>JAUNZO010002951.1:0-50637 GCA_031894775.1 Chloris gayana | reverse complement strand
AAGTTGATCTAACTGTTGTGTCGTCTAGTTTTCAAGGCAACAATAAGTGGCGCCCTTTTGTTTATTGTGTTCGTTTCTGCCATGACTTGGTGTGTGACAGGGTTGCCTGGTTTGTAGCTGTGCTCGGCACCTGCGCGCTGCTATGGTTCTCTGCTTGCTTTGGGTCACGAGAGAGAGGAATAAATGATCAATGTCATCAGCTTCAGCTGAACGGCCGGCAACGAGCCCATCCGGTGATCTGCGTGCAGTCTTCCTGCTGTGGTCGTGGCTTCTGTGTGATTCTCAGCGAGACTGATGAATTTTGTTATTGTGTGGTGTGCGCTTGTATAAAACTATAATGTGTGTTAAGTCCACGCAATGTGTGTTTTGTTTTGCAAAGCCTCCTGCGGCAGAATAAATTAGACAATAAATGATTGATTTTACCAGTTTTGTTTACTACTTGCTGGATATATAGCTGTTCCGACGATGTTATTTTGGTGTTCTCCGCTGCAGTGCTTGACTGTATTGAGCGACAGTGGAACAGACGCCACGCCACCAAGCTGTATAAGTAGGATGCGGAGGCCCTTTTTGTTTGGAGGTAGAAGGAAGGATTATTACTATGCAGGAATTAGATAATCTAGCACAGCATGAGTGTATATATATTTTACTGTGTTTATTATTAATGATAAATATTTCCAATCAATCTCAAATTCTCGACTCGACAACTAATTGGGGCACAATGACATGCAGCCTCATGGACGACCTACTTAACCTCTCAACTATTCATTCCATCTTGAGGGGCAAACTGGCCATTTTCGCCATCACATAACAGTTGTTTAATGGTGGGTGAAAAAAGACGAAGTGTTAGATTTTGGGTTCAATTTATATACATTAGAGGATAAGTGTGTATCTAGTCTCACGGTAGCGGTAGACGGTTAAGTGGACTGCCGCTACAAATGGATAAGTGGGCTTCAGGCTGCACAGTAGTGGCGGACGGCTAAGTGGGCCACCACTATGCATCGCTATTGGGCCTTTTTGTAAGAGGATCATGGTTTGTTCTATATTAGCAGTAATATTGCAGATTTTCTGTATATAGCGCATTGAGATTGGTGTGAGGCGGTGATGGATCTTCTTTTGATTGTATCGGCGAAATTCAAGTTGAATCTAAATTTGTAAATCGATTTTTCTCTCAAATCGTTACTCTATTTTTATTTCATTTGAACCATGGTAATCCATAGAATTAATGCAACAAAATGAGTTCCCGCAACCATATATTTTTTGAAAATTTTAAATTTTTCAATTTTGAAAATTTGAATTATTCCAACAGTATAAATCAACTGTTCCAATAGTTAATATCCATTGTTCCAGAAGTTCATTTCAATTGTTCTAGTAGTAAATGTTCACTATTCTAGTGTGTAAATCGTTATTCTTGTAGTGAATAAATATTTTTTATCTAATTGAAAATTTACAAAGCTGCTGTTTGTACATGCATTCTCTGTCATCAGCAAGAAAAAGACAACGAAAAGGACCACTAGGCCGCGCTAACCAACCCATGCGCTCGCGGTAGCGCGTCCTGGGTATAGGGAGCCCCGTAATATTGTTCAAAGCATGACTTACAGTTTCAGTTTAATATATGACTATAGATTTCCCCTAAGAAAAGTAGATGGCTGGATTATGCATGGACCAGGGAGATAATATATATCTACTTCATTTTTTCTTTTGGTCACATTATTCTTGATTTGCTCAAACGCCACAAATTTGTTTTACATGATGCCCATTCATAGGAAGTTCTTATTAACAGAGTCCAATATTATCAGTACACTAGCAACAAAAAGTAGAAATATTTATTATATTAGAATTGTGCCCCTACGGGAAAATAAAAATTACACATAACAATGCAAAAGAGAAGATACCTATATAGCTTCTAAAACACAGGGGTGTAGTAATACTTTCAGTACACTACTAGCAAAGTAGCAACACATATATAAAGTGATCTCAAATATATTATGTCATACTATTTGAATGCTTCTGTGGCGCCATAAATTTGGCAAAGATGATATAATATGAACCAACATATTTAGTGTTGTCAGTGGTAGAGGGCTAATGCTTTGCTTCGGTGATCATGAATCACAGAAAGACATGTAAGTAATAATAATAGTGTGCATACCCTCTTCATACTCCAATTTCATTCTTAACAGGATCGAGCTTGGAGATAGCATGACGATGAGAAAAAGGGCAATGGTTGGGAATCATTGTCACGGTGAACAGGATATTTCTTATAGTGAGGATTCAGTGTAGTACATCAAATACGTCTGATGGCATCGATGTCATCTCAAAACTACAATCTAAAAGGCTGCACCATGTGAGGCCAGTACATACCAGACATTGTGAAGCACATGCTTCTATCTCTAGATGCTTGCGTCTGGTAGGACTAATAACGTCCTGGTGTATAACGGAACATATTGCAAAAATGGGTACATATTCTCTAGCCGTTCATCCAGAGCACAGATAACGTGTACCTTCTCTTCACTCATATCATAGGACATCAGTTTTCTCTGCTGTCTGTCATAGAAGAAAATCAAGTTACACTCAGTATGGATTGCTGCCGCGCTGTACATCGGACCCCAACCGCCCGATGGTCCGAACAAAGCTCGATTGCTGATACGGTGCTTGAATGTCCACTCGTCACGGTCATGATCCTCAAGGACATAGATTACCCAGGCACTTTCCCATTCAAGGGAGTCAATGTAGAACAAGCACCCTTGAGAATGTCCAACGAAGCCATGGTCCGAACAACCCGGGAACTGTACGTCCATGGTTCTCCATGTCTGGCCCGTGGTGTCCACCAAGCCAATAGAACAGTATAACATGGACAAATGTAGGAAGCCATTGAAGTAGGTCGTTTGGCCCCCGTATATTCCTAGATATGTTCCCAACTCACCCTCGCATTCCATTAAGACCCTTAAGACCCAGGTACCGGTTCTGGACGAGTAGATTTCCACGGCCGTGAGATGACGGTCGTACATATGTTCAGTCTCTAGTAGCTGAAACACATGGAAATCATGCAAGGAAGTGGCTGGATCGAAGGCCAGCACAGCATGATGGACCATAGTGTTTTCGTCGTCAATTTTTCCAGGTTCCACGCTGGGCTCAGGCAGGGTCACCCGCTCCCCGGTTTCAGGATTGCATACAGCGTAGAAGGGGACGCCATTGTTGCTGCCTGGTGAGCGGCAGCGCAAGAGGAGGAGCCCATTGCAAGAGTCCATCAACTCTATCTCCTCGCTCGACGTCGATGGCACCAAGGAGACGGTCGGGTCAATCGGAGGTAGAGACGATGGCGTCGGTATGCTGACGAAGCCCCACGATTTACGCTCCGACGAGCAGGGCCAACGGCAGAAGAAGAAGCCGGACAGGGTCCGGGTGAGGCTGGCACGGTGGACGACATCGGATATGAGGGCGCGCCATGACCGGGAGACGCAGTTGAAGCGGTATAGAGACTTGGCCGGCAGTCGCCAGAGGATCTCCGTGACCAGGTCATCGGGAAGGTAGGTCGCCGTGTTCGGGCTCCCGTCGTCCTTCGCCCTTGTCATTGCACGAGAAGGTGGGGCGACGTACAAGGCAGAGATTTCGTTCAAGTCAATGGCCAGACGACTACCTTATTTATGGGGCGCAGGAGTCGTAACTTTCCAAAAAGATATAGGCTTTCCAAAAGAAAAAAAAGAAGTGATGGAAATCAACTCCAGTTCACGACCCATAGAATCCCGGTTACCTAAACCCATTGCCGTCGCTTGATTGACGGTCACGTATGTCCAACGGCAACTTCTGTTTTCCTTTAATTTCCCTTTTTTCTCCTTTTTCCTATTCCTATGTGGAGAAAGGTTGTAACAGGGAGGAAGGACGATGAGTAGAAGGAAGGGGAAATATATTTTTGACATAAAGGATATCAATCCAGCCTCTATAAATGTACACAACCTCCAAATCTATACTATTACGATCTTCATTTCTTTTGAAAACCTTTTTCGCACGCACATAATATTGAATATGATTTCCCCTACAGGGTAAACTAAAATGTTAGGGCACAACTGACAATTTCTTGCAACAATTTCACAGCAGTGATAGATTTAGGTTAAAGTTACAACTTCAAATGCAATTTTATAAGTTCAAATTTTTGTAGTGGCTGAAATGGGGTTGAGCTAACTTTCAATGGCAACAAAGGAATTTACTCAATAAATAATTTGGGGTGGTCTTAAGAGGGAGGTTGCTAAGTTCTCTAGAGCATATTCCAATGTTAGAAATATTTATTGTAGTTGACAGTCAAAGGGCATGGTCATGGAGAAAGCTCACAAGTGGTACAAAGGACAAAAGCAAAATAAGCCTCGCTTTAGAGTACTTTGTGGAGAGAGCTGAAAGATCAACCTATAAATGGCACAGAATCCTCAAACAAGAGAGCAAGAATAAGAGAACAAAAATTTCAGAATTAGGAGACATTGAGGAGGAAACTACCACCAAACTAAATTGTCATGAGGGATAGAAGAAAGCAAAAGCAAGGCTAAAAGGAAAAGGAAAAGGTGTTGCACTATCACCTTTAGGGGACCAGCCAACACAGGATATGGTTCTATTTCATGAGGCTGCTTCCATCAAAGCGTCAACAATGATCAAAGCTGCAGAGGCAACTTCAAAATCAGCAGCAGCCAAAAAATAAAAAAAATAAGATAGAGAAGTATCAAGCATATATACAACTATCACAGATGGACACTTCAAATGACACAGCATCAAGGCTGAAGATACATGAAGCTATCATGGACAAAATTGTTAAAGAACTTACCAAAAACCCTGAGGAATAAGTACTTGTGTAATCCTAGTATGTTGTAGTACACGTGTAATCCTAGTATGTTGTAGTACACGTGTAATCCTAGTATGTTGTAGTACTTGTGTAATCCTAATATGATCCGTTGTGTTGTACTAGAAAGCAATGTTGAAATTCATTGTTGCACCTAGCCATTGGAACACTGACATAAAGTAAAAGAAACTAGTTGTTGGAATACTTAACATAAAATAAAAGAAACTAGCTATTGGAATACTGACATAAAGTAAAAGAAAGTAGTTGTTGGAATGCATCCATCTACAAACAGATGTGCATCAGGAAGACATTACAAACTCACTCCCAGTCCCAGCTTACACTCTCTTGAGTTGCATACCACCAAACAAAATGTAAGCCAACTCACAAGGTCAACTCAATCATTCAGATGGGTCTATTAGCAGTGAAGAGCTTGAAGATATGATGTGGGAAAGGATTAACGACCCAGTGGAGGCTGAGATTGAACTCGCCCAAGAGGCAAAGTTCGAAGTACATATCAATTGTCATGTGAGTTATATACATCTGAAACTGGTTGTTAGGTTTTGCCTGGACTTTTTACCACCAACAATGTTCAGATCCTTGAGGCTGACATGAGATCCCATTGAGAATCCCCAAACACGCATTTCCATATTTCTAGTAACAAAAACAGAAAATAGATGTAGCCACAAAAAACTTGCTTTTACTGCTAATAATAGATAGGGTATGGATTATTTACGGTGACGATAAAGTAGTTCTCAGGAGGGATTTCCATGAGAGCTTTATTGCCACTGGAGAAACCTAGAATCAATGATTTGAACTCTTTTTTGACATCACCAACAGATTTGAATGGTTTCTTTCCTTTCCAGGAAAGTGGCAGGGAGGATCAGATACCTCTTTCAGTCTTACTTAGGTCAACCCTAAGCTGCAAATACCAAAATCAGAAAAGCTTCATGTTTTATATTTGGTTTTAGAATACAAAAATTTTCAAAATCTACCGCGGTGACAAGAGCATGATATGGTTGTCCAGCAAAGTAGGTGAATGAGCTGCCACTGTCAAGGACTACTTCCATTGGCCTGACACCAAGTGACCAGCCACCAAAGTACAAACTTGCTGAGCCAGGGGAGTAGTAGTTCCTGGAAATGCAAAGTTTTGTTAGCCTATTATGAGAGACCCGCCTCACGAAGAAACGGATCCATCGCTAGGATCACTTTGGGTGACATCACGCACTATGATGCCCGATAATTACAACATACAAACATAAGCATGATACGATGAACATAAGATACAAGTCTCTTACATTCATCCTGATAAAAATATTACACCAGAGTCTCATCAGTTCAGAAGCAAATAAGTTTGGAATACAAACTAATACAACGGAAGCAAATAAGATACAATCGCTCTCACGGCTATACACCACAGGCCATCCGTCAGAGATAGGTGTTTTGCCCTAAACACGTTGCTGGCGCATCAACGACTCTACTCCTCCGGACCACAGCACTCCGAAGTGTAGTGGCCTCCGTCTCGCGGACTGGTCCTGCCAGCCACTGTCTCCACCAACGTCATCCTGCTCATTCTGGTTCTCTCGAAAACCACATAGAGCAAAGCTCTAGGCAACTAAAGCCCAACAATCTTGACCCGCCAAAGTGGCCATCTACAGCCGACTCCTACACATGCAAAGGCCGAAGGATAGGATAATTAAGCACTAAGCCAGCCTATAAGTGAATCCTTACTTTCATCTTTTAGTTGTTCGTTAAGTTATAACAAAAATTAACTTTAATTTGCACTAAGCTAAAGCATTACATGTTTTCAAACAATGTAATAAGCAATACAGCAAATTAATCATCATCACATTTACATTTCTCTTCTTACTACGTTTCGGCGCAGGGACAAGCAGTACTCGTTATTATCGAGGGCAGCGATTCGAATCGATTTACATCCTGTAGGAGAAACCTGTTTGCACGTCACATACGCGCTTCCCGAAGCCGCCCGAGACAACCTTTCCTAGTCGGTACTGTAGTGTTAGTTGGGCCTAGCTCCCCTGAGAAGGGTCCCTCATGCGAAGCCGTCTCGGACGTCATCCGTGAGTAGAGTGTTCCCTCCTCTCCTCCCAAATTCCTATCTTGCTCCTGACCCGAACAGTTGGGTCACCAACAACAGCAGTGTCTTCTCGTTCCTCCTCGCCCGTCACCACGTTCACCACCACAGGTACATGATGCAAGAGTGATGTTTAAATTGATGAAAACATGATTTAAATACATTATGGATGTATGAATTTCATCAAAAATATGTAGCTACTGAGTATAAAATAACTTGGGGCCCAGCGAGGGTGGATTGTTTAATTGCAACTAATGAACTAATTTAATTCATCAACTCCCATGAAGCACTTAAATTATCATCCTATGTGCATGAGAATAATTCCATAAACCTTGCAAAAGCTAGTAATTTGGCAATTTAATTGGCTCTGGTCACTATGCACATATTAAGGACGATAATTGAATTAAGCTTCAAGATTAAAGGCAAACCAATATAATTAATAAAGTAATAAACTTGAATCTCCAAAAAGGAAATTAACTTAATTAATTTTCCTCTGATCATGCAAATCTAATTGCACTATTAAATAGTACATGTTACACGGAGTCCAACAAAATTAGTAGGTCTAGATCAAAAGATATGAATTTTCTAAGTTTAACTAAACTTCTTCCTTAATTACGAAAATGACACTAGATATATTTTAAAAAAATCAACCGCGTGCTCGGGGCCACACCGTGGACCAAAGGCCCTGGATTCAGAATGGCCATGTCCACACGAGATCCCACCAGTGTGGCCCGCCTCGTGGCTCGACGGCGCGCGGCCGGATAGGGGCGGCACGCTTGTCGGAGCAGCACCGGAGGACGAGGGCGGGGCAGGGTAGGGGAGGGTGGTGGGAGCCCGAGAATGTAGTGGTGGGGTCGCGCGGAAGGGACCTCACCGGAAAGGGCGCAGCAGCGGGTGGTGCTGGTCGGGAAGGCTCCGGCGGCGGTGCTCGTCCAGGAGGAGGCACGGCGGCAGTTGTGTCTTGACGGGGAGCTTCACCGGAACACGTGTGTCACCGGCATAGCCTCCATCCTTGATGAGCAGCTCCGGAAGATGGCGTGCGACACATAGGCGGAGGCGGCGGTCGACGAGTGGCCGGGGAAAGAAGCAAGTCCGGCCGGTCCCTTTTGACAAAAAAGGGTGAAACATGGTCAGGGACGTTCCCCGCTTAGATGCACACACTACAGAAGAAGAATGGGGAAAAGGTGCTCACCAACGACAGACAATTCGGGCCGGGACGCCGGCGGTGATCGGGGCGATTTTCTCACGAGAAATGTCGAAATCTGACCTGCTCAAGCCATGGTTGTTGGGGGTTTGAGCCGGGGAGCAAGAGGGAGGTGTGGCGCAGCTCTCAGTAGACAAAAGTCCGTGTGGAGGCGGTGGGTGGAGGCGGCGCGACAAGCCCTTGAGGTGCCCCTCTATGGCTGGCACTGGCAAGCAGGCCCCACGAGGAATATTCTAGGGACCTTTTCTTTTTCTGGATTTTCCTGATTGTGGCTTTCTTCTCAATAGAAATTGTTAAATAAAATAGCTCCCGTGCTCCAAATTAAGATTTGAAAATTTCTATGAGTAGAGCAGCTCAAGAAAATGACATGCAACTTGGTTCCAAATTCCCTTTAATTAAATTCAGGTAATTCAAGGAAAATGGTTAAAAGTTAAGCTTTCCTGAATTAATTGGGGTACTAAACCTCAATAGAATTCAGTGCAATTTAGGCTAGAATTTTCTTTTGTAATGTACTACACCATATATTTTTGGGAGACCCAACTTATGTTGTGAAATTTTGAGTTGTAGTTCAATCTAAATTGAATTTGAATTATTTGGTGGCCCAAACCAATTCACATGTCAATGAAAATTCTTGGGGTGCTTCAACAATACCAGAGGCACATTTTAAAAATACTATCTCGCAAAAATAATGACACAGGTGGCCACACCTATAATAGTGATTCTTGGAATACAAAGGTTATGCCAAGATCGATGTGAGAATTACACAAAATTAATACTAGAGGGAACACAAAGGATAATTAAGAGTACGAGATCTTCAACTAAGCAAAATGTACAAGGAAATAAAAGAACATCAAGATTTTGGCTACAAAAGGTTACAAAGCGCAATGTATAAAGGTTGGTGATAACAATAATGTTTAGTGTGTCAATGTAGATTCTACACAGTTCACGGCTTTCTTCTCAATTAAGTCTCTAAATATTAGCATCTATGGATCGCAATATATTTCATATTCACTAGTCAAACACCTAACAGAAAAGAACCTACATTCGAAGAAACAACTTATGAGTATTGCTGCAAACAAGCATTGTTCACCAGACCTTTTTGCTACTAATTTCAGGTGTCATCAAAATAAAAATAAAGAATAATAGCACTAACCGGAATGCACCTCGAGCCATCGGCGCCCATGTTGCATGTGAGTAAGGAACAAGATTGTCCCAAATAAGAGGAAACCCGCTCACCCACGTGGGAGTAGGAATTGGGAGGAGAGAAGCCGTGTCCCTCCTCTAGAGCTGAGGCAGTGACCAACAACATTCTTGGAAATCGTGTAGCTGCGGCACACGGCGAAGAGCCTGTAAGCACACGGCAAAGCCTTTTGCCGTAGGTGGCCCACGGCGAAAGCCCGACGGCGATAGTGCCTGACGGCAAAGCCACTTTCGCCGTGTGCCATAGCACGGGCACACGGCAAAGTGTTTGCCGTGTGCCAATCTCAGCAGACGGCGAACATAACATAGCCGTCAAACTTTTTGCCGTGTACCACGGCGTCAGCACACGGCGAAACGTTTTCCTTTGCCGTGTGATGCGCGCGTGGCACACGGTGAAATAATTTGACCTTTGTCGTGTGCCACAGGTGCAACACACGGTGAAATATAAGTCTTTGCCGTGCGCCCTGGGGACCTTTACCGTTAGGACAGACATGTATCTGCTCGTACGGCATCTTAAGTGCACGAAGGAGCTTTTGTGACTCATACATGTTACGTGGCAGATTGTGACCACTCGGAAGCAGGCTACCAAAAACCGTCAACATATTATCAAAGCCGTCTCGGCTGATGCCAAGCTGAGATTTTAAAGCCATTAGTCGTCCGACAAGCATCCAGTTGAGAAACATTCGTATGGTCGTGAAATGGTTTCTCTGCTGAAGACAACATGTCGTAATAGGCTTTTGTGGTAGGCTCGGCGGCTCCTCCCTAACATGGCTAGGTCCTTCATGAAAGTGAGCGTGATGAAAATCATCTAGCGTATCTCCGCACCCGGCATCGGAATCATATTCTGCGATGCGTTGCCTCACGACCTCGTCCCTCGCTCGATGGGCTTCACCATGGCAGATCCAACGGGTGTAGTTTGCCATAAATTCATTGTTGCAAATGTGTTGACTCATTTTTAATTGTGTTTGATATGTCTTGTTCTCACACCTAGCACATGGGCACATTGCTCTACCTGTCCTGATTGAAATGACTTTTTCAAGAATTCATGGACCTTGTAAATGAACTCATCCGTATAGTCACGCTTACCCCGCCATCCCGTGTACATCCAATCACGACTATCCATCCTTTAACATAGCGCAATAGGTGTTATAGAAACCATATACATCTACGCATACCTATCATGCCCTAATAGGTAAAGATAGGTCCTAATCTCACCCGAGGATGTGTAGATGGGTAAGCTTCCATGCTCCACCCCTATCCGAAAACAAAATTTCGACAGCACCTCCCCGTTGTTCTCCAAATACACGTCCTATCAAGGAGATTATGTATCCGGAGAACAATAGGGGTGATGCCGAAACTCTATCTCGGATAGGGTGGAGCATGGAAACTAACCCCATCTACACATCCGTGGGCTTTCCAAAAAACGTGGACAATTCAAAACAGATACGGTTATACATATGAAAAAAATACATATTTTCAACCATATCTCTTTCGAACGGGAGACACCTAACTAGGTTACGCGACCTAAAGAACATTATATCAAAACAGGGGTCATGTTATCTCACCTTACTACGTAGCAAAGCGATGAGTCAAGGACGGTGCCTCTCTGGAAAGCTTCTCTGCAAAAAGTATAAAAAAATATTAATGGCCAATGAAAATTTCGGCAGCACCTACCCTAAACATTGAGGATTCCAAAACCTGCAAACAAAGCGACGGCACGATGGCCGACAACCACAAACAGTTCTAGCTCAATACAGATAGTGACCCAAGTTTCTAACTCAATATGTAACAATTGTTACATTGCACATCTAACATCTAATATCTAACATCGAATTACCAAAATCTCACATCGAGCAAAAAAAACCACCTTAGACCAACCGCCCGACGTCGAGCACCCGCACGGCAGTCACGGGCTCTCCTCTCCGACGCTCAGGCCGGTGTGCAGATTGGCTGTCCTCGCTGGGCGCGAGCGACGGGCAGAGGGCCGGGCGGTGCGACGGCGCGGCGGGCTCGGGCGCGGCGGGCACAGCCGCGGTGGGCAGGGGCGGAACTCAGTACTGGGCCGCTGGGGCATTGGCCCTAGTCGTGGCCCAAAAATCCTTATACCCGTCCCAAAATTTTTGTCCAGCCAGCTGAAACCTGAATATCGTCTTAATTAGCCGTCATCGGCTGTTGCCTATCGTATATTGTTCATGGCGATCAGGATGCGACAGGCGTGAGCTAATCTTCGTGGTATCACAGCTGCACCGTGTGTCCAGTTAGAGGCTGCTCACCGCTTTGTATGTCAAGGACCCTGCTTTGTGCTACAAGGCATGATTAGCAATTTAGTATATCCAAATCTCTCATGTTAATTATCTTAGTGTTCACAAGTAAGGTTTGGATGTGATTCCATTGGTATTGCATTTTGAAGTGGGGTTACAAAAATGAAGAGGATCACCACACTGTCATCTTACATATTCTCTGCTCCCCTTACCCAGTAACAAAAATATAACCAAAAGTGAAGACGGTGGAAGTTCGATGAAGGGATTACACAACAGGCAAGATGGAATGAAAGTACAATTATTTACCAATTAGATAGTTTAGTTTGTCTGACTTTATTTTCTACTAGTATGCTAAACCTCGTTAAGAGTGAAGGATTTACCAAATCGTGTTTTTTTGTTTGCTTTATTTTTTACGTATTGATGTGGCTCGCTGATAGATAGATAGTTGTAGCTGTCTTAAGCCAAAGTTAGTGGCCTTAGTCGTACGAAGAACAAAGTTCCGCCACTGGCGGTGGGCGCGGCGGGCGCGGCTGCGATGGGCGCAACAGGCACGTCCGCGATGGGCGCAACAGGCGCGGCCGCAGAGGGCAGGCAGCGGGCGGCGCGGGCGGCGGGCGACGGGTGGCGCGGGCGGCAGACGGCGGGTGGCGCGGGAGTGAGTGAGTGAGAGGAGTGAGAGGAGAGAGGAGTGACCGTGCACATGTCACTTAAATGGATATTCGCCATGTGCGAAGATCTACGGCACACGACAAAGCACATTTTTACCGTGTGCCTAGATCTACGGCACACGGCAAAGCATATTTTCGCCGTGTGCCAGTATCTACGGCAAACGATTTTGTTTTTTTTTCTCCTCACGCAGCGTGCTGAGTGGATAAATATCCTCCTATTCGCCGTGTGTCCGTGCAGGGACACACGGCAACAACATTGGCCTGCGGGCCCAACGGCTCTGTCCAAAAGTTTTGCCGTGCGCCAGGATTCTTTTCGCGGTCCATAGTGTGATATCGAACACCATTAGCAATACATACTGGAAATTTACAAACATGCAGATCCGGTTGACAAGCCAAAGTATATAGGTCATCATTGATGTCCTCATTGTCAATAAAGCGCAATTTTGTAATCTGTACAAGTAAAAATTACATTACATGAAGAAATACAACTGAAGTGTTTTGATGCACATATTGACTAAAAACTTACATGCTCCTTGAACCAGGAGGGGAATTCCTTCTCAAGGGTTTTTTCAATATCAGAAGTTCCTTTATTTTGTAGCATTTCTCTATATGTCCTACAAACCACAAATAATTCAGAAACAATGAAATACTTAATAGGTAACATAAATATATAAAATGAGTAGGGGAATACATACTCAATAAATGGATCCACCTCTAGGCAATTGTTTAGCACAAACCAAACCATTTTTTCATAATCATCATCAAGAGTAAGAATCGACGTTCCACATAAATCAACTCCATGCCGAAAAACAGATAGGTCACCTTCTCTCAAATCAACACACTCCCAATTCCTGCCCTCACGATTGTGTCTCGTATCAACATTGTCAAAGTACCTAGAGCAATAGGTCATGCACTCATTAGCTACATATGCTTCTGCAATGGATCCTTCAGGTCTTGCCCTGTTCCTCACATGACGTTTTAATGTACACAACATTCTCTCTACTGGGTACATCCATCCATACTGTACAGCGCCTCTTAGCATTGCCTCATCGGGAAGATGGATAGTCAAGTGTAAGCAAATATCAAAGAAACGAGGAGGAAATATTTTCTCAAGCTTGCAAAGTATGACTGGTATTTCATCTTTCAATCGCTTCAAAACATCTTTTTTCAAAGTTTTAGCACATAACTGCTGAAAGAAGTTACCTAATTCGGTAACTGCTTCATATATGTCTTTATGCATTATTCCACGAATACCAGCAGCTAAAGTCCTTTGGAGTAGGATATGGCAATCATGAGTTTTTAAGCCTTGTAGGTTGCATCCATCAACGATGATGTGGGTTGCTAAGTTAGAAGCATAACCATCAGGGAATTTCAAACTTTTTAAGAATTCACAGAATGCAACCTTTTGATCTCTAGTCATTGTATAGGAGGCATGAGGACAAATGTATGAATTTCCATCATGTTGCAGGTGTAAATGTTTTCTTATGCCCATGTCTTCCAAATCCAGCCTTGCACTAATAGTGTCCTTTGTCTTTCCAACAATGCCAAGAAATGTACCAAGAAAATAATCACATACATTTTTCTCAATGTGCATGATATCAAGATTATGCCGTAGCTTTAAGTTGACCAATAAGGCAAATCCCACAAACACGACCCTTTCTTCCAAGCATTGACCATCTGCTTCCCGCTTCCTCTTTTTGCTTTGAGGATGCTTGCACTGGTCTAACATCCTTGACCCTCTCCAATTGTTCCATGAGCTCATCTATACTAAATTCCTCCGGCTTGTCCCGTGTTTCAGTTTTACCATCAAAACATCTCATTCTCCTCCATGGATGTTCCCTTGGAAGGAAACGTCGATTTCCAATATAATAAACTGTTTTCCTTATTCTTCTAGAACAAGGGTTCTTGTCACAATGCACACAAGCATAATAGCCTTTTGTGACTCTCCCCGACAACACGCTCGGAGCTGGATAATCATGAACACACCATATCACTCCTGCATGAAGATCAAACATTGTACCAGTGAATGCATCAAATGTAGGGACACCCTTCCAAAGTTCTAGCAACTCTTCAATTAATGGCTCCAAAAAGACATCAAAATCCTTTGCAGGGCATCGATTCGGACCTGGGATGAGTAGGGCCATCATGAAGTTGGATTGGTCCATACATATTCCCACGGAGCAAAGTTGTAAGGCATGACGAATACCGGCCACATGTCTGTACGAGGAGCTCATGTTGCCATATGGATTAAAACCATCCGTAGCAAGTCCTAGTCTCGATGTTCCTTGGATCTTTTGCAAAATCCTGAAAATTCCTATCAAAATCTTGCCATGCTTCACCATCGGTTGGATGGCTTAGCTCATTCTCAACTGGTTTCCTCTTCAATTTGTGCCATCGTGCTCCCTCCGCTGTTTTCTTGGAGCTAAAAATCCTCTTAAGCCTTGGAATCAATCGAAAATGCCTCAATACCTTTTGAGGAATTTTCTTTTTATCTGGGTCTTTCCATCTTGAAGCATTACATATAGGAAATTCATCAAGTTTTTTATATGTTTTCCTAAACAAAACACAATTGTTTGGGCAAACATGGATTGAATCATAACCAAGTCCCAATGCACGAATAACTTTCTTTGCTTCATCATAAGATTCTGGAATGGAGCAAGCGGGAATGCGAGATGACAACAACTTGAGTATTGCTGTAAATGCAACATGGCTAATTCGATAAAATGACTTGATATGAAGTAGCTTCGTTACAAAAGAAAACCTTGTGTAAGGTGCACCAGGGTATACTTCTTTCTTCATCTCTTCTAAAACATCCGCAAACATTGATTTTTCCCCATCATGTTGTTCAGTTGTGTATAACTCCTTTAACATATCAGGAATTCTATCATCGAGATCTGCCCCATCCTCATTCACAACAATATCATCATTCAAACCAATGTGCTCATCCACATGACCTGCATTTCCATCAATCCCAACATCCAAAGGTTCTCCATGATATATCCACCTAGTGTATGTGGTAGCCACATGATGCAAACATAAGTGATCCCGCACAATGCCTTTACGATGACGAATCCGGTTGAAACAGGTACGACATGGGCACCAGATTTCCTCATTCTCACCGGTTGTCCGTGAAACAAAGGCCATGAACTCGGTAACCCCATCGAGATGCGTCTTGCTGAAAAGCTTTGAAGTGACCCAACTTTCTCTGTCCATCCGTAAAAAATCAAAATAAGACAAAATTGTTATCAATTATTACTGAATCGAGAGCATGTAACATGAATTCACATCTGAATTAGTCCATACCTTGCTTGCCGGGAAACAAGCGTGGTGTGGTTGCCGTCGATGGCGGACCCAGCAAAAAATTTTAGGTATGGCGGCGTGACCCTAAATCATGAAAACAACAGTTGTCACCCTAAATCATGAAATTAGTCAGATTTTGATCCAAAATTCTTCAAATTCTTGATAAAAATATCAACGTAAATAGAATTTATCAAATTGGGATCATTATCGGCTGAAATCAGGCAGTAACACAAAATATCAATGTTCACCAAAAATGTCAAATTCTGTGATTTTCATCCATGCTGGTAAAACCAAAACATAGTACAGTAAATAAATTTCTTAATCAACAGACTATTGGTCTGCAAATTTGCTAAAGATGAAATAGTCACTCATTTACTTAAGCGTGGCCTTCCGAGGCAACAGGCATTTACTTAAGTTTAGTAAAGCTAACCAATCAACAAATTTCCTAAAGATAAAAGGTACGATACATCTCTCTGTTTCTTGTATAGGCCTGAAATCAAAGCCCATTATTAAGCATAGCAGGCTCATCACGGTTCAGCTGGCCCTGTTGCCTTCTTCCTCCTGCAGTTAGCTAGGAATCTTCAATGGCGTCAAAGAGCCACTACGTGATGAACTGAGATAAGAACAGGAGGAAGGGGAAATCGCTGCTAAGAGTTAGATGTGGCGGCCACTGCTGGCCAGGCCACGCATCGTCGCTCACCTCGTCTAGATGCAGGTTACCCCGGGCTGCTGCTTCCTGAAAACATGATGCCGGCGTGGGGGTTGGTGGTGATGGTGCTGGGGTGGGGGGAGGGGCGGGGCGGAACAGATCGTCTATCTGGTTGGAGAACGCCGGCGCTGGTCGTGAGAGGAGACGGGGCGCTGCTGGCGGCGGAGGCAGATGCATGGAGTCCTCGGACATTTGGTCGAGTTTATCTCTAAAAGAAATATGCGCACAAAGTAATAAAAGAATTTAACTTCGTAAGTTATTCAAAAGTTCTGAATGTCCTAGTGGTAAGGGTGCTGGTTACAACACATGAGGTCTGCAGTTCGAATCTCATCCCTAGCACACTTTTTTCATCTTTTATCAAGTCCAACCAGCAGTGCAATGGCCCAGTACATCCAACCAGTGCCCAGGCCCAAGACTAGCCCGAGCACACAACTGGGCCCATATGGTCCAAAGATGAGAAAAAAATGAAGGCTTTTGAGAAGGTGGATTGGGCTATTATAGATTTTACTTTTGAATACCATTATTGTGGATAAGTGAAAATAACTGTCCAACCAGCAGTGCAATGCCCCAAGTACATCCAACCAGTGTCTAGGCCCAAGACTAGCCCGAGCACACAACTGGGCCCATATGGTCCAAAGATGAGAAAAAAATGAAGGCTTTTGAGAAGGTGGATTGGGCTATTATAGATTTTACTTTTGAATACCATTATTGTGGATAAGTGAAAATAACTACTTTTATTTTTAAAAAAGTTTCACCATTTTTCAAGATTTAGCCTATGTTTTCGATGGTTGAAAAAACTACTTTTATTTATTTATTTTTCTTAACTTTCACCATTTTTATATATTTGACTTTGAAAGTCCTTTGTTGTGGATGGGTGAAAAAAACTAGGTTTTTATTATTTCTATTTTATAAAAATGTAACATTAATATTTTATTGTTTTTAATTTCCCTTAAAAATATGTGTCGTTATTGAACAAGCAAATGATTAGTATTTGTTTATAGATATACTACCTCTGTCCCATTGAAAGTGTCGTTTTTGACTTTTCGTATTTCACGTTTGATCGCTTGTCTTATTCAAAAATTTTATAAAAATACTAAAATAAATACATTATTATTAGAGTATCACTAATGATAAATTAAGTTAGAAAAAAATAAATAGCATTTTCATAAATTTTGTGAATAAGACAAACAGATCAAAGGATGATGTCCGAAAGTCTAAAACGACACTTTCAACGGGACTGGAGGGAGTATTTTACTAAAAATAGCTTTTCGGATAAAAGCATTTTAGACACTATAAGTAATTTTTTAAAATAAAAAATGTTTGTGACGAAAACTAAAAGTTACGACGATTTACTAGTGTCGTAACTTTACGACGTTCCTAGTTTCCCTCTAACGACAACAAATTATTCGTCGCAATAGGTTATTGGGTTAGTTTACGACGATTTACGTGTGACTTTTACGACGCACTTGAAACGATCGTCGCTACAACGAATGAAACGTCAGTAAAATAGGTCACTCTGCGATGTTTTCACAAAATGTCACCCTAAAATCGTCGCAGAAGGTCATATTTCTTGTAGTGAACCCAAAGTGTTTAGAGAAGACGAGTAATCTTTGCTCATCATTTTCACAAGTAATGGGAATCAAATGCTTAATTTCAGCACAAGCAGCTGAATCAAAAGAACAAGTATCAAGTTCATGCATTTGTTGTGGCAAAGGCATAAGTGAAGCACTAGCACACAACACCTCTTTATCACAAGGAACAGCAGGAAAATCAACTTGTGACAAAGTTAAATCAAGAGAAGGTTCCACTAGAAGTTGCTCTATATTAGCATGATTGGTGGAAACATTCAGCACATGGAGAAATTTCTCACCTTTACTAAATGTAGATTGATGTTCATTACCTTTGCTCTCAATTTAAGTAGAGGAAGTAAATGCATGAAGAAACAATGGGTTTGAAGGAACACATGAGGCTATCGGCACCTCGGTGTCTTTCACTTCATCTTCGCTTTGTATATCCTGCAAGATATTAGCTCTAACAAGCGGCACGGAAATATCTTGTTCTTCTATCAATACAGATTTAGATGAAAGTGTTGGATCATATAAAACCCCCATTCTTTTCTAAAAGGCTCTTTCTTTCTCCTCTCAAATCGTTCATATCAGCTTCTAAAATTTCGGCAGCACTCATAGGTTTAAGAATTATTTTATTGCCATTATGATTAAAAGAGTATCTTTTAGTAACAATATTGTGTAGAACATTGTTTCTATCAATCCAAAGTTTACCTAGCAATAAATGACATGCTTGCATAGGCACTATATCAAAATCAGCACAACCCTTATAATTACCAAGAAAAAAATTGATACGTGCAATTTTTGTTACCTTTATCTTCTCGAATTCGCCCATTGTATATAGTATGAACATGGGTGTGGTTGTGTGGTCAAGCCAAGCTTCTCGACCAACTCGGAACTTACAATGTTGCGGCTAGTTTCACCATCAATTACGACACGGCAATGTCGATTCATCACAACAAAAAAAGTTTGGAATAAATTATTTACTGTATTTTGCTCCATCTTCTACATTTGAGAACTCAACACTCGTTGTGTTAGAATACCCATATCATCACCTGTCATTGTTAGCAGCAGACAAGAAAACATACGAAGTATATTTTCCTATCACTATTATGTATGAACAGTGAAAACTCTCAATATGTAAATGGAAGAATCTAACCAAGCTCTTACAAGGTTCTTACTATCAGCAAAGCAAAGGATACCTAGAAAATGTGAGCCAACAATTGCGAGGGTCAAAACATGTGATTGTTCGAAGGATATATGTGGAGTTTAGATAGGCAAATTACAGTAGCAAGGAATTACAAATTTTCAATTCAGAATTGCAAAACTAAATAATAGTCCCAAGTAAGTCAATGTCACCGGCCTAAACTTGTCTCTCACCTAGTCCAAGCAAGAAACAATGACTCAACAAAGGACACAAAGGATGCAAGCAACTTTGATTTTTTTTCTATCTTTCTTTTAGGTGCGGCTCTTTCTCTTCTTCTTTTTTTCAGCACGTCTTTGCCTTTTTCTTGTTTCTCTTTTTTTTAGCACTCTTTACTTCTTTTTCTTTTTTTATTACAATAGAATGGTACAAAACTCAACCAATGGATGCACTCACACAACTAAAACAAGCAACATTCATTTGCATGGTTCCAACTAAAGCACCCTGCCTCTAGACTCAATCAATGATGTTCTATTCATTTCCTTTTTTTTTTGGTGTGCTTTTTTATTTCTTTTTTTCTCCTGACACAAGCCACAAAACAGAACACTTCTCTTTTTTTTCACGTGACACAAGTCCAAAGAACAGGAATCTGCTGTAAAAACAGGTACAAGCACAACTAAGTTTTGTTTTAATTTTTTGGCTGACGTTAGACAATGGACTCAACAAATCACACCTCGAACTAGACAAAAGAGTGAAACAAACTAAGAACAATGACACAATGACAATCCAAAGGACTAGAATTCACAAACGCAAACCAAACTAAAAATTACGAGGCACAAAGGGGATATAGGACAACGAGATACACAACGAATAACTATTTTTGTAGTGCAATTTTCTGGAGTTTAGGACGAAACAAATTAACGAGGATAGAGGGAACCCGATGGTGCACCCGAAGCTCGATTACCACTTGATGTGTACGGGGTGTCCCAATCTTTCGAAAGGTTCCGATAAACAACGATTTGGCGGAGGCTTGACACAAATCGATCCGGCTTCCGAACAACACGTTCCGAACCCCGCAATCGCAGCACCACGTCTCCTCTCGGTTATCAACCGTGCAAGCACGATTGACCTCGCCAAGAAGGCTAATCCTTGCCTGCGAATCGAAGAACACAAGAAAAAACAAGATAGAAGCAACTAAATTGCAAATATATGATTAAACTCACGAGTTGGAGTCTCACAAACCGACAAAACGGCGAAACTGTTCTTGACAGAATAATCTAAGCAAAACCCAAACCCTAAGGAAGGGGCAGCGGCTGCTTATGAGGTCCCTAGGGTCGTCCATCGCCCCCTAGACGCAGCCCTAAGTGGGCTCAACAAAATACACGGCCCAAAGGCCAAAAGACGGTGGTGCAACACCGGGACGGTTCTGGAAGTCTTAGTATTTCGACAATTCCTGACGACTCGGGAAGAATTTTTGGATATGAGACCAGCGCCAATGAAAAGGTTATCAAATTATCTTTCCATCCATATAAACAACGTTCCAAACGGACTTCGTATACGACCAGGAAATCTGTTTTGGTGCAGGTTGTTTGTGGGGGCCGATCCAGCTCGCCTACGCGAGAAAGCAACGTGTCTCGCTCACCCCGTGGTCCGAGCGCTAGGGAACGATCGGCCTCGCGTCCGCATCTCGTGCACCCTGGTGGCCCAACCCCGCGTCGGCGCAACACTCGGCAGGATTGCGTTCGGATGGTGGGCCTCCTTGTAACACGTACACCCCTCGTTACTTCTCTCACTTTTGTCCCGATGACAAACATTCTCATAGGATCGGGATTTTAATATTCTTTTCTCTTCTCATCTCCTCTCCATTCTAAACAAATATACATAGACATTCATTTACAATATATATTGTATCATTACAAAAAAATGTTAAATCTTGTTGCATAATGAAAAGATTTGCTCTATATTACATGGATATTTCACAAAGTAAATTATTTTTTTCCAAAATTTGTTCCAAGTTGATATTTTCTAAACTTGCTACATGAACAATGTATTGCAATATATACTATTTTGTTCCAAATTCTTTTTATTTGTTTTCCATGAAAAATAGTTTTTTTCTGGAACAATGTTTTTCAAGAGATGTTGTATTCATAATGGAATAAACTATTATACTATTTGTATTAGTTCTGCAATTTTTTTTATTTTCGTTCCAAAAATCAATATTACACCTTGCGTTCTAGACAAAATAAATTTGTTCCGAACACCACTTGTTCCGGAACAATGTACTTGGAACAAAAAAGGTTTTCTTCCTAGTTTCTTCTTACGTGTTCTGAATTGTTCTCTAACAATACCCTCTTGTTCAGAACAAAAACACTTTGTTCGGAACAAACTATTATAGTATTTGTATTTGTTCTGCAATTTATTTTTATTTTTATTCCAAAAACAATTCAATAATACACCTTATGTTCCAGAACAAAATTAATTTGTTCCAGAACACCACCTGTATATAGTTTGTTCTAGAATAAACTTTTGTTTTTGAAAGTTGCCTAGAGGGGGGTTGAATAGGCAATCTAGATAAAAACCTGAAATTACAACACTTAAAAACAAATGGGTCAAATTCGTCACCGACGGAACTTCCGTCGGGGTGGTGAAATGAAAAACCTAGGGAATGGAAAGGGAGAGGAAATCTTACGATTCCACTTGAATGGAAACCTTCCTTTTTGTCTTGAGGGTGTTGTACCTGCAGGAATTTAGTAGACACGCAATACACAAGTAGATCGGGCTAAAATACACCCGAGAGATGAACAAGCAAACACACAACAAAAACAAACAAGAGAGGCGCGGAGATTTTTCACCGAAGTTCGGACCCCTCACAAAGAGGTTCCTACGTCTCCGTTGAGGAGCTCACAAAGAGCCGGGTTTCTTTCAACCCTAATCCTCCCAAGCAACCACAAAGGTCAAACTTGATTTTCTTCTTCTTCTTTGGATTCAACAACAAGAGCAACAACATGAGGAAGTAAACCCAACAAGAGCATCACCTTAGAGTACTTGATCACTTTTTAATTGAGGGGTTTACTTTCTCACATTGTGGATACTATCACTTTGTTGTCCTGCACAATGACTCAATAACCACATTAGAGCTTTTAATCATTTGTCATTTATCACCAAAACCCACTAGGCGGCCTAGTGCATCTTCAATTTTGTTCTCGAACAAGCGTGTAATGTTTCAGAACAATTCAAAACACAAAAAAAACTAGAAAGAAAACATTTTTGTTCCAGTAAATTGTTCCACAACAGGTGTTGTTCGGAACAAATTTATTTTGTTATGGAACATAAGGTGTATTATTGAATTGTTTTTGAATGAAAATAAAAAGTAAATTGCAGAACAAATACAAATAGTATAATAGTTTGTTTCAGAACAAAGTGTTTTTGTTCCGAACAAGAGGGTATTATTCTAGAACAATTCAGAACACAGAAAAAAACTAGGAAGAAAACCTTTTTGTTCCGGTACATTATTCCAGAATAGGTAGTATTCTGAAACAAATTTATTTTATTCTAGAACGCAAGGTGTAATATTGATTTTTGGAATGAAAATAAAAAAATTACAGAACAAATACAAATAGTGTTATGAAACCACAGCGATAAACCGTGGGATTTCCGGAAGTCGCTGTGTCATTAGTGGGCAAATTAATTGAGGCATTTATGGAGGTGGTTGGCAAGTGGATTCCCTCTTATCCGTGTGTGCCATCCCCTGCTATAAATAGGCACCGCCGATGGCGACGGGAGGAAGTGAACTCCCGGTTGTAATCCTCCACTGGGAAATAAACAAGAGCCACTCTTTTGCCTCTATATTCTGTGTTCATCTATTACTGTGATTTGGTGTGCATTAGTGTGATTGAAAGCCGGACTGATTCGGTTGTTTCACAACACGTTATCAGCACGAGCCTCTACCGAGCTACCAGGTAAGAATCAACTTGTGCTATCACTATCTACTGATGCACATGTGTTCTATGGTACTATGGTAAGTAAAGGACAATGCTTGCTGTTAACAACAAAAGCAAGCCACAACAGAAAATGCACCTATAACTAAATACTATGCACCAAGTGCTACCTGGAGATAGCACTAATCTACTCTTTTTCTTTACATTTCTAAGCACATATATACATGCTGCCAGCAGTCAGCACTAAGCATCTCAGATGCTTACCTGAGCCGGTCCTGAAGACCGAGCACAAACTAAGTCATGGCCCCGAAGCGTCATGGCTGTGACCTCCAGAAGCAGGTCACCGCGATGCCTTTTTGAGCTCGCAGCACCTACAGCCCCGAAGCGCTGCGGGTGGACGCACCGATGGGTGTCGTCTCCGTTGACGGACTACCTCGCACCATGCGCCTCGTCGCAGTGGGAGCTTGTGGCCGTCACGGGAGTTCCAGCGCCGCCGTGGGGATGAAGAAGCTCCACGCGTGTGCTGTCGTTGTACCCCAATTCCGCCGCCCGTTGTCGTCGTAGAGTGGTGGTCGCACCCCCACGCGAGCAACATGGCGAGTCCCCGGGCTGTAGCCCGGGGCAGAACCGGTAAGGGGATCCCAACCAGTGGGACACGGCCCTGAAGTGCCGTAACCGCGGCTCCGTGCTGCGGTAGTCACCGGAGACTTGCGGCCCTGAAGTGCCGCCACCTCTTGGCTCGGGGCCTAGAAGCGCCCACATGGCTGTGCTCCTCGCAGAGCCACCGGACCGAGAACCCCACGCGGCGCTACGCCGCTGTGGACGTCGATTCCCGGCTGCCACCTGCGTGCGGCGAGCAGAGGTTCTGGGTGCATCCCCGAAGAACTGACTGGGATGGCGTGCGTCGAGCCCTTGCTCGCCTAGTCGTACAAGTTGGTCGCTCTGCTGTGCCTTGATGGCCGGCATTGATTGGGAAGGTCTAGGCGCGCCCGGCTCTAGCGAGTGGATAAGCTCGAGCAACTGCACCTGTACGCCCTCTGCAGCAATAAACACAAGGTTGACTTGTGTGATGCATCGGCAGCCAAAGGCCAAAGAAAAAAAAAGGAAAAAGAAAAAGGTTATTGCCGCACTATTGGCCTGAAGCCACATGCGCACACTGTGATGGCATTTAAATCCCATGCGTACGTGGCCTGTAGCCCACGTGAGGAGTGGCCTGAAGTCCACTTCCTTTTTACTTTTGCCCATTTATTTTTAGAGTCCTTGCTTATTGACTTTACTATATTATAGTTGTGGTCTCTTTTAACTATTCAGTATTATTTTATAATCGCTAATTTGCAGGGAATCACTCTGGAAATTTACAGATTAAACCCTGAAGCGTTTAATCGCGTTATTTCCACATCTAACCCTGTTTTGTCCGTATTAAAATTATGCAAATATTATTTTATACTCACTAACATGCAGGAAATTTTCTGAGAATATTCATGACCCGTATATTTGTAATATCTACATGCATTATTTACCTGGAGTAAATTCCATGATATTGCAGGCATGTCGGACATTGCAAAGAGGGAATTCACCCAGCTCGTCTTGGATGGCAGCAACTACCTCACCTGGGCTCAAGATATTATCATTAACCTGAGATCCATGCGCCTCGGTCATACTATTGCCAAGCCCGAAGCCGGCAAGGAAAAGGTCGTGGTCGATGACGCCGATAGTGCAAAGGCTTTGCATTTCTTGCGTCATCACATACACCCGGACCTAAAAATGGAATATATGACCGAGGAGGATCCGCGGGTTCTGTGGGAATCCATGAAGGATCGCTTTGACCAACAACGAGCCATTACACTCCCACGAGCTCGGAATGACTCGGATTACCCTGCGCTTCCAAGACTATAAGTCCGTGGCGGCGTACAACTCGTCATTCACCGAATCGTCTCGATGTTGCGTCTCTGTGGCCAGCAGATCACGGACGCCGAGATGATCGAGAAAACCCCGAACACCTTCCACCCGGGCAACATTGTTCTCGCAACAGCAATACAGGTGTCGAAATATACGAGATATTCTCAGCTCGCTCGGACCTCGTTAGTTGCGGAACAGCAGAATGAGGTTCTCATGCGGAACCACTCGCCCGACCCATCGGGTCGATGGGTGTGCTCGAAGCACACGCCAATGTTGTCGGGAGTTCCGATGGCCCGAAATATGGCCGAAAGAAATGGAAGGGTAGGAAGGGTGGTATGTTCAAAGGCAGAGGAAAGGGTAAGCCCCGAGGTAAAGGTGACAAGAAGGTCACAGGTGAATCATCCGGGGGAGCAAGAATGCATGTTACCGATGCGGACGTTCGGGACATTGGTCTCGCAACCGTCGCATCCCCGCACACTGATTGACGCTCGTCGTCGTTCTTCCGAAGTAAGAACGAGGACGGGCTCGAGTCCCACTTCACCACCGAGCCCGAAGCTCACGCCAATGACATGATCATTGTGGCCAATGCGAGTGGTGAAGACGTCCGAAAGGACGATAGCGGGGACGACCTTCTTGATGATGACTTTGACATATTCGGGGACCTCGAGTAATCCCCTCCATGTCAAGTGCAATGTTCCGCATGTCTGTCGGTTACAGCCCGAAGTACTCGTAATAAAGCTCTCGAAGAGCTCGTGGTTCCCGAAGAACCACGGTTATGGGTCGTGCTCTCGAAGAGCACACGGTTCCCGAAGAACCGTAGTTGTAAATAGTGCTCCTGAAGCAAGCATCGGGTCATGAGTATGCTCTCGAAGAGCAACTGTTGTAAAGCCAGAAATCTTTACAAACAGTCTTCCCGAAGTTGTTATCATTTTATGTGTTTATATTTCCTGCATCTTTTATTTATCATGTCTAGGATATTTGATACAGGTTCGGCTGGGTCCCATGGCGGATGAGGAGTGTTGTCTCGTAGACAGCGCAACCACCAATACCATATTAAGGGAAACTAGGTATTTCCACACTTTAACCAAGAAGTCCGGAAATATTATGACCATTGCCGGAAGCAATGCTCATATTGTTGGCACCGGAAGTGCCACACTAGTTTTCCCTATGGGTACGCGGATACTCGTGAGGAATGCTATCCTCTATCCGTAATCCAAGCGTACCCTTGTGAGCTTTAAAGATATCCGGCAAACGGTTTCCACCGGAAACCGAGACCGAGCATGGTATTGAATACCTGCTCATCACGAAATTTGATGGATATCAAAAGCATGTGGTTGAAAAGCTCCCTTCATCACCATCGGGTTTGTACCGTACGTACATTAAACCCGTCGAGGAATATGTTGCGATGAAGACAGTATTTCGTGACCCGGATGCCTTCAAGTCGTGGCATGAAAGGCTGGGTCACCCTGGGTTGGGGATGATGAGAAGAATCATCAACAATTCTGCTGGCCATGAAATTGAGCCAAAGAACTTCCCGAATCTCGAAGAATTCATTTGCACGGCTTGTGCAAAAGGGAAGTTGATCACTAGGCCATCCCTCCCGAAGATTAGGGATGAGTCACCTGTTTTCCTGCAAAGGATACAGGGGGACATATGTGGACCTATTCAGCCTCTCTCGGGGCCATTCGGGTATTTCATGGTACCGATTGATGCTTCTACCGGATGGAGTCATGTGGATCTTCCGTCCACAAGAAATCATGCCTTCTCTAAGCTCATTGCTCAAATCATCGGATTAAAGGCAAGTTTCCCGATAACCACATACGATCCATTCGTATGGATAATGCTCGGAGAATTCAGGTCGAAAGCCTTTGATGATTATTGCATGGCTATGGGCATTAAGGTAGAGCATTCAGTACCTCATGTCCACACTCAAAATGGCCTAGCTGAATCCTTGATCAAAAGGATAAAGTGGATTGCTCGTCCACTATTGCAGAATTGTCGGCTGCCAACCAGCTTGTTGGGGCCATGCAGCAAGCACTGATCCAACTCAGAGCCAACCGCATATAATGAGACATCCCCCTTGCAGCTAGTGCGTGGGAAAGTGCCAAGTATTTCCCATCTGCGAAAATTCGGTCTGTGCAAGTATATGTGCCGATACCACCTCCTCGACGTACTTCAATGGGACCCCACCGGAAGTTGGGGATATATGTTGGTTATGAGACTTCGTCCATAATCAAATTCCTAGAGCCTATGACTCGGGGATCTTCATACGGCTCGGTACGCTGATTGCATATTTGATGAGGACAATTTCCCAAGCATTAGGGGAGACCGGCATCCTGAAGAATGCCGGGAAATTGAATGGAATGCAACCGGGATGCAGTCCTTAGACCCACGCACTAGCGAGGCTGAACTCGGAAGTTCAGCGGATTATAAATTTGCAAAATCTTGCAAATAAGCTGCCAGATGCCTTCACCGATCATAAGGGAGTGACAAGGTCGCATATACCTGCAGTAAATGCGCCGGAGAGAGTGCAGATAGCCCCGAAGGCTACCGACTCGGTGTCACCCCCATCCTAGGAAGAGGGGAGACCTCCGGGTGCTCGGGACAAAGCCCCACGGAGACGTCCGCGGAGGCACGACCGCGAGCCACTTGTCCCACTCCAGGATTCGGTTGAAGAAGCTCAACCCGAAGTTGAGAATGTCCCTCGAAGGACACCGTCTCGAAGACGGAGCCCCCGAAGAGGCGACCCAACCTGAAGTTGGGATGGTCCCCGAAGGACCCCATCCTCGAAGATGGAAATCCCAGTGCATCACGCGCGCTTAAGCGCACCGGGAAATCGGAACACCCTAGCTCCGTCGTTCGGGAAATCACGACGAACTAGAGGATATGGATGAGATCTCCACTAATTATGTGCACACGGGAGAGTTATTCAACAGAAAGACCACCATTGTGAATGTGAACTTTGCCTCAAAGATTGCTTGCTCAATGGATCCGGATCCGAACCAAAGTCCATGGCGAGTGCCGAAGGCGCTCGGATTGGGATAAATGGAAAGCAGCAATCGAGGCAGAGTTGCGCTCGCTTTATAAAAGAAGAGTGTTTGGGCCTGCAGTCCCAACACCCCCAAAGGTCATCCCCGTGGGATGCAAATGGGTGTTCCTCCGGAAGAGGAACGAAAATAATGAGGTGGTAAGATATAAAGCGAGGCTGGTGGCACAAGGGTTCACGCAGAGACCCGGCATCGATTATGATGAAACATACTCTCCCGTCATGAGTGGGATCACGTTCCGATATTTGATATCTATGGCAGCTAATCTGAATCTCAATATGCAGTTGATGGATGTCGTGACCGCATACTTGTATGGGTCACCGGATTCGGAGATTTATATGCGAGTCCCCGAAGGACTCAAGATCCCCGGTCCGAATCCGAATCGCAACATGTATAGTGTACGTCGCAGCGTGCAGCATCGTACGGGTTGAAACAATCCGGAAGGATGTGGTTCAACCGTTTGAGTAGCTATCTCCCGAAGAGAAGTTACACAAACAATGATGATTGCCCCCGTGTGTTCATAAAGAAATCCCGGAGTGGATTTTGCATCATCTCCGTCTATGTCGATGATTTGAATATCATTGGCACCACAGGGGACATTGAGGAAGCCATGGCTTACCTCAAGACGGAGTTTGAGATGAAGGACTTGGGTAAAACCAAGTTCCGCTTGGGCCTGCAGCTCGAGCACCTCCCCGGAGGAGTATTTGTGCACCAGTCTACTTACACAAAGAGGGTACTTGAAAAGTTTAATATGGACAAGTGGCACCCTCCGAGAACCCCCATGGTGGTCCGTTCACTTGACGTGAAAAAGGACCCGTTCGGACCCAAAGAGGAGAATGAGGAAATATCGGGACCTGAAGTTCCTTACTTGAGCGCCATTGGAGCACTTATGTACCTTGCGAATTGCACGAGGCCCGATATTGCATTCGCGGTCAATTTGTTGGCCAGGTACAGTGCTGCCCCAACCAGAAGGCATTGGATTGGCGTCAAGACCATTCTCCGGTACCTGCAAGGTACGCAGGACCTTGGGTTGTGGTTCCCGAAGAACCAAGACCCGACCATGGTGGGGTATGTGGATGCCGGCTACATGTCCGACCCACATAATGCCGGATCCCGCATCGGTTTCGTGTTTCTCTCGTGGTGGTGCAGCCATTGCTTGGCGGTCCGTGAAACAGACCCGGTTGCCACGTCAACCAACCACTCGGAGATCATTGCACTCTATGAGGCCACACGAGAGTGTGCCTGGTTGAGACGGATGGTTGGCCACATCCGAAGTCATGTGGCTTAAACACCGTCGGTGCCCCCACCGTTATCTATGAGGATAACGCTGCCTGTGTTGTACGGATGCATATGGGCTATGTGAAGAGCAATTACACGAAGCATATTGCTCCAAAGTTCTTCTACCCCCATGAGCTCCGGAAGAGCGGTGAAATTAATATCCTGCACACTAAGTCATATGAAAATCTTACAGATTTATTCACTAAGTCTCCGCCAAGCATCTAGCTTCTATAGATGCGTTCGGGGAATTGGCATGAGACGACTTAGAGAGTTGCAAGGATCGGGGGAGAATGAAATCATGATCCCGAAGATTATGAGCTGATCCCGAAGATCACCAAAAGGATTGGCCCATATCCGTGATCCCGAAGATCATGGGAGTGATCCTGCAGATCACTTGCGTAGTCCCGAAGACTACCGGATCCCGACATCAAACTGTTGTACTCTTTTTCCCTTAGTGAGTTTTTTCCCACCGGGTTTTCTCACGCAAGGTTTTTAACGAGGCAACAGGTGCAACACAGCTTGCGCATGCTATGTACTCTTTTCTCCTGCCATTTTTCCCACTGGATTTTTGGAGGAGTTTTTAACGAGGCATAGGCATGACGCGATAATTTGCCCAAGGGGAGTGTTATGAAACCACAGCGATAAACCGTGGGATTTCCGAAGTCGCTGTGTCATTAGTGGGCAAATTAATTGAGGCATTTATGGAGGTGGTTGGCAAGTGGATTCCCTCTTATCCGTGTGTGCCATCCCCTGCTATAAATAGGCACCGCCGATGGCGACGGGAGGAAGTGAACTCCCGGTTGTAATCCTCCACTGGGAAATAAACAAGAGCCACTCTTTTGCCTCTATATTCTGTGTTCATCTATTACTCGTGATTTGGTGTGCATTAGTGTGATTGAAAGCCGGATCGATTCGGTTGTTTCACAACAAATAGTATGATAGTTTATTCCATTATGGAAAACAACATCTCTTGAAAAACATTGTTCCAGAACAAAACTATTTTTTCATGGAAAACAAATAAAAAGATTATGGAACAAAATAGTATATATTGCAATACATTGTTCAAGTAGCAGTTTAGAAAATATCAACTTCGAACAAAATTTGAAACAAAATAATTTACTTAGTGAAATATCCATGTAATATAGAGCAAAATCTTTTCATTGTGCAACAAGATTTAACTTTTTTGTAATGATACAATATATATTGTTTAGAATGGAGAGGAGATGAGAAGAGAAAAGAATATTAAAATCCCGATCCTATGAGAATGTTTGTCATCGGGACAAAAGTGAGAGAAGTAACGAGGGCTCTACGTGTTACAAGGAGGCCCACCATCTGAACGCAATCCTGCTGAGTGGTCACCGTGTACTGCGCTGATGCGGGGGTTGGATCACCAGGGTGCGCGAGATGCGGCTTGGCCTATTTTTGGACTCCGAAACAGAATTGAAGTCGACTTTGTTTGGGCCTCCAACTTGACATGGATGTCCTTGCTAGCCCTCCACGTCTCTAACCTCCTCCTTAACTATATTATAATCATCTCCATGGTTCCTAACAATAATTAACTCATTAGGTAGTAATATATTCTTAAATATAAATAAAGAGATCATTAGGAACATGCTCACCCGTAAATTCAATTGCCGTGCTCTAGTTTTTGTCCTTGAATTATGTATGTGTATTGGAGGAGTGTTGGTTATATCCGAGGGTGTGATGTCCTCATCACACCCACAGCCCACTTCGAGGCCCATTTCAACCCGTTATATATAAACCCAATTTCGTTCCACCGCCAAGTCCCTCGGCCTGCCTCCCTCTCTCTCTCTCTCTCTCAGCCTCCCTCACCCAGCCTTTGCAAATTTTGGTAGATACAAGTGTAAGAAAGCCAATTTGAATTGCAAGGAGCCGAGGCCATCGTCCAGCACAACTAGCATGAGCTCGTCAGACTGCCATATCCGGCCGGGAGGAGCTTGTTGACAGTCGGATCCAGCTGGCAGGAGCACATCGATGAGTGGATCCAGTTGGGTGGTGACCTGGCTGACGGCGGGCTGGGCCTGACCCAGGCTTTGGTGCCCTGTGTTCTTTTTTTTTAAGCATGCTTGCAGTATTGGGCAGTTTACCCGATATTACTCTGGACGCATCTTTTATAACCTTTAGGTAGTGTATGTTGGATTGCCCGATACTACAGTGGGTTTTTGCCCGATATTGGAGGGTTCTTTTGTAGAAGTGATATCAGCTGATTGTACACTAAGTTATAAGTTGTGCTCTTACGTACGTGTAGGCACACGCGTGTGCATGTATGCTTGCAATTCAAAGTGGCTTTCTAACACTTGTATCTACCAAAATTTGCCAAATTTTTGTAAAAAAACTTGAGATAATAAATACATGATTTAATGTCATAATCTTAGTTATTTTACCACTCGTACGTCATTAATTGTGAATTAGTAGGTATCATTAGAGGGCTCTATGAGGCTCCGTCACGCCTGTATCAAATTGACCATGAGGCTCTGTCAGGTCCAGAGATGCCAAAGTTTACTTAGGAACAATGTTGTGCTGTTGAGCTGTCTTAATCTTATCAATCCTCATTCTAAGCATGCACCAAGGAAGAGGATAAAAGGTATGTCTGAGTTGTTGTTTTGTTATGATGTCTGCACATGCGGTGCATTATATACGAGGAAAAATTCCCACTTGACGTTGGAAAGCTAGCATAAACAAGTGTCTCCTGGTTGCTTTTGTCCAATTCCATGCCTATTCCACATAAATATTAAATGCTCAGAGTTCATCTTTTAACCTGCTCTATGTGTCTGCCACATGCATACATTTTTAAATGATCACAATCCAATTTATAGTCAGCCACTTGTTACTTTTGGCATACAGATATTACGTGCTCACAGTCCATCTGTTTAGTCAGCTTTGTGACCGGTTACTCTACGAGTGCGCTAAAGTTACTAGCTCAAAATTACAACAGTCCATATTAAGTTAAAAGTTATTTCTTATGTGTATGCGCGGCGCACACATACCTATGTTTTTTCGTTTGTTTTATTGCGTGAATTAAAGCTTCCAATTCAAAGTGACTTTTTACCACTTGCATATTCCAAAATTTGCACAATTTAAAATACTCAAGAGATAATCAATACATGATTTAATGTCATAATCTATGTGAATTTGGCAATTCATGTCATTGACTCTCAACTAGTAGGTGTTATTCGAGGGCTCCATGAGGCTCCGTCACGCCTATATATTAGGTCCTATATATCAGGTTCCATACATGTTGAGGTTTTCTCGAGAACAAGGATGTGTGGTGTTGAGCTGTCTTAATCTTATCAATCCAATTTATATGGTCAGTCTCAATGCATAGTCCATGTTACACTTTTCAAGAGTGCCACATCAACTCCGATTTGAACGAACATGGTCATCTCACTATCCACCATCGCTTTCCTCGTACCCATCTCTGTTTTGTAAAAGAGGAGTAAGGTGTTTAATCTCCACATGCCAACACGATGTAGCAGCAAAATTCTTTTACAATTAAGTTGCACGCCTGACGTAGATTAAATTTGATAAATTTTTTAGTTTACTTTTTCTATGTTAATAGCGCGTAATTAAAAAAAACACATATTTTGGTCTTATTTGTTCATGTCCGTGGTGAGTAATTTTTCTTTCCTTCGATTAAAGTTGTAATTTCTAGAGCTTAAAGGTGAACGTGATGATTCCTCTTTTTTTTTGGCTTAAGTCTATTATATATATATTTAACCAAGAAAAAAGTCACCACATTCGCTCTCATAGCCTATAAATTCTCACGTTAATTCGAGAAAATCAGAAGAGAAAATTACCCATCACTACCATTATGAAAAAATTAGTCACAAAATCCCCTATAAATATTTATAAATAGCTAAATTCGGAATTAGAAAAAAATAGTCGAAGAGCAAATAAGAAGAGAAAATTACCCACCACTCCCATTATGAAAACATTAGTCACCAAATTTGGAATTATAAAAAAATAGACAAAAATACTCCTGTCACCTATTTCTAAATTACCAACCATGCCATTATGAGTCAAAAAATAGCTAAATTCAAGTTAATGGAAAATAGCAGTTAATTCCTACTTCTAAATACACCGTTGTAAAAATGCACCACTATTTGTCTAGCTAGAGTGGCGAAATCCCTTAATTTTAGCATGATACGTTTTCATGAAAATATTTATTTGTAGCACGAAATGTTCTTTTTTCTTACCATGACATATGTTGGTTCTTTAGCATGGCACGTTTGAACCGACCTCCCTTCTATAATAAAATCAGGTCCATTTGGGCACTAGATGGTTCTCATTAAAAAATTGAAAATAGATAATAATAATAATAACAATGATTATGGGTAAATTCTTGCATCCTAGGAGATATGATGCCATTAAGGTCTTGAAGTATACCCCAAAAATCCAAAGTAATATTTATAACTTAAGTACCATGAGTTCAGTATCATATTTATGATTTTATATTGTACTCGTGATTCATCTATTATTCTGACACATTTATACCATACTTATCTGTTCACTATTTTGATGTTAAATGCTTTCTAGCTAGCTAATTGTTACAATATTGGTTTTTACATGCTAATTAGAACCTAGAAGTTGTATAGATGATCATCACATGCTATACTTCTATTAGGTTGGATGAATCCTATAACTGGATCAAGCTTTAATTGGATTCGAAATTAAATATGATACGTTAGCTAAGACACAATCCAAGATAAATGATGACTCATCTCGCACTCAAATTGAGGGACATTGAGAAATTCTCTAATCTATTTCTACCATTTTATAAATATTATAGAGTACAAGATAAATAATAATAAACTATATTAAACTTATGCAATGATATAAAATGTTTTAAACTAAATCTAGCCGCGCAAATGCGCGGGTGGCCATACACTAGTTATACATATATAATAGATGTGCATATTTCCAACAGCCTGTCAGTTGGCTCGTGCATTTTTATATGCCCGATAAAAATAGTACAGCTTCACATGACTAGAGTATTTTGTAACGATCGATCCATAGCTAGGTGCCGCTTCTCGCTCCCTAGCATTCTTGCAATACAGCGCTTTGCTCCAGAGTCCAGTCGCCGCACAGCGCAGTAGCAACCTCGCAATCCTCTTCGTTTTCGCCGGCTCCACTCCGGCAACAAGTCTTCGGCGCTCTTAAACGTTTCGTCTGTGTAAGCTCTCTGCTCTTCGTTTGCTGTATTTACTTGGCACATATGGTCCTCTTTTTTTCCTACAACAATTGCACTCATTCGCAACATAAGAAATGGCCATGGCTCCCTGGGAGGTGGGCGGGGAGTGCCTGCTTGAGCTCTACTTGGCCGGATCCGGTGCCTCCCTGCTGGATTTGCTGAAGAGGGCAGCAAAGGAGCGGGTGGTGGGGCGTTGGTTCCACCGGCGTGGCTGGAGCCGTTGGCACGATGGCGACAGCACGAGACTCGGAGCCGTTGGCATGGCCACGCGCATGAGTGAAGGCACGGCCTTAGCCGTGTGTGTGTGTGTGTGGTTGCACGAAGGAGGACGAGGGAGACCGTGCAGTTGCCATGGATGCATCGTCTGGGGCGGTCCGGTGGTTGTAGATCCAAGCTCCTTGCGGCAACATCTTCTAGAAGATGCCATAAATAAATGGCGATCGTAGGAAATTAGTGTAGGCTGATAGCAGTGGGCGATGACCACGCACAGCGGAGTCACTACGAGAAAATGGCGGTTTGCCGAGTGTATGGGGCACTCAGCAAATCCGCTAAAACACTCGGCAATCGGTTTGCCGAGTGTCACACTCGGTAAAGAGTCCTCGGCATAGCCTCTATCGGCAAAGGGCCCTTTGTCGAGTGCAACCTATAGCACTTAGCGAAGCGTTTGCTGAGTGCCTAGAGAGACACTCGGGAACAATTTTTCAGGAAAACCAAAAAAAATCCACCTCACCTGCACTGCTGCCGTCGAGCTCACCATGGTCGGGTTCGCGCCCGCCGCCGCACCCAGCCCAAAATCGTCGGCGCCACACGCCACCCACGTAGCACGGAGCTAGGGCGAGGTGGTCGCAGCCCGCCGGCGGCCGTCGCGTCGCCATCCCGCGCAGCCCGACGCTTGGGGGCCGTCGCCCCTCGCCGCCCTTTGCCCCTCGCCGGCTATCGCGGCGCCCTCCCGCAAGCCCGACGCTAGGGGGCCGCCGCCCTCGCCGACCGTCGCGCAGCCCAGCGCTTGGGGGCGCCACCCTCCCGCGTCCCACGCAGCCCGGTGCTTGGGGGCCACTGCCCTCGCCGGCCGTCACGCCACCCTCGCGCGCAGCCCGACGCCGGGGCCGCCGCCCTCACCGTCCTTCGCCCCTCGCCGGCCATCGCATAGCCCGACGCATGGGTGCCGCCACCCTCGTCGGCCGTCGCACCGCCCACCTGCGCAACCTCGACGTCGCCGCCCTTCGCCGGCCGTCACGCAGCCCGGCGCTTGGGGGCCGCCGCCCCTCACCTGCCGTCGCGCCGCCCTCCCGCGTCCCGCGCAACCCGGCGCTTGGGGGCCACTGCCCTTCGTCGGTCGTCACGCCACCGTCCCGCGCAGCCCGGCGCTGGGGGCTACCGCCCTCGCCTGCCTTCGCCCTCGTCGTCCGTCCGTCGCGATGGGGAAATCGTGGCCAGGGAGAGAGAAAAGAGAGATGAGAGGAATCTGACTGTTTTGTTTTGGACCAATGAGAGGCTATCTTTTTGAAGCACCGGATCGCCGACATGGCACGCTTTGCCGAGTGCCCGAAATACAGATCGGCGAACTGTTGGTTTGCCGAGCGCCCGGCGTGTGGCACTCGGCAAAGGTCTTGTTTGCCAAGTGCCTACCTTCTCGGCAAACATTAAATCAGTAATTAAAAAATTATAATATTAGCAAATAAATTCTAAAAACTAACAAATTTTGGCATAACATTATTTATATGATCTATTACCTGTAGAAAATTATTTAGACTCAAAATAAAACTCGTGTGTCAATTTGACACCAAATTTTAATGACTCATTATCAACTCTAAGGTTCTTCTTCGGAGATTTTTTGTTTTGTAAGCAATGTGCGTGATGACTTTTGTGAAACATTCTCTAGTATTTATCATAGCTTTTACATGTGATACCATCACTTCATAACAAATATTATGATTTTTTGACTTTATTTGATTTTTCTAGAATTTTAAAACCATTTATACACACGTTATCGATCATATTTCTTACAAAAGATATGATAAATTTTTTTTTCATGTGTAAGGTACTAAATTGGGCTGAATAACATGAATATAAATTTTGTACTCATTGTATTTTATTACTTGAATCACTTGTAGTCCAAATTTGACTTTATTTAAAAAATTGCTTGAAATATAATTAATTAACAAAATATAGCAAACAAAGAAAAAAATACCAAAATTTAACATAGAGTAACACATGTTGTATGTTGAGAGTTGAAAAAGTTTTGAAGCAAGAAGAGAAAAAAATTATTTTTTTGCCGAGTGTCAAAAAATACACTCGAGAAACCTTCACCTTTGCCGAGTACCGGAAATAATACACTCGGTAAACAATCTTTGCCGAGTGTTTTTATTGTGCCGAGTGTTATCGTTGACATTTGACAAATACGTTGTTTGCCGAGTACCCGCAATAAAACACTCGGCAAACTCCGAAACACTTGGCACCCCGGTGTTTTCTCGTAGTGAGTGGCAACTTGCGCGGCAGCAACATAGTTGTTGCCGCACGTAGCAGATGCAGAGGTGGTGCAAAGCTGACACTGGTGTGGTAGCGGTGGAGACCGGTTTCGGTGTGGGTAGCTCCACGATGTTGTGCGGCATGCCTTGAAGTTGGTGAAACCTAGTCTAGATGGGACGGCTTGAATATAATAGTATTGTTATCATATCTCCGGATAAGTATAGAGATATTTTCGAATATACCTCACAAATTGCAAGTGCCTTGCCATGCATTGACTCTATCAAAATCGTATAGTGACAGTTTGATAGAGGCATTATATATCGCCTCAACAAATATAGAGACATTATGTAATGGTAAATAATATGAAATAAATACGTGGTTGTGAAGTCTCGAACTCAAGAACTCATGGAAAACCAATACAACATTAAGGCTTGCTAGCCAAATCATCCACTAATCATTTTGTGTATATTTTTATAGTATTATTCTTATAACACGTTCATTGTAACTAGAAAATAATGTCTCTATAGTACAAGAAAATGTCTCTACCGGTGTCTCTACAAGGTATAGACATTTTAATATGTCGTTAAAGTGTCTCTATATTACTTATGCATGGACACTTTAAAAAGTGTCTTAAAGAATGCCTCTACAATCCATTTGAGACACTATTTTCTAAATTTAATTAAGAGTAAGTTTCATAAAATCACAGGTTTTATGGTCCTTGTATCACAAACCCCCATGTATTATGGTCGATGTCACATAACTCCAGATTTTTTGGTCATATTGTTTCATATAACCCCACCTCTATCGAAGTAGTATGAATATTCGAGGTGGTATCTAACTTTCATGTGAGAGGATAAATTTGTCATGTATTCAACTTGATGATTTCGTTGATTAATTCTACCATAACACATATGTCATGCAAGAAAAAGTTAGAATTCATAAATCATATTCGCAGTCAATTCTGGATAGAGGTGGGGTTTTGTGAAACAATATGACCATAAAACCTGTGGTTATGTGACATGAGCCATAATATCCGGGGTTTTGTGACAAAAGGACCATAAAACCTGGGGTTTTGTGAAATTGTGCCTCTATGTTTGAGGCATATTCTCAAATGCCACAAAAACCGCCCCTAGTGTAAAATATATAGGCGAATTGGGAAAAGCCTCTAGAGAAGTGCCACTACAAGAGGTTTTTATTGTAGTGTGTGGAATTCTGGGTGAAAAGCTGAAAACCATGCTCAACGTTTGCTGATGTCGGTAACGATGGTAACTTTGGGTGTCATTCGAGGCGTTGCCATCAGTTCTCATCCCAGCTATAAGCCCCCTGGGTGAAAATCTAGGTTCTGATTGTGGGACTGCACAATGGTGGCATCTTCGATGTCACTTCCTCCTTAGAGGCATTACTCTAGGGACTCTTGCTATGCATGTTGCCTCTCAATGACGTTTTAACTGTTTGGCAACGACGATGACACATACAGTGAAGGTGGAGTTTCCGCTATGTTGATGAAGCTGTTGAGAGGGCTCAGTTCTATTGGAATCGTGCCCCAGATGAAGTTGGAGCTACATCATGTTTAATTGAGTTTTGCAACGGTGACATGTGGTGTGCATTTCTTGTGGTGCGGTGACACGAATAAGAGTGGCATGTCAGCTGTTATCTTCAATTTGGAGCTGTTGTAAGAGGCGAGCTTGGCAATACTTCATCAAGCTCCATTGTGGCTAGATTTTCTGTTTTTTTTAGCCCAACGAGTGTTCTTCTCACATGTTGTAGTGTAGGTTTATACCGTTTAGCCTGGTTTCCCTTAATACGAGACACTTTCTTATTTAATATACACTAGCCTATCAACCCGTGCGTTTGCACGGGGTTGCTAGAATTTTAGTATGAAGGATATAAGGTTGTGTAAAACAATTACAACACCTGTTTTATAGTTTATAGTTTCATCTTTTCACACTTTTGGAAATTTTGAGGTAATACAATTTGACTAACAACTTTAGTTTTACTATATGTGGATGTGGATGCCAAATTACCTCTTCTTCATAGTATCCATCTTACTTTCTCTCTCTCTCTCTCTCTCTCTCTCTCTCATCCTACTCTGTTTTCTTTTGATACACAATATTTTTACATGCTAACTTATTAACACTAATGCCTTTATTTTAACAATCATCTTTGCATATGTATACTAGATTTTTAACAAAGATAACGAATTCAATTATTAAATAACCATATGTATACTAAGGCTAATACTGTATCATGGCCAGTCTACACGTCATATATGTCACAATGTTTTACACCATGGTAGAAGGGTCAAACAATTCAGGGACAGCTATTACGTCCGTGGTACCCCCATAAAACATTATATATATTCTGTGCCTTTGATGTATTGATGAACTTGTTCTACTTGTTCAACATACTGTAGATAAATACTCCCTGTGTTCCAAAACTGTGGTCACCATTGATCTGTTTTTTGTTATGTTTGACTATTTCTCTTATTGCAAATATTAATTCAAATATACAAAATTATGGGTTACATTCCAAGTTTCTTTAGTGATACAACACGTTTCATCAAAATATATGACATTATTAAAAGTTCTCTTTGAATAAAATGAATAATCAAATGTGTAATGAAAAAAATCAACAATGACAACAATTTTTGGAAATTCTTTTACGCGTGCGTTCGATAGCAGGCCTCCTCACAAACCGGCATCCACGGCTCCTGCCTTATCTACTCCTCTGTTCTCTTTCGTTCTCTCTCTCTCCCGTGTCTTCCTCCGTGCCTCCAGGTCGTTTGAATGAAACTTTGATTTGAGAAAGTTTGAATGAAACTTTGATTTGAGAAAGTTTGAATGAAACTTTGATTTGAACTTTTGATTCAAAGTTTTAACAAAACTTTTGATTGAACTTTTTTATTAGACTTGTGATTCAAACTTTTTTATTGAACTTTGATTCAAGGTTTCCTAGAAACATTTCGATGGAATTTTAATCTAAACTTTGACTGATTTAAACTTTCTGTGAAAGTTTCAGGGAAAAAGTTATTGTCAAAGTTTTGGGGGAAAACTTTCCTAAAATAGAAAGATGCAGGATGTGCAAAACTTTCACAAAAAAAGGAAAGTTTTTCTCCATGTCCAAAGGTTTGCTCAATTCTGTCCTCACGCGCGCGCAAATTAGAATTGCCCAACAATTTTGGAGCGGAGTAGTATTTGTTCTAGAGCATGATGTGGAAGTCCTTATATTTTTTGGAGCTTGAATTCTATAATTTTCTCTCTTATCTAATGCAACCCAAGTAGCTGAACTTTTCCTTTGTGGAGTTCTATTCTGATTATGTAAACTCATATTGTGTTATATACTTTTATTCAGAGACTAAAAGTCTTCAACAGAGATTTCCTTTAAAATGTTGTGACAAAATGCAGCAACTAAGGGTGATCTTGACATAATGTATTCATTCTTTTTGTTGTAACTAATTAATAATCACACGGACGGTGCTAGAAAAGTTCTCCTTCAGCCTTATATCAAGTTATAAAAAAGGTAATAAATAGAATTTTTATTATTTTTCACCAAGCAATATAATCAATCCAACAGCATGAGTTTCTTTCATTACCGGAATTGAAGTACAGATGTACAGATTATACAGTTGAATTTTACTACCTCGTCTTGCCTTCTTGAGCACTTCTCTTCATCCCACGTACTGGATGGATAATGTGCTGCTAGCCTGCTAATCCATGCATGCAGAAAATTTCCTGAAAACAAATCATCAAAGATAAGGTCTGAAAGATTAATTAGAGATAGCTAAATCATTTAAGCTTGCAGGTTCTACCTTAACTCTGGTTCTTGCGAAGGGACATGGGAGTTACTAATTTTTGTCCTACTATCACCCCAGATTCCGCCATGTTTAAAATCACAATCCTTTAAGACTTTCACCTGGCATTGGAGCCGACAATCTCCTTAGTGAAACAGATCACAGAAAGCAGCTATGGCTACTCACTGGTGGCTCGTACCGATCATATTTATATACCAGGCCACGCTAAGTTATGCCGTCAACATGTCCTACCCAGACATCTTCGTTTATCGGCAAAGGTGAGGAAGCCGTGAAAGATTTGCCACACAATTTCGCCAGTGCCGTAGCTGTGGAGAGCCACCAGATCCTAGTTCCTAGATCGATGTTTGTCTGCCCTACAGTTCATCGCTGCCAGCCTTAGCAATCTGTTATGGATCCGTTCGTAATGCTACATAAATATTATAAGCTACGAAATTTTGGAATTAACTAAAGGTACTTTCCTTTTTTATATAATGACATTGGTGGGTAATTTAATCAATATTAGATCTAACGGTTATCTTTTTTCTACTAATAAATTTTAAGGCTAGATGTTTTGCTTTTTTGTGAAATTTCTATGATTTTTCACTGATTAATATGGAGGCCTTAAAAGGAGCCTCCAATTAGTAAATATAAGAAATCAATATTAGATCTAACGGTTATCTTTTTTCTACTAATAAATTTTAAGGCTAGATGTTTTGCTTTTTTTAAGAATTTCTAGGATTTTTCACCGATTAATATGGAGGCCTTAAAAGGAGCCTCCAATTAGTAATTAGTAAATATAAGATGTCGGAACACATACTCTCCGAAACTTTCATATTATTATATTTTATGTTTACAAGTGTGAGTGAAGAGTCTATTATTTTAGTTCTAAAAATAATAAAGGAGGCACTATCTGTTCCTAGGTAGGCATTTTGTTTCTCATATCGGTTGCAGTCGCTAACTCATCTCATCGTTTCTGATTTAACAGGTTTTGCTCCGATTCCTTTGCCGTCTTCACCTGTTGTTCCCCTCTCTATAACTCTACAGTCACCGGTAAACACAGAGAGAGAGAGAGAGAGAGAATAGTGTGTCACCTCCATCCTATTGCCCCTGTTTCTCATATCCAGTCGCTAATTCATCTCATCATCCAATCTAATCCCCCCCCCCCCCCCCACAAGAAAAAAAGAAGACACCTATCTTATATCAATTACCCATCCGTTTCGTGTCTGTTTTTCGAGACATCCATTTTGTTTTACTTTCCCGTTTCCTTTTAAACTCACACACCGCATCTTTCATTAGTCTACCAGGACTAGAAAAAGAAAAAAAAAACTAATACTAGAAAACCAAAAAAAAATTCTCTTCCAGAAAAAGGTTTAGTTTTTCCTTGTTTCCGTCCCTGCCTATGTCACACACATCTCACACCTAGAAGAAGAAGAAGAAAAGAACCCCTACACACGATTAATTCACTCACAAAAGAGGGAGGAACTACAAACCACACTGTGATTTCATTTCCATGGCAGAGGTTACGCTGGCTGGTCTACGGTGGGTGGCATCCCCAATCGTTAAGAAGCTCATCGCTCATGCATCAACCTACCTGGGTGTGGACATGGCGCGTGAGCTCCAAGAACTGGAGGCCACAGTACTGCCACAGTTCGACCTGGTGATTGAAGCGGCTGAGAAGAGCCCCCACAGGGACAAGCTGAAGGCATGGCTCCAGCGGCTCAAAGAAGCCTACTACGACACCGAGGACCTGCTTGACGAGCATGAGTACAACCTCCTGGAGTGCCGGGTGAAGAGCGGAAAGGATCCCTCATTCGGAGATGATACCTCCTCCATTAAATCAACAATTTTGAAGCCTATTTCTACTGCTAAAAGCAAGGCATCCAACTTGCTCGGAAAGAATAGGAAGCTCATTAGCAAGATAAAAGAACTAAAGGCCATCCTGGCGGAAGCCAAGGACTTCCGTCAACTTCTTGGGCTACTGGATGTTAATGTTGCAGGATGCCACGGTGAACCAGCAACCGTTATTCCTCCGACGACATCGCATCCTACTTCAAAGGTGTTCGGCCGCGACAAGGATCGCGATCGCATTGTAGAAATTCTTCTCGGCAAGACAGCAGTTGCAGAGGAAAGTTCGGCTAGCTACTCAAGTTTGGCTATTGTTGGAGCCGGAGGCATGGGGAAATCCACCTTGGCACAGTATGTCTACAATGACAAGAGGCTAGAAGAGTATTTTGATGTCAGGATTTGGGTCTGCATCTCGCGCAAGCTTGATGTCCGTCGTCACACGCGGGAGATTATTGAGTCTGCGACAAAGCGGGAGTGCCCAAATGTTGATAATATTGACACTCTCCAGGGTAAACTAAAGGATATACTGCACTCAAAGAAATGTCTCCTCGTGTTGGATGATGTCTGGTTCCAAGAATCTTACAATAGTGAAACTGAATGGCAGCAACTTTTAGCACCTCTAGTAGATGATCAAGCAGGAAGCAAAGTTCTGGTAACTTCTCGACGAAGTACATTTCCTGGGGCTCTCTTCTGTGAACAAGTCGTTCATTTGAATAGCATGGATGATGCTGAGTTTTTGGCACTCTTGAAACATTATGCTTTCTCCGGACCAGAAATCAGAGATCAGGTGTTACGAGTGAAGCTAGAAGAGATTGCGGAGAAGATTGCTAAAAAGCTTGGACAGTCTCCTTTGGCGGCACAAGTTATGGGTTCCCAACTGAGCAGGAAAAAGTATATCGATGCATTTTTTTAGATAACGGAACCCCGTTCCTGCCTCTACACCTTTTGGGTGTACACAGCAAATGTTTACAACGGCTACAAGCACTTAGGCTTAACAGACTAAGACTCCACACAAACTAAGACCCACGGCTCACATAGGAGCAACCCTTAGCACAAAGCAGTCCGCAACAATCAATTTCAGCAAAAGCTCTCACGCAGGAGAGACCACAAGAAGACTAGACCCTGATAAGCACGATAACTAAAAAAAAAAAAACAAGAGGAGCTAGGCCTCTAATCTATTAGAAAATCGCCATCCGAACTTTGCGAAGACCTCCATAGTGAAGTATTCGAGCGTCCAGCAGCCTTGCTTGAGGGAGATTCGGTCTTCTTCATTCTTATGCAACAGCAACCATGTGCGGATCCAATAAGTCATCCTGAAAATAACCTGCAAAATGGTATTCGGTTTGGTTTTGTTAAAAACCATATCATTTCTGTTCAACCACAACGACCACAAGAGAGCTGCGATCCCAACTAACACTTGTTTCTTAACAGCGGTATTAAAACCATGGATCCAAGTTTGAAACAAATGAGATACACTAGAGGGTGGTTGAATTCCGAAGGTAACATAAATAGCATTCCAAATGAAGCGAGCAAAATGACAGTCAAAGAATAAGTGTTGAATTGTCTCAAGGGAGCTACAATAGCAACACTCAAGAGAGCCCTGCCACTTCCTCTTAGCTAGATTGTCCTTTGTAAGAGTAACCCCTCTAAGAAGGTACCAAAGGAAGATCTTAATTTTGAGAGGTACTTTAGTTTGCCACAAGGGACACTTCATCGGTATGATCCCACTTTGCATGATAGCCTTATACATAGTTTTAACCGAGAACATACCACTACTATGCAAATCCCAACAAAAAATATCCCTCTCACTCGTTAGTGATATATCTATGATTTTGGTCACAAGTTCATACCAATATTCGAGATTATCACCAACTAAGGCGCGCCGGAATGACACATTTAGTGGTCGTGTAGACAACACCTGTGCCACCGTTGCCTCTTTTCTCCTAACAATGTTGAACAGGTTTGGGTACATGACACAAAAAGGTTTATCTCCAATCCAAGTATCCTTCCAAAATCTGATTTCGGAGCCATCTTTGACTTGGAAATGACCACAAGCAAAAAATTGTTCCTTAACATTCATCAGTCCTGACCAGAAATGGGAGTCCCCGGGTTTCTTTGTGACTTGTGATAAGGTTTTTTTTGACAAATATTTCCTTCTTAGAAGGTTTTGCCAAGTACCCTCCTCATTAATCAACTTGAAGAGCCATTTACTTAGGAGACAACTGTTTTGCACTTCTAAGTTCTGGATTCCCAACCCTCCGAAATTTTTTGGTCTACACACTATGCTCCATTTAGCTAACCTGTACTTCTTCTTATTCTCATCACATTGCCAAAAGAACCTTGACCGATAATAATCAAGTTTCTTTAGGACTCCTTTGGGTACTTCAAAAAAGGATAACATGTACATAGCCGGACTTGTAAGGACTGAGTTGATAAGAACCAACCGTCCTCCAACCGACGTAAGCTTGCCCTTCCAACTAGCGAGCTTCTTTTGAAACTTTTCCTCTAATATTATCCAATCACTATTTGAAAGTCTGCGGTGATGCATAGGAATGCCAAGATATTTAAAAGGAATGGAACCCGTTTTGCATCCGAAGAGCTTAGCATAGTCCTCCTCTAACTCTTCAGCTTTGCCATAACAATAGAGTTCACTCTTATGGAAATTAATCTTAAGACCGGACAAATGCTCAAATGTGCTTAAGACTAGCTTAAGATTCTTTGCATCGGCAAGGTCATGCTCCAAAAAGAGGATAGTGTCATCCGCATATTGGAGAATGGATAAACCGTCTTCCACTAAATGCGGCACTACTCCCTTGAAGTCTCCATTGGTTTTTGCTCTATCAATTAGTATTGCCAACATGTCAGCAACTAGATTAAAGAGCAATGGGGATAGTGGGTCTCCTTGGCGTAAACCTTTCTTGGTTTGGAAGTAATGACCTATGTCATCGTTGACCTTGATGCCAACACTTCCTCCCCTTACTATTTGGTCAATCCATTTACACCATATAGGTGCAAACCCCTTCATTCTCAACGTTTGTTGGAGGAAGGCCCAATTGACTTTATCATACGCCTTCTCAAAATCATGCTTAAGGATCACTCCATCTAGTATATCGATGCATGGAGAGATGCTCTAAAGATTAACAACCTAAGGGAGCCCATGAGAGCGCTTTTGTGGAGTTATGAGAAGTTAGATCCACGATTGCAGAGGTGCTTTTTGTATTGCAGCTTATTTCCAAAAGGTCACAGGTTCAAAATTGATGAACTAATTCACCTTTGGGTGGCAGAGGGTCTTGTTGATTCGTGCAACCAGCTGAGTAAGACTATGGAAGATATTGGGAAGGACTACTTCAACGAGATGGTATCTGGATCCTTCTTTCAACAAGTTTCTGAAAGATATTATGGCTCCTGGTATATTATGCACGATCTTCTTCATGATTTGGCAGAGTCTGTCTCTAGTGAAGACTGCTTCAGATTAGAAGATGACGAGTTTACAAAAATACCGTGCACTGTTCGCCATCTTTCTGTTCGTGTAGAGAGTATGAAAAGGCATAAACAGATAATTGGAGAGCTACGTCATTTACGAACTTTTATCTGCATAGATCCACTAATGGATGACGTAAATGACATTTTCAAGCAAATACTTCAGAACTTGAAGAAGTTACGTGTACTTTATTTGTCATGTTACAACAGCAGCAAGCTTCCAACATCTGTTGGTGAGCTTAAGCACCTTCGGTACCTGAACCTCATCAAGACGTTCATTTCTGAACTACCTAGATCATTGGGTAGTCTTCACCACTTACAATTGCTTCAGTTGAATCACCAAGTCAAGAGTTTGCCCGATGAAATCTGCAATCTAAGTAAGTTGCGCCATCTTGAAGGGTATGATGATAGAATTGATAGAATGTTTAAAGAAGCTCTTCCTCAAGTTCCTAACATAGGCAAGCTTATTTCACTCCAAAAGCTCGATAAATTTTCAGTGCAAAAGAAGAAGGGACATGAGCTGAGACAGCTAAGGGACATGAATGAGCTAGGGGGAAGTTTAATTATCGAAAACCTTGAGAATCTAATCGGAAAGGATGAAGCCTTAGAGTCCAAATTACATCGGAAAAGCCATCTCAAAAAGTTGACGCTTTCATGGAGTTCCGAGAATGACTTAGACACAGAGGATAGCTTACATTTGGAGATTCTGGAAGGTTTGATTCCACCGGCTCAACTTGAGGACCTCGTAATCAAAGGTTACCAATCTGCTACATATCCATTCTGGTTGCTAGATGGTTCCTATTTGGAAAATTTAGAATCTTTTGGGCTTGCTAACTGTCGTGTTATAGAAAGCCTGCCGCCTGAGTCGCTCTTTCGTCATTGCCATTCACTATCTCTTTATGCTGCTCCAAATCTGAAGACACTACCTTGTCTTCCATATGGCCTTAAATCCTTATCAGTTAGTGGTTGCCCATTGCTTATGTTTGTTACAAACGATGAGCATGAACAGCATGATTCGAGGGAGAATATAATGAGGATAGACCACTTGGCAACTCAACTTGCTTTCATATGGAAGGTGGCTTCAGGATCATATATTGAGGGACTGTCAGAGGAATATTCATCTCTGAAGCAATTGATGACGTTTATGGATGATGATATATCAAAACATCTTCAAGCTATTAAAAATGTTCTAGAAGAAAAAAGAGAAGAAATATTAATGGAAGAAGATATCATCAGGGCTTGGTTATGTTGCCATGAACAGAGAATAAAACTCATTTGTGGAAGGAGCGTCGGGCACGGGCTTATTCCTCCATCGGGACTTTGTAAGCTTCATCTTTCTTCATGTAGTATTACGGATAGAGCTTTAGCCATTTGCCTTGCTAGCCTGAATTCACTGAGATATCTGGGACTGCATCACATCATGACATTAAGTTCACTTCCGACTGAAGAGGTCTTTCAGCAGTTGACAAAGCTTGACTTCTTGTCAATTGCACATTGTTGGTGCCTAAGATCACTAGGAGGCTTGCGAGCTGCTACCTCTCTTTCGGAGTTTAGGATATTTTATTGTCCTTCTTTGGAGTTGGCACGTGGATCAGAATTTATGCCGTTATCACTTGAAAATTTCGTTATATACGGCTGTAAGCTTGCTCCTGACATGTTTTGTAGCGACCTACCAAAGCTGAATGCTCTCGGTATAGTCTCCTGCAGAAGTTCAGAGTCCTTGTTAATCAGTCATCTACCCTCCCTCGAATCATTGTCACTATATCGTTTGTCAGATCTCCGCATTCTTGAAGGCTTGTCTTCCCTGCAACTTCACTATGTACATTTGATAGATGTTCCAAAGCTCACGGGCGAGTGTATCTCACAGTTTCGTGTCAAGCACTCACTCTATGTTAGCAGCTCAGAATTTCTGCACCACATGCTCTCAGCTGAAGGTTCTACAATTCCAGGATTTCTATCTCTTGAATACTGCAAGGAGCCAACTGTTTCATTTCAGGAATCTGCAAACCTCTCATCTGTCAAGCACCTGAGGTTATGTGAGTGTGAAATGGAGTCTTTGCCAAAAAATATTAAATGCCTCACCGGTCTGAAGAAACTCGATGTCTATGACTGCCCCAACATATTATCTTTACCAGATCTGCCATCCTCCCTCCAGAACATATGCATATGGGGTTGTGAACCCTTGAAGGAGAGCTGCCAGGCACCTGATGGAGAAAGCTGGCCAAAGATTAAGCATATCCGTTGGAAGGAATTCAGATGACTTTTGCTTCAGTTCCTCTCCTTGAAATGAATGGAAAAGGTATTTGTTCCAACAATTCATTCTTAATTGCGTGATTAGTGTGATTTCAGTAAGTCCTAATCTTTTGATTACATCCTGTTTCCAACAGCACCAGACGAGATCTCGTATCCCCGCCCCATGTACAAGGTGGAGCACTGGAGCTTCCACTCGCCAGGCGGATTGGGTGGCCGTGACCAGGTTACAGGTCTACTTACCTACTGTAATCCTTCCATCTTTTTGCGTCCTCTCCTTGAAGCGGCCTCCGCACGGACAGTCCATGAGCGAGGCTTCCGCAACTTTTGTTCTCAATAGTTCGTTGCCTATGTACTCTCATTGTTTCTACCTAGACGCATTTCTACGTTTGGACCATGTACTATTATTGATTCTACCTATTGTTTTTATTGTTTTTCTAATTGGTACTACTACCGTACTGGTACTGGCAGTAAATTGTGATTGATGTCTTGTGTCTTATGTTTGGCCATAAATAGTTTTAGCTTTAGATTATATGTGAAAATAATTTTTTTCCTAGTTTATTTTGGCTTATACTCGAGCTTGGGTATCTCCAAGGAGCTCCCTACTTGCAGAGCCATCTTCAAAATGGGTCTAAAACGTGAAAAACCAGGCTTCAACAAGGACCTAAACCAGAGACCCATTTTTGGAAGCAGCTCACTCGCGACACGAATGGGGAACGCTCACCCGTGAGCCGTGACCCATCCATCTGCCGCCGCCCGTACACCCCCTCCGCAGCAGTTGCCGCCCGCCTCCGGTCGAATCTCGCCCGTCCCCGTCCCCGGACGCCAGCTCCGCCCGGCCGACGACCAGCACGCCGCCTCCCGCCTCCGGTCGAATCCCCCTGTCCCTGTCCCCGGCTGCCAGCTCCGCCCGCCCGACGACCAGCGCGCCACCTCCCGCCTTCGTCCGCGGTCTCCGCTCCAACCGCGATTGCCTCCTCTTCTAGCCTGCGCCTCCTTCAGCTCCAAGTCCGAGCCCATCGTCCGCGGCCTCTGCTCCGACCGCCTAGCTCCTCTCCGAGAGCGCGGCAAACAGGCAGAGCGGGTGGACCGAGGAGCCCGGCGAGGGGCGGGGTGGGCTAGGGAGCGCGGCGACGTAGCGAATGGGTGAGCGCAATACGGCGGCATGAGGTGGTGACCGGCGTCAGCGGCGACGACTGGAGAACAGCGATGGGGCCGGAGTTCTACGGAATTGGGGAGTCCGTTGGAGATCGGCAATTTTGGCTGGTGCCCCTTCGCCTGCACGAGGACCCACTAAGCCCTTTGGGTCTTCGAAATGGGCATTCATAGTTGGAGATGGCCTTACATGGAGATAATTTCATAAAACAGTTTCTCATGCGTTTTACACGCATGGATAAAATGGTATTTCCATCTTATTATACTAGTCCCTTGTTGCACGGGGCTCACCACTATTAAAGTTAACTAAAATATTTCATGGAGCTAATGCTTTTGTCCGGTGGGAATATAGAATATGTAATTCCTATACTGATTATTTCATGAGTGCCAATTTCATGGAGATAATGCTTTTGTCCGGCATGATATACTAATTGATAAATTCAAAAATCCCTCTATGGCCTCAAAAAAGATGAGGCTTCCTTCAATGTCCTTCAAAAAATCAAACTTCTCTATGAGGCCCAATTTCAATTTTGACCTCCCTATATGGCCTTGCCGTCGATTTAGTGTCTAACGGTGTTAAGTCTAGTGTAAAAAGACTGTTTTACCCCTAGAACAAAATAAAATTACTTTTTTTAAAAAAAAAACAATTCTGCTAGAAGTATTCATTTTCTGGTTCCAGTTCAAATTTAAACAAACTGAAATTTTAAAACAAGCTGAAATACATGTTTCATATTTCCAGCAGAATTTTTTTAAAAAACAAGTTTATTTCATTCTAGGGGTAAAACGGTCTTTTTACACTAAACTTAACACCTTTAGGCATCAAATCCGATGGCAAGGCCATAGAGGAAAGTCAAAAATAAAATTGGGCCTCATAGAGAAGTTCGATTTTTTGGAGGTTATAGAAGGAAGCCTCATCTTTTTGGAGGCCATAGATTTCTCATTGACAAATGTAGGATTTCATCAGTTGCAGTTACATGATATACTAATTGATAAATGTAGTTATCGTATCATATTAGTTGAATGCTTGTGACGCCAAAAATGGCAACGATTATGATCAGAATCGACAGATATTTGGTACAGGGGAAAGACATCAAGATTGTATGTTGGTTCAGCCCCATCAGATAATATCAAGTACAGAAGTGTATGTAATGTACTACAGACCATGAGCGATACATCGCCTTAGAAGTCCAGTTTGTATCTCAGCCTATATATTTACAGAATCTGATATATCTTCCTTGCCTCCTTGGATCATTCGTGTCCTGCAAAGTGTCCCCTGTTTGGTCTTCAGAGCCCTCATGGTGCTCTCAGACAA
>JAUNZO010002950.1:0-10822 GCA_031894775.1 Chloris gayana | reverse complement strand
AGTGACATCTTTCATTTCACGTCTTCCAAGCGTGACGCGTCAGTTTTCTACTCTTGTTCTGTGAAATGAAAGTGTATCTCTCAGTGCACTATTTCATTTCACAGTTTTATAGGTTGAACGGAACATTAAATGGTTGCATAGATGTACCAATAGGGATCTATTTTATTTTGCATATGAAAGGAAAATAGTCTCAGTGCACCTTTCATTCTCCTTTCATCAACTTGGAAAGAGTGCCACTACCCTTTTATCCTAATGAAAGGCTTCCATCCTCTTTCATATTAAATATGATGCCATATCATCCTTTTTGCTAATGTGTCACCTAATAAATGCCAAATGAAAGGCCCACTAAGAATGGCCTTAAGTTGTTCTAACTGTTGTGTGGTCTAGTTCTCAAGACAACAATAAGTGGCACCCTTTTGGTTATTGTGTCCGTTTCTCTGCTTGCTTTGGGTCACGAGAGAGAGGAATAAATGAACAATGTCATCAGCTTCAGCTGAACGGCTGGCAACGAGCCCATCCGGTAATCTGCGTGCAGTCTTCCTGCTGTGGTCGTGGCTTGTGTGTGATTCTCAGCGAGACTGATGAATTTTGTTATTGTGTGGTGTGCGCTTGTATAAAACTATAATGTGTGTTAAGTCCACGCAATGTGTGTTTTGTTTTGCAAAGCCTCCTGGGGCAGAATAAATTAGACAATAAATGATTGATTTTACCAGTTTTGTTTACTGCTTGCTGGATATATAGCTGTTCCGACGATGTTATTTTGGTGTTCTCGGCTGCAGTGCTTGACTGTATTGAGCGACAGTGCTGCTTGCTGGATATATAGCTGTTCCGACGATGTTATTTTGGTGTTCTCGGCTGCAATGCTTGACTGTATTGAGCGACAGTGGAACGGACGTCACGCCACGAAGCTGTATAAGTAGGATGCGGAGGCCCTTTTTGTTTGGTTGGAGGTAGAAGGAAGGATTCTTAGGGTGCGTTTAGCACGGCTTATGTGTAAAGTGCTTATAGTGCTTATACTGCTTATAGTGCTTATTATGTCAAAACTGTTTATAGTGCTTATTGTACATAAGCAGTCAATCCGTTTGGTAAAACTGCTTATGCTTATCCATCAAAACTGCTTATTCACACAGATAAGCACTATAAGCTACGTTTTACTGCTTCACTCAAAGTGCTTATGCTAGTACAAAATTGCAAAGTGCTTATAGGTGCTTATACACATAAGCAGTTTTGCTATTTTGCTGTTTGGCACTTCAAAGTGCTTATTGAGTATAAGCAGTTTCAATAAGCACTTCTATAAGCCGTGCCAAACGCACCCTTACTATGTAGGAATTAGATAATATAGCACAGCATGACTGTGTATATATTTTACGGTGTTTATTATTAATGATAAATATTTCCAATCAATCTCGAATTCTCGACTCGACAACTAATTGGGGCACAATGACATGCAGTCGCATGGACGACCTACTTCACCTCTCAACTATTCATTCCATCTTGAGGGGCAAACTGGCCATTACCGCCATAACATAACAGTTGTTTAACGGGGGTGAAAAAAGACGAGGAGTTAGATTTAGGGTTCAATTATATATATTAGAGGATAAGTGTGCATCTAGCCTCACGGTAGTGGTAGACGGTTAAGTGAACTGCCATTACAAATGGATAAGTGGGCTTCAGGCTGCACAGTAGTGGCGGATGGTTAAGTGGGCCACCACTATGCATCCCTATTGGGCCTTTTTCTAATAGGATCATGGTCTATTCTATATTTAGCAGTAATATTGCAGATTTTCTGTATATAGCGCATTGAGATTGGTGTGAGGCGGTGAAGGATCTTCTTTTGATTGTATCGGTGAAATTCAAGTTGAATCTAAATTTGTAAATTGATTTTTCTCTCAAATCGTTACTCTATTTTGATTTCGTTTGAACCATGGTAATCCATAGAATTAATGCAACAAAATGAGTTCCCGTAACCATATATATTTTCAAAATTTAAAATTTTTGAAATTTGAAAAATTGAATTGTTCCAACAGTATAAATCAACTGTTCCAATAGTTAATATTCATTGTTCCAGAAGTTCATTTCAATTGTTCTAGTATTAAATGTTCACTATTCGGCTGTTTGTACATGCATTCTCTGTCATCAGCAAGAAAAAGACAACGAAAAGGACCACTAGGCCGCGCTAACCAACCCATGCGCTCGCGGTAGCGCGTCCTGGGTATAGGGAGCCCCGTAATATTGTTCAAAGCATGACTTACAGTTTCAGTTTAATATATGACTATAGATTTCCCCTAAGAAAAGTAGATGGCTGGATTATGCATGGACCAGGGAGATAATATATATCTACTTCATTTTTTCTTTTGGTCACATTATTCTTGATTTGCTCAAACGCCACAAATTTGTTTTACATGATGCCCATTCATAGGAAGTTCTTATTAACAGAGTCCAATATTATCAGTACACTAGCAACAAAAAGTAGAAATATTTATTATATTAGAATTGTGCCCCTACGGGAAAATAAAAATTACACATAACAATGCAAAAGAGAAGATACCTATATAGCTTCTAAAACATAGGGGTGTAGTAATACTTTCAGTACACTACTAGCAAAGTAGCAACACATATATAAAGTGATCTCAAATATATTATGTCATACTATTTGAATGCTTCTGTGGCGCCATAAATTTGGCAAAGATGATATAATATGAACCAACATATTTAGTGTTGTCAGTGGTAGAGGGCTAATGCTTTGCTTCGGTGATCATGAATCACAGAAAGACATGTAAGTAATAATAATAGTGTGCATACCCTCTTCATACTCCAATTTCATTCTTAACAGGATCGAGCTTGGAGATAGCATGACGATGAGAAAAAGGGCAATGGTTGGGAATCATTGTCACGGTGAACAGGATATTTCTTATAGTGAAGATTCAGTGTAGTACATCAAATACGTCTGATGGCATCGATGTCATCTCAAAACTACAATCTAAAAGGCTGCACCATGTGAGGCCAGTACGTACCAGACATTATGAAGCACATGCTTCTATCTCTAAATGCTTGCGTCTGGTAAGACTGATAACGTCCTGGTACGGTGTATAACGGAACATATTGCAAAAATGGGTACATATTCTCTAGCCGTTCATCCAGAGCACAGATAACGTGTACCTTCTCTTCACTCATATCATAGGACATCAGTTTTCTCTGCAGTCTGTCATATATAGAAGAAAATCAAGTTACACTCAGTATGGATTGCTGCCACGCTGTACATCGGACCCGAACCGTGGCCCGATGGTCCGAACAAAGCTCGCTTGCTGATGCGGTGCTTGAACGTCCACTCGTCGCGGTCATGATCCGCAAGGACATAGATTACCCAGGCATCTTCCCATTGAAGGGAGTCAATGTAGAACAAGCACCCTTGAGAATGTCCAACGAAGCCTTGGTCTGAACAACCCGGGAACTGTACGTCCATGGTTCTCCATGTCTGGCCCGTGGTGTCCACCAAGCCAATAGAACAGTATAACATGGACAAATGTAGGAAGCCATTGAAGTAGGTCGTTTGGCCCCCGTATATTCCTAGATATGTTCCCAACTCACCCTCGCATTCCATTAAGACCCTTAAGACCCAGGTACCGGTTCTGGACGAGTAGATTTCCACGGCCGTGAGATGACGGTCGTACATATGTTCAGTCTCTAGTAGCTGAAACACATGGAAATCATGCAAGGAAGTGGCTGGATCGAAGGCCAGCACAGCATGATGGACCACAGTGATTTGGTCGTCAATTTTTCCAGGTTCCACGCTGGGCTCAGGGCTCAGGCAGGGTCACCCGCTCCCCGGTTTCAGGATTGCATACAGAGTAGAAGGGGACGCCATTGTTGCTGCCTGGTGAGCGGCAGCGCAAGAGGAGGAGCCCATTGCAAGAGTCCATCAACTGTATCTCCTCGTCGCTCGACATTGACGGCACCAAGCAGAGGGGTCGGGTCAACCGAAGGAGGCACTGACGACAGCACCGGCAAGCTGACGAAGCCCAACGATTTGGACTCCGACCACCGGGACCGCTGGTCACGGGAGAAGAAGAAGCCGGACAGGGTCCGGGTGAGGCTGGCACGGTGAACGACATCGGATATGAGGGCGCGCCACGACTTGGAGACGCAGTTGAAGCGGTATAGAGACTTGGCCGGCACTCGCCGGAGGATCTCCGTGACCAGGTCGTCGGGAAGGTAGGTCGCCGTGTTCGGGCTCCCGTCGTCCTTCGCCCTTGTCATTGCACGAGAAGGTGGGGCGACGTACAAGGCAGAGATTTCGTTCAAGTCAATGGCCAGACGACTACCTTATTTATGGGGCGCAGGAGTCGTAACTTTCCAAAAAGATATAGGCTTTCCAAAAGAAAAAAAGAAGTGATGGAAATCAACTCCAGTTCACGACCCATAGAATCCCTGTTACCTAAACCCATTGCCGTCGCTTGATTGACGGTCACGCATGTCCAACGGCAAACTTCTGTTTTCCTTTAATTTTCCCTTTTTTTCTCCTTTTTCTTATGTGGAGAAAGGTAGTAACAGGGAGGAAGGACGATGCGTAGAAGGAAGGGGAAATATATTTTTGACATAAAGGATATCAATCCAGCTTCTATAAATGTACACAACCTCCAAATCTATACTATTACGATCTTCATTTCTTTTGAAAACCTTTTTCGCACGCACATAATATTGAATATGATTTCCCCCTGTAGGGTAAACTAAAATGTTAGGGCACAACTGACAATTTCTTGCAACAATTTGACAGCAGTGATAGATTAAGGTTAAAGTTACAACTTCAAATGCAATTTTATAAGTTCAAATTTTTTTAGTGGCTGAAATGGGGTTGAGCTAACTTTCAATGGCAACAAAGTAATTCACTCAAAAAATAATGATATGTTTCCGAGTTGTTGGAGATTAATGTTTTTTTCTCAATAATTTTGATTTACATTCTCTCAAAAAATAATTTTGACATAGAAGAATTTTTTTCAAGGTTTAGAGATATGCTCCGTTGCAGAGCGAAAAGGGGTTGTACTAGCATAGTCAATTCGTACGCCCACCCTACAAACCCTGCCCCGCTGCGCGCCGCACCCACCACCACCATCAAGTGTCAAGCAACACACGCGCATGGGTCGAACAACTAACCTGGTCAACACGTGCGATACCTCTGTGCGGGTCCATCTACAACTTTTTTTATTTTTATTTTTTTAACTAGCTTTGTCTATGGTAATATTTCAGCTGTTTTTTTCATGTACATCTTCTTTTTTATTTCCTTCTTTGTCTTGTGTATATCTAGTAGCCCGAGTGATAAATATTACTTATGTTGCAAAAAATCATTTCACCGAATAGTGAAAATAGACTGAATGTACTGAATATTCCTCCTAGTGACATTAAAACTAATGTATCCATGACCTAGAACATGCTGGATACCAAGGAACATTTGAAAAATACAGCACAAAACATTGGTAATTCATAACTTGGAACATCAAGGATTGAGTCGTGGAACATTTCATGCATAGAACATTAGCTAAAAAGTCCTGGAACATGGAGCATTGATCCATGGAACATTTCACAATATAGAATAGAACATGATCAGTGTGTGCATAGTATGAAACATGGAGCATTCATGAACATTTCCTAGTATATCATAGCACATAGTCATTGCATTGTCAGGAATGTAGAGGTTTGTGTCCTAGAACATGCAAAAAAAATTTAACAAAAAACATTTTAAATTCACAACCTTGAAAATAAAGGATTGTTTCCTATAACATTCTCATGCATACGATAGAACATACCAATACATGGAAAGGATTTGTTTCATGTAGCCTTCCGAAGCATGACTGTCGGTGTTGGATTACCAACATATGGGGGTCAGCAGGACCGCCTTTTGTTAGAGGATCGGGACCTACGGATCGAGGAACGAATCCTTGAGGAAACACACGAAGGCAGGCAATTTACCCAGGTTCGGACCGCCGTGAGGCGTAATACCCTACGTCCCGCTTGTCCGGTGTGTATTGAGCTTGAAAGATTACAATGGTGTTCTTGAGTTTTTAGGGTTGAGAGAGTCTATCTATTACATGGCCAGGGATCCCCCTTGTATAGTCCAAGGGAGTCGCGCTACGAGTGCCGCATGGCTAAATCTTCTAGTTGTTGGTCCGACGTTGTTCGATACGGGAATTGAAGGAGCGTGCTATCCGATACGGGGCACCACACAGCTTGTCCAATGGGAGGAGGCAGGATGGGACCTGTCGTACAGGGCCCGCTCCTCCCGTAGCTCGTTGGAGGGGCAAGGCGTAATTGCCCACCCGTTACGCCATTTCCCAAGGCGCTCCGGCCCGAGGCCGGGCCGTGGTTGCCCTTGTGGGGGCGCCACGTGCCCACGGGAATCGAGGAGGGGAGTTAAGTCCCTCCCAACTACGCGGGTCTCGCGATCACGTCCCGCACCGCGTGGTTGCGTTAGGGTTTTGGGCGTGCCACGCCGCCCACGAGCGATGACTTCTCTTGCACGCCCGTCCCTAGCCGGGTTGTGCGGGCCTCGCCACGTGTGGTGGCTCGTCATAGATGGACCGCCCAAGTCGGCCCACGAGCGGTTATGGGGACCCTAGTTCCTAGTACACCAACGAGGAGCCCCCGATCCCAGTCGCCGACGGCGGGAACCGGGTTGGTGACCGGGGTAGCCGCGCCTATCGGTGTCCTAGGGTAGATTTCCTTCGGGTTTCTGCCGTCTTTCCGGATGCGAAGCGGCGCGCGAGTCCGCGTCGGGCACAATCACGGCGGGTCCTACACCTCTAGAGACGAGGCAACATGCTCCGAGGATAAAGCCCGGCGTTGCAGCGAGCAGCAGCTTCCCACGCTCTCGCCGTGAACTCGGTTGTTCTTCTCCTTTGTGACCCTTGGCCTCTTCGTTCTTGTGCTCTTCGTCCGGATTCAATCCCCTTGCTTCCGCTTGTGCCGCCATGACTAGTTGTCGTTCTTCGATTTCTTCATGGAAGTGCTCGGGCGATTATCGGCTTTGGATGGCGCACCTGTTGGTGCTCGCCATCTTCGCCCACCTCTATGAGGCCTTCGTGGGGGTGATGCCGTTGGTGTGTCTCTTCCGGTGGCTGTTCCGCGCAACCCCGCATCGAGTGGGGCTCTCCGACAAGGAGGACGGCTAGAAGAAGGGGTGGATGTACCTTTCCGCCGGCCTCGCTCGAGGCCATCTCCGCTTCCCACGATGCATGCCGGAGGTCGTCGCGGAGTTCCGGGAGCATGTGTCGGCGGCGGATCCCGGATCGGAGCCGGTGTTCCAGCGCATCTTGGTGCTCGAAGGCGGCAGGCATTGAAGGGAGCCATGTTGTGTAAGACTTTTGTCGAGCCACATTGCACCGCTTTGCCTTCGTCCGAAGCCTAGCTGGTTGTACACGGACTACACGGACGCGGCGCGAACCGTGTGCGGGCGTGGCAGCGAGCCGTCGGACGGCGTGCTCGTGAGGAGCCTTTCAGCTGCTGTTGGGGCGTGATATGCCCTAGCCAATGGAGTTCCCGGTAGAGACCGGGCCCCTGCATCATCTTTTCGGCTAGTGTACCATCATCGGCACGATGCCGAAATGGGGCCGGCTCGAGCGCCGAACCCGTCCGAGCCGTGGGAAGAGGAACCCGCCCCCGGCGCGGCGCAAGGGCCCATCCCACTCTAGCGATGACGACCGCCGACGAGGCACGAAACGAGGACACGCCGCTGCGCAGGGTCATGCGGAGGACACTCCGGCCCCCTCAGGAGTCCGGACGACGCCGCGAGTCGATGGGTGGTGACTCCACCGATATGCCACCGCGCAAGTGGTGCCGGTTGTAGAGGTACGTGACCCTCCGAGCTTCTTTGTTTGAGCTTCGTTTTACTTCCTTACGGTTTTCGGAGCTTGTCCCATCGTTTGTTTCTTTTGAGATGGGGCCGGCCACCTCCCAAGATGACCCGGACAGACCGCATCGCTTGCAGCGGTGGCTTCGCGGGAGGAGAGCCTCCATGCTCACGAAGCGGTGGCGGCCGAGTACTGTCTAGGCTTGAGGCCCATGAAGGAGACATGGCCCGCCGAGAGGATCCGGTTACTCTCCGGGAGGTCGACGTCGCGGCGTAGGAGGAGTCGCTTGCCGCCCGTGAGCAAGTCTCGGCGGCATCGATCGACGAGATCCGCGACATTGGCGGTGACGTGGTTGCCCGCGTTCGGGCGTAGGCACAAGACGAAGGGGCGGCGGATGAGGCGCAGAGGCAACGAGCGGAGCTCGCCAACCTACGTCGTGTAGCGAACGAACTCCGCGACGAGCGGACCACGTGGTCCGGTGAAAAGGTCCGATACCTTGACCGGATCCGCGATCCGAAGGCGGCCATTATGCCGGGCGCAGGCGCGGACTCGGGCACGGCCGGCCGATCGGATCCTCAACGGACGTGTTGATGGAGATGCCGGCGGACCTTTACCATCGTGGCAACATCACGCCGGAGGCGGACGATCGCTAGAAGCTGCCCCGGCCTGGTGGTTGGTGGCACGCCAACGGTGCCAGGACACCATGTCCTTGCTCTGCAGCACGTCGCGGAGCACCTAGAGGGGATTACAGCCAAGGCTCGGTCGGCGATGGACACGGAGGTGCGGTAGCCCCTCTCCAACGCCGTGTCGGAGATTTTCATGGCTGCGAAGGCGTACGACCCAACATCTGCAAGCGTACGATACGGAAATTGATGGAGCGCGCTACCCGATACGAGGCACCGCACGGCTTCTCCAATGGGAGGAGGCACGATGAGACCTGTCGTATAGGGCCCCCTCCACCCGTTACGCCGTTTCCCCGTGCGCTCGGGCCCGGGGCCGGGTCATCGTTGCCCTTGTGGGAACCAAAGAGGGGAGTTAAGTCCCTCCCAACTACGCGGTTACGTCCCGTGCCGTGCGGGTGCGCTAGGATTTTGGGACGTGTCGCGCCGCCCATGAGCGGTGGCTTCTCTTGCATGCCCCGTCCCTAGCTAGGCTGCACGGGCCTGCCACGTGTGGTGGCTCGCCACGGATGGGCCGCCCAAGCCGGCCCACAGGAGGTTATGGGACACGGACAATGTCCTAGGACTTGTATGATTGCCATGGAACATTAGAAAAACGTAGCACAGTAACATTGGCAACGAAAAACCTGAAACATGAACAAACATATCTACATGATTCATCTGACATATCCAAATGTTTCATAAATTTTTTTATACAATGTACCTAAATGTTCCAGTAAAAATAAGGGAATATTCATCCAACATATCGATAGAGTGTTCTACGCATATAATGTAATTGTTCCATAGGTTATGTTGGAATATTTCAATAGGTTTCCAGAGACATGTAAAATTAGTGAGCTGAAATATTATAGAATAAATCTTAAGGCAAACCTAAATGTGGCATGGAACAATTTAAAATATGAGCCGGAAAAGAAAATCAAAAACAGTATCGAAATTTTCATACTTTGTTATAGTGTTATACGCATATAATGTAATTGTTCCATAGGTTATGTTGGAATATTTCAATAGGTTTCTAGAGACATGTAAAATTAGTGAGCTGAAATATTATAGAATAAATCTTAAGGCAAACCTAAATGTGGCATGGAACAATTTAAAATATGAGCCGGAAAAGAAAATCAAAAACAGGTCACTGCTAAAAAAATATGAAAAAAAGAGTAAAAGAACGGCCCAAAGAACAAAGAGAAAAGCCCAGACTCTGAAACTACGAAACCATAGGGGAAGATGGGCCGAAAGCAGTCCACAATAGACCACCTCTAAATTATGGGCGTCGCACTACTGACAGAGAGGCAGGCTTCACGTTAGTACATTACCATGGGCAGAACGGATGATTCAAGGGCCAAAAGGATGGTCATTCAGATTTTGATGGGGATATGTATATATATATAGGAAGTACGAGTCATCATCAATTTCGGATTGATCTGGACCTCAAAGATGACATTGTTGTGCGACCTCACCGACGACCTCCTCCACCGTCGTTTGCGCCCCCTTCCGCCGCGTCATCGTCGTTAAAGGTGCTCTACTTGGAGGATTTCAGCCCGCCTGAACCTCCAGCCGCCTTCGTCTTCTCCTCCATCACCGGACAGTGGGCCCCTCTGGCCATCGACAACTACCCTGCAGGCATGCCGCGACTGAAAACAGCGCACCGTGCCACACGATGCTACGCGAACGGCTGCTTCTACTGGATATTCACTAGCGACGTCGAGCGGATGAAAGCCTTCTTTCCCGACTCCGATGACGACGACAATGAGGCAAACAGCGTCGACAGGCTGCTCGTGCTCGACACGCGGTCCATGGAGTTCTCCGCAATTGACCATCGTGTAGCTGCAACTGATGGCTACTTGCACCTGCCAATGGCAACGATTATGATCAGAATCGACAGATATTTGGTACAGGGGAAAGACATCAAGATTATATTGGTTCAGCCCCATCAGATAATATCAAGTACAGAAGTGTATGTACTACAGACCATGAGCCATACATCGCCTTAGAAGTCCAGTTTGTATCTCAGCCTATTTTACAGAATCTGATATATCTTCCTTGCCTCCATGGATCATTCGTGTCCTGCAAAGTGTCCCCTGTTTGGTCTTCAGAGCCCTCATGGTGCTCTCAGCAAGGTTAACAAAACCGGATTGACCGGTCCGGTTTTGAACCGAGAAAACCGTTCGGTTAACCAAATAGCTACAGTACATAACTACGGTTTTCCCGGCTAACCGGTTAAACCGGCCGGCCGGCCAGGACCGGTTTCCCGGTTAACCGGGATAACCGGCCGGTTTTCACCGGTTTTGTTAACCATGGCTCTCA
>JAUNZO010002948.1:0-12381 GCA_031894775.1 Chloris gayana | reverse complement strand
CTGTATTGCTAATACCAGGTAAATTAAACCTGGAAAATTAAAGTTGACAACTATAGTAGTAATAAATACATGGGATATATCCTGGGAAGTGTGAATTCCTATGCCATGGAATCCTTGTCTCCTGCTGAGATAAGGTACATGACTATATGCTGAGAAAAGTAGAAGACAATATACTTAACAAAGGACTCTTGGATTATTATTTATTGAAGGGTAGGTTGGTTCATTCTAAGATTTGTTTTATTCTTATTGTTAAAGCGTTTACCCGGTGGCATGCTCTGTTCTTCCTTTCTTCTCAGATAATAATACTACTAAGGGAGAAACTACTCTTTGCAATATGCTTTGTTTTTTATACTACATCTTAAGGTTATATTTGGACTCTATCTAAATCAGACCCAAAAGTAGTTACATCATCCACATCATATACTCCTTGTCATCCTCTCGCATTCTGATGCAATATTCTCTCTTTCCAATACATCTCTATCTCTCTCATTCTCGTTCAATGTGCAATCTTCTTTTTCGCCTCTCCTTAATCTTCATATCCAAGTGTAGAACGGCAAGTAATATGGAATGGATGGAGTAATTAGACCTGATGACACCGTAATCTGTTTAGTTAAGCAAAGGAAACTGGATCGTTTAATTATTAGAGGTCTCATGGTTACTCCATTTGTCCCATACTCTCCCGATCAATGTTCCTAAGGTTTAGTAGTATTATTACTGCTTTCAAGACATGGACAGCATTTGGACATGCACCAGGAGGCCGCAGAAGCGCACATACACACACCTACCCACCAAATCCATCCCTAGGGCTTGGCAACCACTCTTTCTCTCTCTCCTCATATTGTACCTACCCAGTCAAATGTCTCGGAGCGATCGTCCAGCTCAGTGGGCTCCCTTTCTCTCTCCTCCCCATATAATCATCCACGCTTCTCTTCCTCTCGCTCTCTTGCAACGCTCACCAACAAAAGCCATGGGCAGGTCTCCCTGCTGCGAGAAGGGGCACACCAACAAGGGCGCCTGGACCAAGGAGGAAGACCAGCGCCTGGTCGCCTACATCAAGGCCCATGGCGAAGGCGGCTGGCGGTCGCTGCCCAAGGCGGCCGGGCTGCAGCGGTGCGGCAAGAGCTGCCGCCTCCGGTGGATCAACTATCTCCGGCCCGACCTCAAGCGCGGCAACTTCACCGATCAGGAGGACGACACCATCATCAAGCTCCACCAGATCCTCGGAAACAAGTACGATTCTTCTACCGATCCGTCACAATCACATCATCATCAGATAGTCCTTCGTTGAATTAGCTATTTTTCTCTTTTTTGGTACACATATATATTTATCAGGTTTGATTTCTTGGTTGATTGATTGACCAGGTGGTCTCTGATCGCCGGAAGGCTGCCGGGGCGCACGGACAACGAGATCAAGAACTATTGGAACACGCACATCAAGCGCAAGCTCCTGGCCCGTGGCATAGACCCCAAGACTCATCGACCGATGAATGAGACTGCCGCCGCCACCGCGCCGCCAAGCACGACACATCCCGGCGGCAGTTGCTCGCCGGAGACCACCAGCTGCGGCGCCGGCCACAGCAGCGACGAAGATAGCGCTGCTTGTTGCCCGCTACCGGAGACGTCGCAGAGGCAGCTTGCCAGCTGCATCGATCTCAATCTATCCATAGCCCCGCCGCAATCTTCGTCGGCAGCGGCGGCAGGAAGCAGTACGACGATGTCAGGCACGACAGCGACAGCCGGTACTACTAGTAGCTCGATTAAGTCGGAGAGGGAGAAGATATGCCTGTGCTTGAACGGCATGGGTTCGCAATGCGATGGTAGGTGCACATGTGGCGACGGCTAGCTCTTTCGTCCTCTTCTTTCGTGCACCGGGTGAGGTCCACAGTCACGAGCGTGGTCAGTGTACCCCTCCAGAGAGAGATTAGGATGATAATGATGAAGTCTATGTTTGTCGCAGATCATTAAGAATTTAACGCGGGGAACTTGTTCTGCTCTCGGTTACTTTTTGCTGATCATCGTTTTGCTTGTTCTTCATTCAAATCTATGCTACTTTTGATCTTTCCTGCCTTTTAATGCATGCTGCTACACCGGTGTACTCGACATGCTAAGGCCAGTCTTTTTGGTTATTTGTGCCACTTTCTTTTTGTCCATTACTTCAACTCCAGACGCTTCTGCAGTGTATCTTCTCGGTGTTTGGAGAAAGCAAACAAGAAAAGTAAAAACAAATCTAGTGATTATACATTATTATGTAATTATTTAAAAGTATGCGTTCAATAAGGGACTTAATAAGAATCTTGTACATGGAAAAGCGTGTGGAAATTGTTGGTAAATGAAGCTTAACTAAGTCCTAATATTTTAATTTCTCTTCCTTTTTTCTGGTCCCCTTGCCTTCCCACTATTTGAATTTTTTTCTTCTTATCCTTTTTTTGGAGCTGGAGAGCAGCGTGTCAATTAATTAATAATGAAGGGATATGAACGTTAATATGCAAACTAAAAAGTACGGTAAAAGAGAAAATAGAGAAGGTAGTAAAAAAGCTAGGAATAGGCTCAAGGATTCGCCTATCGTTGTGTTCGATGCATGACAAAAACAGCCTTCTTTCATGGGGTAGATAATTATGGTAGTTCATTCATAAGGCTCTAGCATAGAGGTATTTCATATGACCAAGCATCCAACATCGCTATGCAGAGACACCAAGTATAGCAATAGACACGTACATTCGTTGCTATATATTTTTCATGGTCCCTTTTTAATTTTTGCAAGAGAATATGTATCTCAGTTCGCGACTTTCATCTCTTAATAACAAGCGACTAGCTGATTTCAGGGAAAAAAATGACGGACTAGCACTGTGCACACTAATTGAAGTAAAGCATAGAAGGAAGGAGGGAACATTCTTGGATTATTTTAGCAGATCGATGTCTCATGCAGCTTCTGCATGACTCAAGAGGTTGCCTGTTCTTAGCATCATCAAACATCAACTGATGGTTAATTTTCCCTGGCGACTTCAGTTTAACGAATCAATCATCAGTGACCCAAAATTAGTTGTGTTTTGCATACATTGGCTATGCAGGTCTTTTGGCGCTAGGTGGAATAAGTTTTTCTTTTAATTGAGGCCCCATGCCCCATTGCTTCAAACATCGATTCTGGGCCAACACTATGTTTTAGGCAGCTCGTGTAATAACTAACAGATATGTACAAATGCACTAATTGCAATGTCCAATCCCTAATATTGTCCCAAAAGATGATAACTGAAGTAATACCAGTAGAAACTTGGGTTAGTTTATTGTACACTACTGGCATTAATGTTTCACGTATCCACATATCTTAATCTATATAGTTTTGTTTTTGAAGGAACTTAATCTATATAGTGATCATAAGGCCATTCTCAGTGGTTTCTTTCATTTCACGTTTTTCAAGTGTGACACGTCAGTTTTCTAGTTTTATTCTATGAAATGAAAGTGTCTCTCTCAGATGCACTATTTCATTTCATAGTTTCATAGGCTGCATGAGACATTAAATGATCAGGTGTACCAATAAGGATTCGTTTTTCTCTACATATGAAAGGAAAAAAGTCTCAATGGACCTTTCATTCTCCTTTCATCAACTTGGAAAGAGTGTCACTATCCTTTCATCCTAATAAAAGGCTTCCTCCTCTTTCATAATTAATATCATGTCATGTCACCACTTTTGCTGATGTGTCATCTAATTAATATCAAATGAAAGGCCCACTGAGAATGGCCTAATAGCTAGTTCCATATACGTGTGGATTATTTCCCAAAAGTGGATTTTAATTGTTTATAGGTTACTGATCACGCCCATTTTACAGTGTCAGGATCATGACAAAATGTATAATAATCGAAAATATATCAATTACTGCAGGTTCTGATAAGACTTCATGCAAAGCTACAAAGAATACATGTCCGTATCAAATTGGACTGACACCTAACCGGATCTTAGTCAAATATCTGTACTGTGTATGTATGCACGTGGCATAGGCCGGACTAATCGTGCTCACTGTCTTTACCGCTCCTTGGGACTATTATTGCCACATATAGCCCTGCTATAGCTACTATGAGACAATGAAAGCGCAAGCAAGTATCTTTCCGTATGTCCCGTCGTTAGGAAAAGCAAATATTAGCAAATCTCCTTATTGAATCAAAACAAATTCAACTAGATTATGGACACTTGTTGAGCTGCTACTTGTTGCATTCCCACTGTGATCCCCAAGTCGTAAAATAGGGAAAAGGGGAATACAAATTGTTAGGAAAATTAAAGCTAAATACACTGGCTAATTAAAGCTCATCTATGGAAATTATAGTGGTCTGTTGGATGCATGCACAAACTCTCTGATATAGATGAGTCATTCCAGAAGTATATAATTAAACTACAATGTTTAATTGTATGGTAAAAAACAATATAATTCTTTAATCTAGCTTCTGTTCTTCAAAGTTTAATTAGATGAGACTGGATCTGCAGCGCAGTCATGAAACATTGTTTAAGTTGTATAATTATTTTTATTTATTATCCTTTTTTCAATTTCTCTCCACAAGAAAATCTTCTTTATGGTAATGCTTTCCAGCTGGTGAAAACATATATACATTCCCTATCTCAGGATGCATAATTCAAGAGCTTCTCATCTGAAATTTTAATATAACTTTATGTATTTATGCAAAACGAAATAAAAAAATAAAATAACATTTTTTGAATATTAAAAGTTCAACACTATATATTTTATTAACCACATCTATAGTTCCTGATTTCTCTGAAGCCAAAGCTTTTAACTGCGTATTGGCCGGTTCAGAATTTCACCAGGAATTAAGACTCTCCAATAAGGAAATTTGTTGATTTCTGCAAGTGGCCCAGACGATTACATTAATATCATAAGGCACCATATTACCACAACTGGCCGCATTCAGTGCAGCTGTGTTTGTGAAATAGTTCATTGTCGTATATACCATCAATTATTTCAAGAAATAAAGGATATAGTTGAAATTTTCAATTCAGATTTACACTTACACGTCCGAGTTCAGAACAACCATTTAAGAATACAATGCGCTAGTCAGTCAGGAAAATGTATTCGCATAATTTTCTAGTTCAAAATGATGATTTTTTCCACTTGGTATATGAGTGCTTGATCAATAAACAGAACTCAGATGGTGATTGCAACGGTTGGTTTACATTTGGGCGGCGATGGTTGGTGGTTGGTAGCACAATGACACCACTACTCGGATATGAACAACCACCACCAATAGTGCCTGGTTAGCTCATTGGCATGAGTACCACTATACTCCCTCCTTTACTAAATTATTGTCGCCATTGACTTTTTCGTAGCGTTTGACCATTCGTCTTATTCAAAAAATTTCTTCAAATACAAAAAGTAATATGTTACATTTCAAGTTTCTTTAGTGATAAAACATATTCCAACAAAATATATGACATTTGTTATACTTTATTTGAATAAGACAAATGGTCAAACTTAAAAAAAAGTCAACAGCGACAACAATTTAGTAAGGGAGTAGTACTTTCTTCTCCATGGTAGCTGCCCCCTATACTTCTCATTCTAGAACACCTGAAGTGTCCTTTCAGTACGTTTCAGCCAAAGAAAAAAAATGATGGGCTCTTGGAAAAGTACTTTGTTTGGAGTCCTTTACCTTCTAGAAGCCAGGTGATCCCACCTAGTGACTTCCCTACCAATGGTAAAATGGACTAGCGACTTGTCTCTATCCGACTGACATATCAGATGCGCTAGATACAAAAACATTTTAAGGGCCTGTTGGTTTCCAGCTATATAAATTTTAGAGGGGTCAAATCAAAGAGAATTTTATTATTTTGGAGTACTAAATAAAGTCTAATCTCGAAACTAATTGCAGACCCCCTATCTAATTCACGAGACGAATCCAACGAGGATAATTATGGTGTTATTAGAATATGTTTACTGTAGCATCACTGTAGCTAAACGTAGATTAATTAGGATCATTAGATTCGTCTCATAAATTAGAGGGGGGTCGCGACATAGGTTTTGTTATTAAATTAATAAAAGTACTACTAAATAGTAAGATTCTCTTTGATGTGACAGTATATAAATTTTAGAGAGTGGAAACGAACGGGTCCTAAATCAATCAGCAAATTTCCTGCTCCTCAAGAGTACTTTATCATCCGATGTGCGTGCTTGGGCAAAAGGATGAGAGCGATATGATTGTTTGTGCAATTGACAAGCTTTTGCAACTGATTGGCATTAGCCTCTTATAGCTAGTCAAATATTAGATATTCCATTTCTTGGAAAAAAATGGAAACATACGAATTGAATTCCTAATGAGATGTAGAGAAATTGTGGCGCCGTGGTTAATGAAATCGAAGACGGTGCAAGTTAAATTAAGTAGCCAGTCTAGGCACATATGAAAAATCACATCTGCTGCCTTCAGTGTTCTGTGGACTTCAGATCATCGGCAACATGCGTAATTAGCTGATCCGTTTTAGAATATAAAAATGGAAGAGAATCTCACACTGCATGTTACATCAAAGATGGAGGGTGCACTCAGCCGGCCACTAACCCTTCTAGAAGCTGGGGTAAGCTAGGGTTGGTTAATCAGGTACGTACACGAAAAGCTCAGGAAGATCTTTGTCATGGCATCACAACTGCACCTAACTGAAAAAGAAGTGTACCTGTTGAACCGATATTTTAACCAATCAACCACCAATTCAAGCCACTTCTTCATTATATTCCTAAACATGTATTTAGTGTTCTAATAGCTCAGATCACACACCATGGAAGGTCTTTCTCATTGCATCATATAGAGTGGATATTTGGATTTTTTTACGTCCTTATGTCGATCGGTACATTCATGTTAGGTTATGTTTCTGCCGAATAGTCAATGTGATAAGGAATGGACTGGAACATGATTTTAGTTTACTACAGTTTTTTCACCTGTTCCGTGTAACTTGCTACTCCTATTTCTCTTTGGTCTTCCTTGAAGAAATAGCAATATCTATAGTGGTGTATGACGTCCCCTCAGATCATGAGATATGGTAGGAAGAAATAACTGGATAAGCATTTGGTGCGTACATGAAACATCAAAGTTGTTTCTGGTGGAAATTAAAACTGTTAAGTAGCTAAATATTATCTCAAGTATGTAGGCTGAAACTAATAGGAGGAACCCTGGACTTACCAAGCGACTGAGATTCCTTGTCTAGCTATAGCAAGTTATGCATGAGTTACTAGAAGCAAAATGAGCATATCTCAGTCAAGTATGTTCCTTGTGGTGGAATGAATTCATTCGATTAAAAACTCATATTTGACATGGATGTTGCATTTATGGCTAATTATTCTTTTGGTGGGAAGAGACATCACCATCGACAACAAGGTGCCTCTCGTTTTGAAAATCAAATTGAATTGGGAAAGTCTTTTAGAGATGCTCATAGGGGTGTGGGGTGTGCATTCATAGAGGTGAGTACTTATGCGTATATATGGGTTTCTGCATTTGCATAATGTTAATTTGCAACAAAAAAAAAGAAAGTAATGCATGAGCTAGATTTCTTTTCTAGCAATAACAAGCCTTTCAGGAGCTTTTCATCTTACACCAATAGCTAATATAAATTTGAAATTTGAGGCATTGTAGAGGGGTTACTGTTGTTTAGTTGTAGTTGTAAAGTGAAGAATTTTGTTGCAATATGTATCGATCAATTTTCTATATTAAGAAAACAAGTGCCCTAATAAAATTTTGGTAGTTCCATTTAATTATTTTTCATCAGCCATAAATAGTGTTATCGATGATTTTGATTTGTCCACGATGTGATAATGGTGAGGTAGTGGAACATGCCATGCATGACACTAGGACAACAGAACATAGGTAAAAAAAGATCATGGACATATATACGGGCATAGCAATGTAGCTTCCATTCAACAGAGATATGCTTAAGTTAAGCATTGTAGTGGAGAGTGTGTCACACCCGATTTTAACGTCCAAAACCGAATGCATTTGTATGCGTGCCCGGGAACAAGTTTTCACGCACACAGGATAAATAATGTGATAAAAGAACAATGTCTTTAATAAATCGAATACTTACATCGATATTGTCTCAAAGGACTAAATACAATATATGCTAGCGGAAGACTCCATAACACCACGGGCAATCGACCGGGGTTTCGCACGCCTAGACCTTTCTCATCGGTGGTCTTCTCCATCTTCCGAGCAGCAGTAGTTGGTAGCAAAAAGGAAATAGCAAGAGTGAGTACATGTCATACTCAGCAAGTGTGGGAATATATGACATGTAAGCTGAATGAAAGGAAGGCTAACACATGGTTTGCAATAGAAAGCACCTACACTAGTCAAGTTAATTAAAGCAACCTATTTACTAGATGAAAATAATCAAACAGGCTACCCCACTCGTCAACCACTCGCAAGCTACTCTACTTGCAGTAAACCACACCTACAGAGTTACCCCGCCTGTAGCAAACGACACTACAGGTTACCCCGCCCGTAGCCAAACACACTACAGGTTACCCCGCTCGTAGCCAACCACACTACAGGTTACCCCGCCCGTAGCAACCTACGAGTTACTCCACCCGTCCATACCCTCTAGTTCTCGTGAGGATCCGGGCCGTTCGTGACCGTGAACACGGCTGTTAATAACAGTTTTTACACTCTGCGGAGGTGGCACAACTTTACCCACGGGTCGGTGATTCCATCACCCGTCGGTGACTAAAACCTCCATTATACCAGCACACTTCCTTAGGTGTGAGGCCAAGAGATCACCGCAAGGTCTTTCAAAGGACTTTCCAGCTTGCAAAACGCCCATGCTAAGGTTTCGCCGCCATCAAAGTGACGCATCACCCAGGGGCCCCCTCTTGCACCGTGGCTTCAAGTACTCCGCCTTTCCTCGCCCGAATCCGGAAGACACCTTCTTCCTTCATCCTTCCTCGACGCTCGCAGAGCGGGAAGCTACCTCGGTACTAAACCTTACCTACCCATTATCAGCCCCGTGCTTTGTGCGGAAGTCCTGGGTTGCCGCTCCAAGAACCGGTCCTTATGATCCCAAACAGGTACCACCACAACTCACCGTGTGCACCGGCACCATCATCGACAATCCTCCTGTCGGGATCACCTAAGTTCCATGTTGCTAAAAAGCATTACCAGTTCTTGATCATTATGTTCAAGTGGACAATTAGTCAAGATTAGCATTTAGTTCAAGTTGAACCCCATTATAAGCAACTAAGCAAAGACGTACCCATACTATAACACTACACCCAAAACCAAGGCGACAAGGTAAAAGTATGGAACAGGGTATGACACAATAGGATTCAAATTGAATGCAATGCATAAAAGTAAATTCAGATAGTAAGAAAATAGGCGCAATGTGCATCAAGGACACTTGCCTGTTTCCCTTTGCTGCTGCTCATGTCTTCAAGTCTTGCTCTTGAGTTCTCCGAAATGTACGTTCTTCTATATAACGTGACACCAATACACGACATGCAAGAAACAAGCATACAAGCAAAACTAAGAAACAGTACACCAAACAATATCTAATGACTATGAAAACAGTACTAATAAATAGTACTCGTCGCTACGATCTCGTGAGCGCAAGAATCGACTTAATCGGAGTTACGAGCGAAAAGTTATGAACATTTAAAGATCTAGGGTTTAAAACGTAAAACGGCAATTTAAGGACCATTTTGTAAATATGGAAATGTTCAATGGCTAAAAGGTTAAGGTCTAAAATATAAGTTTATAAAACACTAGGGTTCATTTTGCAAAAGAACATGACTTAATGTGGTTTGAGAAAACGAAGGTGAAACGTAATTTAATAAAAAGGTTAGGGGTGTTTACGTAAAAAGACCATAATTAAAACATTGAAATAAATATGTCTTAAGGACTTAAAAATAGTTTACCAATTAACTAAAAGCCTTAACGAAAAAGATTAGGTCGAAAACGGAACTAAAACGAAGGCTAGGGTGGCTTTTATAAAATAAAGGGCATAAACGTAATTAACTATAGACTTAGGGGGCTAGCATGTAAATTTACCTAGTCATAAATTATACGTTCGTAAAAATTAACTAACTACAAATGCTAATTTGCAAATTTTACATTCCTAACGTACGGCGAGGGACTAATACGGAATTAAAATAAACCTATGGTTGGATTTATAAATAGAAGGACCTAAACGTTAAATAGTAAAACTACGGAGGCCCATCTACAAAGTAGCCAAGTCCAGGGACCTACTCATAATTTTCGGAAAGTATAGGGACTAAAATGTAAAAGTACGAGGACTAAAATATAATTTATGAAAACCCTAGCGTTGTTTTGGTAAAAGTGTCGGACCTAAACATAAATAAATATAACTACGGGGTTTTATTTGTAAAAGTACCATTTAATCGGAAACTAGGGGCTTAAACATAATTAAAACTAAAAATAAGGGAGTTTATGTAAAAACGAGAGGGCTTGGTCGTAATTAAATTAAACTACGGGGGCCTACGTGTAAATCTACCAATTACCGGGATTAACGAATTATTTTTAAATAGGAAAATTCGTAGACCAGGTCCATGGATCCGTAGACCGGCTCGGGACGGTCGGTCCATGGTCCATGGTGGACCGGGACCATACCGGTTCAACCCGATCTAATCCGGGCCGCCGGTGGTCGATCGAACGGCGCAGGACGACTCCGGCCGGGTCGAGGCTAACGCCGGCGAGGTTCCGCGGTGGTGCATCACGGAGCCGGCTCGATCTACGTCTACGGGGCTCCGTTCCTCGCCGTGATTGATCCGGAGAGAGAGGAGAGGGTGACGAGCTCACCTAGTGGTCTCGCGGGGGTGGAGGCGGCCGAGAGACGGGCCTGCGACGGTGAGGCGGAGGCGGGGACCTTCGGCGGAGGCGCGCGTCCTCGTCCGTCGGCCTTTCCTTGTAGCACCGGCACGGGCGGAGGCGGTGAAGTGAGGCGGGTCTCGTCCCGTGCTCGGCGGGCGACGCGGGGGCTTCGGGTGGCGGCGTGCCGAGCTTGGGCCTCCGGCTTCAATGGCGGCGGCGATGCCGGCGGCTGCGGAGCACGGGAGGCGGCGGATTTTCGGGAAAACGGGGAACGGGGGTGCGGGCCTTGCTTAAATAGAGGGCGTAGGGCGCGAGCCGTCGTGGCACGCACGTCGAGGTTGCTCGGATCGGGGTCGGAGGCGGTTAGGGTTGGGGAGGGCTGCGCCGGGCTTGGGCTGCGGCGTGGGCTCGCGGGTCGGAGGAGGCCGAGGCGGGTTGCTCGGTGGGCCGCGGCGGTTAGCGAGCCGGAAAAACGAGGAGGGAGAGAGAGAGAGATTGGGCCGGGGAGGTTTTGGCCCATGCGGCTTAGGGGAGATTCTTTTCTTTTTATTTTCTCTTCCTATTCCATTTCTACAAGCCAAAGCAAATAAATTCTATTCGAATTATGAAATCTATTTTCATACAATAAAAACACTAATGCAACCACACATCATGAAAGCAATCAAAATATTTAATTATATATATAGTCTAATTTAGATTTAATTGAAAATAGATAAAGATGGTATAAAATAATTAGTTTTCAAACTAAACTCATTAAGAAAAAGATGGCCCCCTTTATATTCCTTTTTAAAATACTTTGACACTAAAAAGCTCATAGATAAAATACTTTAAACAAAGATAAATATTATTTCATAGATTCTTTTATAATATAAACCCCATGTAATGATAAAAGAAACTATTTCATAATCCAATTACATTTATTAGGTAAACATTTGCATAAATCAAATATAGTTATTTGATAAACCAATTTGACCCATTTAAAGTATTTAACTATAAATCAAATTATAAAGTATCTCTCAAAGCAAAATCCTTTATAAATCCAACTTTATTTATTTTCGAAAGTAGCTCCTTTTTCTCACATGAAATGATAAAGCTCTCATGTGGTTTTCAAAGTGAAATACCTTGTATAAAATAATGCCTTTTGAAATAAACTTATTTTCATAAATCACATATAATTGTTTATTAATTTCTTTTCATCAATCATTTTCTTAAAATAGATTATCTTCATAAATCAAAAGTATTTCTTAAATAAATGTTTCTCTTTTTCCTAGAAAGGGAAAATACCTCGTTTATAATATTGTGTTCCAAAATAATATAAATTCGTAAATCAAAGATGTATTTTTCAATAAGTCGTTTTCATAATCCAAAACAAAACATATGTTCTTTTGAGAAAATTCATTATTGAAACTTTATAATCAAAATAAGTGTTTGAGTTTAAAAGATAATCTCTTCCTCTTAAATAAGAAAGAAAGAAAATGTATTTATAATATTATCCTTTAGATAATATTTAAATATGCTTTAAAAAGTTTTAAAATTTTGTGAATTTCGTGCACCATCCAGAATGTGAAATTCCGGGGTGTTACA
>JAUNZO010002947.1:0-49451 GCA_031894775.1 Chloris gayana | reverse complement strand
TGCTTTTCATATATTTTTTTAGACAAAGGAAACTTGTATTAAAGTTTCCGGCCTCTGCCGGAGCACACAGCCAATTTTGTTTTTATTACATAGTGCAGTTCGCAGACTGCCAAAGAAGCAACAGTAAAATTAAGGAGGATAAATTCTATTATTAAATTTCCATCCGTGGCTAGCAAAGAGCTCCAACGCGATCACCTCCAGCATCGCGCTCACGGACCGAAAGTCATCTCGTACCTCCTCACGCTGCAGTAGCGCCCAATACCGCAGCCAAGTATGCTCCCCGAAAACAGCCTGCATAAAAGATGTATATCACTTGTTGTCAAAACAAATATCATTTCGACAACAAGCCAATATGCTTTTGATATTTTTATAAGTTGCTCATTATTAAAAAGAATATAGAGACGTCCTAGAGTCATTTTCTTGTTCGATTACTTTTCTTTCTATATATATCCGTGGTAGTAGCTCCGGCAATGCCGCAATGTAGTGATGACAGGCTGACAACAGGCGGCGATAATGCGCACACGGTACTGTAATGATGTTGTAGCGTCGCACGCGCGCATGTGTATGCGGTCAGTCTGCGTATTCTCAGAGGACGGCAGCAGTTTGGTGGCGGAGCTCCATCGGGGTGGATCCGTGTACCACTCACACTCAGCTGAAAGCACGCTCGATGGAGAAGGGTTCTTTTATTTTTCCTCGTGGAAGAAGATGGACAAGAATGCTGGTTCTGAACGAATGAAAGAGTAGCCGGCACCATGGATGGATAAACTCATGACGCCTTGACACGACCCCATCATTGCCGCGTGATGTGATGTGAGTGAAGAAGACGGGGTGTGCGAAGAAGACCGTTCTCACGGAGACCGTGCAATCCCTTGCCCCAAGCCCAAAACAACACGGCCCATGGGAGAAATAGTGTGCGTAACAGCCCAATTTTCTGTTTCTTTTTCATTCACATGTAGAAGAAACCAATTCCCATTTTGAAATCATTTCTTTAAGTCTTCTGTCTCCTGTATTTACTTGTTCTGGTTTCATGTTCATAAATAATTTTTTTCATAGTTTGCGTTTAATGCTTCTGTCCCCTGTATTTACTTGTTCTGGTTTCATGTTCATAAATATATTTTTTTCATAGTTTGGGTTCCTTTTGTTGTGTGTTCAAGGACTACTGGATCAAAATAAACACTGTAGAAGAACCGTGGAACAATACACAGGTTACAACTACTCGAGAGCATGCAAATGAAAAGGTACGACATCATATTTTCTTTATTTTAGTTTCCTCGGAAAGTGAAAGTGTGACAGCCCGATTTCCAGCGGAGGGTGAAAATCGTGCCTTTGTACCTCATAGTCACTCCCGGAAGGATGACTTGTACAACCAATACAGATTGATTATCATAACACCATAAAAGAATACAAATTATGACAAGAATACAAGATAAGACATTATTCTAGGGAGAATAATATCTACAACAATTGAATACAAGGACTTGGCACGCAGGCCAAGGAAGCATCACAAGACTACTAGCGGAAGCGAAACACCAAGCGTTGATGACGACAAAAGCAAATCTTCAACTTGAGCGTAGCGGAAGTCTTCGTAATGAATCCAAATCCACAGTGCAACTTGAGTGTAGGCGAAACCCTCCTTAAACATCTTCAATCTCAATCTAGTTGGGTTGACGAACTCTTGGAGTTGAGGCTTGATCTACTATTTAGCTGAAAAATAAAGTGATAAAGCCGTGAGTACATAACGTACTCAAGCAAGCCGCAACTACCTAGCAACAATGTATGCATGTTCGGATATTTCAAGGATAGGCAAGGGCTAGCACCTAAAGCATTATTCCTTAAGTCTATGTGAATCATATTTTATTATTAGTCAAATTTTATAAGTGGCCTTGCAGGAATCAACACAATCCCGCAAGGGTCAAATTTTATGTCCAAGCACACCTCCACCGGTACCACAGCTCGAAGCCGGAAGTAAAACACCTATCGAGGGGAGAAGTAGTAAATGCTAATCAAGTGGGTCGCTCGGAGGTAGTGCCCATACTTTGGGCTAGACTATACGTATAGATTTATATATCTCTCGCAGAGAGTAAGCATCCGTACCCACGTGAAGAGGTACCATAACATAGAACTCCTGCAGAAGCCTATGCACAGCAACACTCACAAGATCACTCAACAAAGCATCGATCGGTAGGCGCCCGTCCCTCAGTGTCCGGGATCCTCTAACCACAACATAGGAAAAGAAGGTCCTGAAGGGTGTGACAAGGCGTACCACGGGCCGGTGGGATATCCTCCGCTCGTGGGTCGAGACAACAGCTCCAACACCCACTATCACTATTCTCTACACCACGGCGGGCCACCCAGTCCTCCGCTAAGTATCATGATCCAGCCCGCCCATACAAGTCACGCGGTATGCTAGTAGACCAAAGAGCAAGCAAGCACAAGAACCGGTCCTTAAGCTGCCGGGGTGAGTCACCATCCCTCTCCTCAAAACAACAGTCTCAATAACAAGAGTCACCACAACAGGGGCCCCATATCCCAAGGCCCCTACACAACTGTACCCGCAACAGTACTCTCCAAATAGAGACTCCCTGAAGTCTCCCAAGCACCTAACCACCTACACTCGCCCCCGTAAAAGCCCTACAGGGTATCTAGTACGTAAACTCGACACCTAAAAAACACCTACAATTTATTTTACATAAAAACATGTATAGTCATCATGGGGTTCAATTAAGCAACTAAGCAAGTACTAAGCATGCGAGTAACAGTAGAACAACCTATGCCAAAAGTGGTAAGGATGGCATAGTATGACATAGGTAAACTACAAGTGCAAGTAACCATTAATCATGCATGGTTCAATTTAATGTAATTACTAAATAGGAACAAGAGTGATCAAGGATTGCGGCTTGCCTTAAATACGGTCCAAGAATAGATCGGTGTCCTCGCAAGGCTTCCACAGGTACTCCACGAACTTCCGACCAACCGATCTCACTCGTTATCCAAATGTTAGGCAGAACGGGTAAGTGATACGTATAACGAGAAGACGGCACGAAATACGAGAAAGGTTGGAAAACGAAACGCACGAATAGATTTAATCGATGCTAGAACATGGATATTAACAATACTAACGAGTAGAGAGCGACGAGACGAATCCAACGCAATCTGACCGCGTAATAATCGGAGGTCCGGAAGATTTATTAGGAGTTCCCAAAGATTATAGAATTAAACGGCAAAAGAATTGGGACAAGGATATCACTAGCACGTAGAAAATGTTGGAACGAATCTAACGTAACTAGTATCACATTTTTCCGAGGAACGAGAAATAAACTAGGAATTTTCCTAAAAAAATTATAGGATTAACTTGTTTCCTTAGAAAAAGAATGGGCAAATGGTACTTGTTCCTTATTCTGACCAAACAGTAGACAAGAAGGATTCTTTTCCAAAAGCCATCAGCCGCAAGGTTCCAAGGCAGCTGGTCAAGCACAACACAAAACGTGCTACAAGTCACTAGCACTTTTATTCTTGATCCCATAACCAATCGCGATCAGCACTGAACTTAACCAATTAGCAGACAAGTACAAGCCTTATCCAAAACTCCATCGTCAATCACCTGCTTGTATGCACAGGACTAGTACCAGACAACCGGGCTTAGGCTGCACAAAGCTCTAGCATGACTTGCTCAAACCACAAGGCAGCTGCTAAACGCTAAGCTACGAACTGAAGCAGACCACAAAGCGTTGCACTGCCCATACTAAAATTAATCCACAAGCTGCACTAGAACTTTCCAGCTTGTTGAGCAGACTTTCTCTAAACCATCCAAAATGAGCAGACCCTTTTATCTCATGTTTTATGTCATGTAATTATCTAAGCAGCAAGCAGATAACTAAAAGCTTCCTTGAGCCACCGTGAGCATCCACACCTGGAGGCCTCACCTAGCTCACGGTGCTGTCCAGCACTTCTGAACCTTCGCCTAACACCAGGAAAATAACCTTGAATCCCTTTCAGTTATGCACGCAACGACGGACATGTTAAAAGTGCAAGCCTTGCACCGAAAGCCTCCATCCAAGGAAAGTCGTACTTTGGACTGGCTTCTACCCAAAAGCAGTCAAGGCGATATAACATTTGCAACTGCTACTAAAATATAGCGAAGTCAATGGAGACTACAGCAGATGGTATGCTTCTCAGTGCACAACTCGGACTACAAGGAACTCTCACATCCGACCAACACTCCAACAAGCCCAACGCAGACACTGAACTTGCAGCTAAGATCCAAAGCATCGGTGGTACAAGCTTGCTTAGCTGACGAAACCTCAGCCACAATAACGGAGCAGAGAACGGCAATTCAACAAACATACTGAGGGCATCTATGATACTCATCTCAGTAAGAGGTATAGGTGGGTGTGGAGATGATGCTGAGCTCACCATGCGGTAAGAAGGCAAGGGCCCGACTTGATCAGGGAGAAAGATGACCACGAGTTGCACTAGAACGCAAATACGCAGCGCGACAATTCGACAAGCACCCTGCGGCAACCAGCAAGCTCGCCCTAGAGCAGGGGTAGGAGGATGGGAAAAGGATCCTGCAGCTCACCGAGATCGATTGGCAATGTTGCCGACGTGCAGGGCGTCAAACAGGCCGTTTCTGAAGGGAGTAGCGTCGGGGCACCCACACACCTTCTTCCCTTGCACTTGTCCAAGCACCCACTGGCATGAGATGCGTTCCCAGGGCTCTGCACCATAACCCAGCCCAAAACTTGGCCTCGCGATGGAGAGAACGATGGAGGTCAATGAACGAAGGTTACATCTGGACGAAGTTCACCAAAACGAGACAAACGACGAGGGCCTTGGTTCCCAACTTACTTCAGTTCACGTGTTGCTCCTGCTCGCCTTGCGGAGACCACGGCGACGCCGATCTCGTGCGGAGAGACAGAAGAAATGGCAAGGTTAGCGACCAACAGAGGGGGCACGCGACGATGGAGAATAAACGCAGGTTGAACGAGACAGGAGCTCACCGGAGAGGACGGGCTCCGGCGACGAAGGTTGCGGCGACGAAGTTCGATGGTGACGCTCGTCCTCCACCCTGCTCCAAATCCGACACGAACATCTTCTGCGACTTCAGGGAAGAGAGGAGAATCGCCGGGGAGGGGTCTGCGCTTGCCGGCGACGGGTTCTGCTAGTGCGTCGAAGGCGAAGCGACGGGTCGGTGGCTACGGTTTGGGGCGACTCACGTCCTGGCGGCGCAAGGAGAGGGAACAAATGGAGGCGGCGGGTCTCGAGGTCCTTGTAAGCGCGCCCAGGTAAGGGTTTGGCGACGCAGAGCGCTCGAGATGCAGCCACGTCGCCTCGACGTCCACGCCCGCACAGTGCGTGGTTGTGATCGTCGGGAGGAAGACGACAAACAAGGAGCTGCGGACTGGGCCAAGAGGACTGGCAGTTGGGCCTTTCTGCAGCCGGCTGATTTTAGTCTAGAGCAAGAAAAGGGGTGTGGGCTGATGGGCTGGTTACGAAAGAATGGAGAAAAACGACCCGAGTTCTAAAAGAGAGATAGGAATTGTTTTCAGATTTATTTGAATTTATCCAAATGAAATTCAAATATCTGAACCTAAAATTTGATTCCAAATCTTTTCGCGCCATAAATCTTGATCCGAAATAAATCATGAGAGGAATGTGACAAGGTGACAGCACGAGCTAAAAACAAAATGGTTGGTGTTTGAATAAATATCTGCAACCCGACGAAGTTTGAACATTGAATTCTGAGTTTGAAAGCTCAGGCTGTTACAGAAAGAACACTGTATGTTATAGGAGTTTTTCTAGTCCAAAATAATGAACATTATTTTTTCACAACTAATGGTCATTAGTTAGATCTAATGGTGTAGATTAAATTTTAGAAGTTAACAACTAAAGACCATTAGTAAGAGTAATATTGTCCAAATAATATGTTTATAATACAAAAATAATCATAACTAATAAGTTACTCAATTTTTACATGAATTTGTTATAAAATATTTATTTTAAATTTGATTCATCAGTATTTTTATTATTGTAGTCAATTTTTAGAGTATTTAACACAAATTTGTATAAACAAAAAATATTACTTTTTAGTGCAATTACTAAACTACCCTTGGACTAATGGCTACTAGTTGAGAACAAATAAATGCCATTATTTTGAACCAGAAAACAACCTGGCAGCCAAACTAGCTCTATTTAAATTGTAGGTCGCATGAGCCACCATAATGAGCATTTAGACTTGACCAAACCGCGACATTAACCAGAACAATAATTGACCACCTATAGTAGAACAGTGTTTACAAAACATGTTCACTACAAGAAAGAAATTACCTTGTTGTATTATTAAAACAATAAGATTACAACTTTGGAAAAATACATACTATGCAACACTCAGAACAGTACAACTTGATTACAAGAATGATAAAATGAGCAATTTGGAATTGGAAACAAAATAATCTACAAAGTTTTGTCACTCTTCGTACATCGAAATATATTTGTCAAAGGATATGAACACAAACAATACAAACTATAGGAAAAGAAATAAATTTCTGAACATTTATTCTGTAAATTCATCTATATGATCTATGAAGTATCATATTCTCTGCATTCTCAAATTGTTGTCGCTAGCACAACAACTCTAGTTAATTTTTGAACAAGAATCTTTGTTCTAATTAAAAAAATTAAAAGCGGAAGGAGTATAACTTTATAAGTCGTCGAATGCAATTTTCCTCTTTTGGCCATCAAAAGTAAGATACGAGCTCAAGTATGGGATTCAAGGTATTCTTACAATACCGAGGAAATATGAGCGCAACAGGAAGTATGGAGAAGGCTGCGTGTTCATGTTCTCCCTTCGTTCATTCATGTATATTAAGCGCTCTCGGAATTCCTAGGTCAAAAACAATATGGAAGACAGCAGACACTGCTGCCCCTAGTTAATCCACTTGACTTTAGCGTCGAGATGACACCCTCCCACAAGCAAACACGACGACACGCAACGAGGTGACGTTAGCGAGGTAGCAGTGACTCCCCGGAGCAAGATAGAATCAGACTCCGAGCTTTTGGGACAAGCAACACCCCATAACACGAAACTTTGCTTCCACCCTTGTGGTCAGACCGATGAACAAAGCAAGGCCACGGCCGTTATTTTCTTGCTTGCAAGCATCCTGCACGCTTGATCGACAACGTGGTTGATCGAGATATGGGCGGCAGATGATATCGTGGTGGCAGACGGTGGCGGAGTCCGGCGTGGCGCTATGCTTGCTCCCGGTAAGCCTGACCATTGCAGTCCTTTGGTTGCCTCTGCTATGCTGCGCCGTGGCCGTCGTCCGCTGCCGCCGCCGACAGGAAGGACGGTGGGGGCCGGAGCCGGTAGACTCCGGCGCTCGGACAGCTCTGCTACATCGGTACCTCGAGGACCAGTTGGAGCTCGTCAGAGCCAACTACGCAGGGAAGGAAAATGAGCTCCTTACCTTGATTCGACAAAACAGTAGTGAACAAGTGATGACAAAATCAAAGTGTAATGGAAATTGCCGGACGCAAGCCGGCCATAGAAAGAATCTGTTTTTACGAAGCCTTGTAACACTCAAATAAGTTTTATGCACATGATAATTATTCTCACCAAAGATTCATTAGTCGATAAGATGTTGCTTGCAAGTATCGTGCAATGTCAACTGGGTTGCGAGTTCACAAGAAAAAATGTCACAAATCTAACAAATGTACGAATTGTACAATGGTAGAAAAATAACGTTGAGAAGGCCATAGTTTTGAAGCAATAGCACGAGCCGTCTCTTCTCTAAAAGAGGCGAGTCTAATGGCGTGGATGGTGATCCTTCATCTGTCATATTCAACAATCTGTTACTTCGATCCAAGCTAGTATCTGCTAAACTTATTTTTAATCATGTTGGCATATAGAACCCATGAACACACTGTTACCAAAAGTTATAAAAGGTGGGTGAACCTCGACAGTAGAGATGGATTTTTCAATCTCATAGGGATCTGAATGTGTCGTCCATGGTTCCTATATTATCATTGGAGGCATTAATGTTGTTTTATTATTCTTCACAGGTAGTGACGGAGCCAGATGTTTCGTTCTTTGTTTCCCTACTGGGTTTCTTTGTTAATTTCTACTAAACATGGATAAGAAACGAAGATCCTCAAGCTCTGGTCCGGATTCTAACATGGAGCATTGTTAGACACAGGTCGACATGATTTGGAAGATGGAAACTAGGGGTAACAGATAGAAATGTAAAGTAGTGATGGCAGATGACCGATTGCTATGTAGAAATATCTGCTCTTTATTTTCTTGATATTACTTAGGGCCTTAAGGCCCAACAATTCCTCACAACTCACTTTCAAAATTCTCCTTCCAACTCCTATCTTTCTTTTTGTACATAGCAGTGAGTATTCAATTTGTTATAGCTAATATGAACTTTAATTATTTTATACCGCAAACCCATTTAACCAAAATACTTCAAAACACATTTCAAAAGGTTTTATGATCCGTAAATTATAATTAGTAAAACTTTATATGCAGGCAACACATCGCTTGACCTAAAAATATATTGATAACAATGCATTATTTTGTTCATGTTTGACCCTTTGCCATTACCACTGCCTTTGATTGGAGACTGGATGTGCTAACTCTTTGCACTATATTGTTATGGACTACTAGGATGTCCCCGTGGGTGCGCCGGTTCCGGTGCAGAGGAAGGCGAAGGCGGCGATCCGACGGCTCGCGTCGGGCTACCCGGCCTCCATGTACAGGCCCACGCGGCTCACGGCCCACTCGACGAAGCGACGTACACAGGGTGCGACGTGGCCAGGGCGTGCGGGCGCCACGCTGGGAAGAAAACACGCGTCGAGCGTGGACAGTGGCCACAGAGTCGAATTCGCTGAGGAGCGGAGGATTCCCCCGCTATCAGCTCAAGAATATGACGAGGTGCACCGTTCATTCACTATCCATCAGCTCGCACAAATTCAACTCTTAATGAAATAAAGAAAGATATTATCCAAATAAAATTCAAGATGACTGTCTTTAAACAATACTAAAATTACTTTTATTTTTTCATTGCTTGTAAGAAACATGAAACCTCTAGATGGCACCAAGGATGCATAATAAAAAAATGTACATTGGTAATAATCGGAATTATTGGAAAAACATATATTTGGATCTACTTTGAGACTTTGGTATGTCTATCTTCCAGAAACCAATCTAAAAGTTAGGATGAAAAATAGCAACAACATTTTCTTATGATCTATCCTAACATGAAATCGCCGGTAAAAAACTAGCATGCCAAGCATGGTTTATTTAGACCTTGTGTATGTAGTAGTTATAGTGATTGTAGTACTGTTTCATATATTGATAATATGTCCTAAAAATATCCCATAAATATCTGCCAGACGAAGGTGGTGTATAATTCAAATTCAGAGTACATGTGTCGGTCACTTCCTCTCCGATACAAAGATGATGATCTATCAGCATAAATGTGCTGTTTTAACTTGTGGACATAAGAGAAAAAACTTCTAATAAAAATGAACGATTCTACTAGTAAGACGTGATGGTGACTAGCAATAGCAAAGGCGTGCTTCCACAACATGTTCGTGGCCCTCGACCAGCTCTTCCACAAGTGCCCCGTCCGTCTTTGGCGTAACATGGGCTGCACCACAGGCGTCACCGCCATCGACCTGGCCAGCGCGACGGTGGAATGCCTCCTGTCGTGGAGACGCCGCCAGGACAAAGACCCGCCAGAGGGGCGCCGGCCGGAGGCCCGACCAGGCACCCGACAGAGGGGCGCCGTACGTCAGGAGTTGCGGCCACCAGGTCCGCCCGCAGCCGCGCCCAGAGCTCCGCCTGCTACTAGAGCCGCAGTCGCACCTGCGAGACGCCGCCCAACCAACCGCCGCCATAGGCGTCGCCGCCGTAGCCATCACTTGATTCCTCAACTCCGATGCTCCCACGACTATCATTGGAACTCCTACAGTCGTTTCCTCCTCCCAGTGACGGCCTCCGAAGGGGATTCATGGTGGTCGGAGTGCCTCCATCGTGAGAATAGAGACATGAGGGAAAGGAAGTACGGATGAAGGAAACGTTTTCTAATTTAACCGGTGGCACTGTAGGTAATTTGGGTGAAGTTGAGGGAGAGGAGCAGCCATAAGCACTATAAACTACCATTTGCTGCTTTGACTAATAAAGTGTTTATGCGTAGTATAAAATAAAAAAAATGCTTATAAGTGCTTATGCTCTATAAGCACTTTGCTATTTTGTTGTCTGGTTGTATAAACTGCTTATTAGGCATAAGCACTTCCAATAAGCAGTTCAATAAACTATACCAAACACACCCTAAAAATACGCAGCCAACTCGGAGAGAGACCACAGAATTGCTCTTGGACGGCGCCGAAAGCTTTTGGCACAATCAACGCCCGAAATAAAGGTTTCCTTTCCTGCCACACTTGCTCAGTTAGGAATTCGAATCAAACCAGAGCACCGCCAAGGTGTCGTTTCTAGCTTGCATCAATTGTATCAAGCAACTGCCGTCAGTACAGTTAGTGGCCACGGTGGCGGCATTAGCGTCGGGCGACTACAGTCAGTGCGGGCAGTGGCGAGGATGCTTGTGGTGGTGTGGTTGGTCAACTTTGCGCTGACGCGGGTGGTCCTCTCGCTACCGCTGCTCTGCTGCTACAGATGAAAACGATCGGAAATGGTCAGGAAAACACTTCAACAATATTTTTATTTTCAATTTTATTTTGTCTGACGAAAACGAAAACAGAAAAGATGGAAATGGAAAACGGTCAGAAAATTATCGCGAACAGCGTAAAACGACATGGAAAATAGCAAAAACGGATCGGTATCGATCGAAAACCAGCAATTAAAACGGGAATATTGCCCCACATAACATGATTAATAAATATTCATCAACACATACATAGCTCATACAAGAGATATAGATTGTCATACTCTCTTACTAATTGAGCAATATAACCCACATATAACATACGTGGATGACCGGACAAGGCGTGACAGGGTTTCAATTTGGGTTGGGCCTTGTGTAGTGTCTTCGTGGGCTGAATGTTTCCTAGATAAGAAAATTCAGGAGAAAAAGAAAACGGGAAATTCTCGACCGAAAAATGGAATTCTCGAAAAACCCACTTCCATTTTTGTTCCTGTTTTCATCCAAGTTTCTTACTCTTGCACAACCAGAAATGGACGTGATAAAATAGCCTAATACGGTGATACGGTTGCGGTCGGAACGGGATTTTCCCGTCCCATTTTCATCCCTATCTGCCGCACCTTACCCGCCGTTTGGTTCAACCGGACACGGGCGATTAGGTGGACAAAGACTATCGATGCCGGCTACCGACTGCGATTGTTGGATCAGTATCTTGAGTATCAGGTGGAGCCTGTCGGAGCAGCAAATGAGGCGATGGCGACGAAGAGGAGGGAGATCTCTGATCCACCGATCCGGTTGGCGTGGCGATTATAGAGAGGAGACAACAAGATCCTTTTTTGATTTGTCGTAGCATGTACAAAATGTTTGTAATAGGAGCTGCCAGATGCTTACGGCCCCACCGGAGAATTTGGAGAGAGAGAGAGAGAGAGAGAGAGAGAGGGACTGGTGAAGCATCAAGGGCTACAGTAGACCTCATCCCTATTTTCCCCAAAAGAAAACAGGGGAACAAAACGAGTTTTGCAGTTTTCGCTGTTACTTGAACACCCTAGAGAGAAACAAAGAATCAATCCCCGAGCGTTTGGGACACTCAACACCCTTCCCTTGTGGCAGAAGGGTGTGTTCTGGTTTATTAGAAAACTATGCATCAAACGGGTCAAAAAATGCCCAGTCTTATTTACCTTCCACATTGTGTCTCTTTCATGAGCCAAGGTTATTTGGAAAACTTCAGCCACAAGGGCCATATTCCGTGCGTTTTACCCCAATCAAATCCCTCCGGAATGAGAGATTCTAGGTTGTTGACCATTACCGTAGTCACAGTGTCATGGAGGTAGTAGGCAACGTGATACAAATTAGAATAGACGTCACAGAAAGGTTGAGTGTCACACCATACATTTTCTCAGAACCTTATTTGGCTCCCATCCTTTATCTTAAATGAGACGCATGTGAATAACTCTTGCTTTATCTTAAATGAGACGCATGTGTGCAGGTCTATTTTCTTTGCTTTGTCGCACACTAACACATGGAGAGACACAATTAGGGTACAACTTTGGAGGATTGATGGTGGGCGAGGTTTGATATATCGTAGTAGTTAGGATCAACTAGAGGAGTGCGGATAGTTGGTGATCATGACCTCTTGGCGATCGAGTTTCTTAAGAGGGTACAGGAATATGGTTCCATACACCATAATAACGTTAGAGATGATATTATATGATGTCCCATCCATTCCTTTGTGAAGTTGAACAACACATGTGTAAGGTTGACAAAGCAATTTCAGTTTGATCCTGGTCCGTATTGGCAAATTGGGACTGGAATATCAACTAATAAAGGTGTAAAATGGCGGGGTTATCCAAAATTCAGCCATTCTTGGAGGTAATAAAGTGAACTTTATCGTAAATACTATTTGCACCTTTAATTAGGCGTGTCATCTCCCCCACTCTTACTACCTCTATCCCCGGGAAAACATTTATTTAACATCCTTTCAGCTACATACATGCAATCAACCGCCTTCTTGATTCTGAATTAGAAATTATATGAAACCAAAATCCTAATACGATTATTTACCTCTATGAACTTATTGTTTAAAAATTTGACATGCAAAATTCATTAATACAATTATTATAAGAGTTGTGAAATGTAGGTCAATCTGGACGACAGAGACAAAATCCTAATCACCGGAGAGCTTAGGAGTGTTGTTTCTGGTGTTTATTTTACCATAGTGCATAAATCTTTTGTTACTACATCCTTCTACGCGCACACATGACACTGATATTAGCTATGGCTAGATAATATAGCCATCTAATTGACCATATTCCTCATTTTAACTCATTTAATCTCTCATAACACTAACACATAACTAGCCTTTAGTGAAATAAAAATATCATTATCCAATTAATATACACTATGATTGTCGCTAATATTTTGATATTACTAACATTAATTCCCAAAGTCTTAAGTTTTTTCCATCACTGATTGTATACTATATGAAACTCTAATTGCTAGGAATGACACATATGAACAAAAAAAGTATCATTAAAAATAATTTGAGATATTGGATGAAGAAATATATAGTATATATATTTGGGTCTCTTGTAATACTTCTGCATATCTATCTTCCATGAAACTAATCTAGCTAGTACTAGTTAGGATGAAATTACCCACAAGGTAATGTTTTTCTATGAGCTTCTCCCAAATAGCACATTAAATCTTCTGCAGGTTACAGGTGAAAACGCTATCGAACATGCCAAGTACAGTTCATTTACCTGTTTATGTTAGTTGGAGCAGTAGTTACAGTGAAAATAATGTAGTACTGTTTTACTAGATCTATATATTAATAAAAGGAGATGACCTTTCCACCAAAATGGCTAGAAAAAAAAGAAATGGCTAGCAATTCTCACAAAAAAGCAAACATCAGACCTTTTATTCTAATCCCTCATACCAAATGAGAGGCATCCGACCCTTCATCTGTGACCACGTATACCTCGCTATCCTGTCGATCCTATATATAGTCTCAGCAGTCAACACCTATATATATACCACCTATATGTATTCAACAAAAGCACTGCTGCCGCCTTGCATGAACCCTACAATACCATAGTGGTGACTTCACAGATCAGAGCACCAGAATATGGTTGATGTAAGATATACAAGGAAAAGAAAACTGAGGAATCAGGTGAGGCATGTTGTCGTGATATCCGGAGCAGTTGCCGGTGGGTAAGGAGAAGAAGAGATCTATAAGCTCACAATTGAACAATCTACTATCTCCGGGCCTCAAGATCTATCTGTTCCAATAGGACTAGGAAGCTCATACAATCCAAAAGGTGAACATCGGTGGATGCGAGTGTTCAGAGGGCACCCACCATCAGTCGGGCTTACTGTCGGCACGCCGGACAGGTTCACAAGGTATGGATCGGTGGACGGCAAGTGGATGCGTAGGCCCATCATTGCTTCCAGGGAGCAATGACCAGTGAGGTTTGTTCCGGTGTGGATGTCATCAACGGGATTTTGGAATTGATCAGAAGCCACGACGCATCTTCATACAGTGATACTCCGTACAAATTAACATCATCAAGCACTACAGGCTCTGCTGCCTCAGGGGTCTTTGGCTGACAATGGATCTTATGGGTCCCGAGCCTGTCAAGATTGGATCGATATCCAGTGAATGGTCATATTGTGACGACTCTGCTTAACTTAGGAACGCCACAATTATATTGCAAACTCTTCTATCTTCTCAACTCCAAAACAAAGACGGGAGAACCACTAACATGTCGTTGGACATGTGGGTGGTGGTGACACGTGACATGTGGACATGTACTACGGAAATTGTCCATGCTAAACAAGACCAGTATATGATGGATGCGTGGAAGGCCTATGCACGTCACGGGCAGTAGGTGAAAGCTAAAAGCTTTTAGACGGCTCTGAGGTAAGTTCAGATTTATGTTACAAAGGTCTCAATCATTTTAGTGTAATTGAGATGATAATATAAGTTGTTCCTAATGTAATAAGGCCAAAATATTGTTGCCTTCAAAAAAAAGGCCAAAATATTGTACCTGTTTATAATAAGAATGACAATCATGGCAGCTCGGAGCAATGAAGACAACTACACTCAAGTAACACAATCTTCTATAGCTAGCAGTAAAACATTTTTTTATTCTTGGTGCACCATTTGATTTACCATTAAAATTTATACATATATATTTTGTACATTAGTTTTCATGATTATATAGTTACCAAATCTATCCACCAGTTGGTATATATAATTAGACACTGAAAATATACTTGAATCAATTTTGTAGATTACATTACGTACATTTATTGATAAAAAGATTACATTTGATGAGGCATACAAATTTACCTGTTTTGTAAATGTGAGTACTTTTTTCTAAGAAAATTTGTTGTTGTCATAAAATGAAATAGCCATTTTTAAATAATCAATATATGCAGTTTTTGTTTTTTGTTTTACACAGGTTGGCATAATACACGCCTCGAAAAAAAGTTACAAGAGTAGCTACATTGATTTTTTTTCTCTTCTATATGGGACAATAAATTGGACATAATATATCAATTGTTAGTAATTATTTGAATATATTCCAACCATAAGCTACAAGAATTCAGGAACAATAATACAATATACACCACAAAATAATCTGATTTCAATATTTAATTTCTAGCCAGCGCAATTGCGCGGGCAAAAAAATCTAGTTCATACTAATAACACTTAAAAATATCATGAATTGCGCAATTTCTAACGTAGGATGCAAAATAGTCGAAGCACGTCTTTTCTAGTTGGCTTGTCCCAAAGAACAAGAATTTTGACTTTGTATAGTATTGTACTCTTTTGTTAATTACAGTGATAATATCATAGCAAATTTTTAATAGATCCACGGTACTCCTTAAAAATATTACAAAAATATTTGTGAGATAGATAGGGTACATGCGTAAACTCAAAGTTGGAAGCGAGGAGAAAGCAACTAAATCGCACAAATCTTCTAGAAGCAATATGGAAAACTTGAACTAAAGCAAATGTATGTCATATTATTATCTTACTAAATTAATTTAATTTTAAATAAGATTAATATATCTCATAAAATAAAAACATGCAAAATAGGTATTTTTTTATTTTAAATATCAATATTTGTTTTCTAGTTGGCTTGTCCCAAAGAACAAGAATTTTGACTTTGTACAGTATTGTACTCTTTTGTTAATTACAGTTATAATATCACAGAAATTTTTTAATAGATTCATGGTACTCCTTAAAAATATTACAAAAATATTTGTGAGATAGATAGGGTACATACGTAAACTCAAAGGTGGAAGCGAGGAGAAAGCAACTAAATCGCACAAATCTTCTAGAAGCAATATGGAGAACTTGAACTAAAGAAAATGTATGCCATATTGTTATCTTACTAAATTAATTTAATTTTAAATAAGATTAATATATCTCATAAAATAAAAACACGCTAAATAGGTAACTTTTTATTTTAAATATCAATATTTGGTCTATAAGCATTTTCTCAAGTATTCACATGCAAGGCTTGTATTTATACAGAAGCAAGCTATCTACTACACTTTTTTTCATCAAGCTACATGTGAAATCCTCAGCATCTACCGGCTTAAGTGTCATCACTCGAGCCTATATCTATATTATCATCTTCGCCATTTGTTTACGTCCCATATCCTACAACCCTCACATCAGATTAACTCTTAATTAAGTAAAAATATATTTTTTCCAAATAATATACAAGATGATAATCACTAATCTTTTAGCAATACTAAAAATAATTTAAACCTTTTAATTTTTTTGTTGCTTGTACAATGCATGAAACCCATACCTAACACCAATGCCACGTAATAAAAAATATACATTACAAAAAAATTCGAATTATTGGATAAAAATAAAAATGTATAAGTTCAGTTCTACATTAAAACTTTTGTGTCTATCTTTCATGAAACCAATCTATAAGTTAGGATAAAAATAGCGAAAACATTTTTTATGATCTTATTCTAATAAAGCGCATGAAGTCTTTTGAGGGTCACGGCCATTTTTCTACTTAGACCTCGTGTATGTAGTATAGTGATCGTAGTATTGTTTTTAATATATTGATAATGTGTCTTAAAAAATCGTAGAAATATCTACCAGACGGAGGGGTGTAATTCAAATTCGAAGTGTGGAAGACACGCAGCCAAATCGGAGAGACCAGAATAGAAGTTTCCTTTCCTGCCACACTTGCTCAGTTTGGAATTCGGATCAAACCAAGGTGACGCCAAGTGCAGGATGGGCTGCGGCGGCCGGGCGACTACAGTCAGTGCGGGAAGTGGCCACAGCGGAGGTGGCAGTATGGGGTGGTCCCTAGCGGTGCTCTGGCTCCCGCTGCTCTGGCTCCCGCTGCTCTGCTGCACCGTGGCCGCCGTCCGGTTCAACCTCCCGCCGTCTCTGTGCACACTAACCTCCAGCTTTGAATTTGATGATGGGCCAGATGAACGGACATACGTCTGGGATGGTTCCACCTGCTTCTTTTCTGCTGCAGCTTACAGGTCTATGATCTCCACCGGCGCCCAGAACCCGAATGGCGATGTGCTCTGGAGCACGAAGGTCCCGATGAAGCTTCGATTCTTCGCTTGGTTGTTGTGCCATAATCGTTTGCCGATGAGGGCCAACCTCCTCCATAAAGCGATTTTGGATAGGGCTGACTCCTACTGCCCTCGGTGTCCTGGCACCCCTGAGACAGTCGACCACCTCTTCTTCAACTGCGGCCATGCGGTTCAGCTCTTCGACAAGCTCGCCATCGCATCTACGGCAGCACGTGCACTCTCTCCTTGGGCCCGTGGTTGTCCGTCGCCTGAGTTCACTTGTGTCTGGCCGGACATCGTGCTCATGATTCTACGACGGCTGTGGAAATACCGCAACAACTTGGTCTTCTCCCACGCCGACACGGATGTGGGGACAAACGTCAAGCTTCTTCTCTACGACCTCGATCTCTGGGATATAGATACAGAAAACATGTACATATTACCGTCCTTCATGTTTGACGGTCCTATCTCTTCTCTCAGCTCATGTAAATACACTCTCCTCTTTTAGTTTGCCTTCTCCTTAGCTCTCCCCATACAAAGGGGCTTGGCTGGACTCGGCTCCGCCCTCATGTAAAGTGTAATGGCCCACTGTGCCAGTCGCTGCTTCGATGCAATATAAGGTGGGTAAACCCCCGTTTTGCTGAAAAAACAAAACCGGGCGCAGACGTGGACTCGTACAGACGGCTGCGTGGTTGCTGCTGCGGCGGAAGAGGCCGCAGGTGCACGGAGGCTGTCGACGTCGGCTACAGGCTGCGACTTGCCAGCATCCTCCTCGATTGATGGACAACTTGGTCGTATGTTTTGATCGTGATATGAGCGGCAGATGATGATGTTGTGGTGGCGTTGTGCCTGCTCCGGGTAATCATGATTGTTGCAGGGCTCTGCCTGCCGCTGCTCTGATGCATCGAGGCCATCGTCTGGTTCCGGCCGCGGGTGATCAGAACGTTGCGAGTGCGCGGGTACAGCAGAACTGTGGCGGCCAGAGCTAAGAGACTCCGGTGACCGGACGTCCTTGATGCATCGGTACCTTGAGGACCAGTTGGAGCTCATCAAAGCCCACTACGCGGGGAAGGAACATGAGCTCCTTGTCCTTATTGATCCGGCGAAACAGTAATGATGACAAAATCGAAGTGTAATGGAAATTGCCGGACGCCAGCCAGCCAGACGACGGATGATTTGCGCTGGCTGAGCCAACGAGAGCTAATTAAACCCAAATATAACTGTAATGCTAAAGCATACTTGTTCGAGTAGACTATTTTTTTTCTCGAAGACGCAAAAGAACTACGCTTCATTATATTAAGAAGAAAAAAAGATTAAAAAACCCGTACAACACCAACACACCCCTTGTTTTAACATTACATTCACGCCTGTTACTAATTTAAAGACGACCAAGCGCACACTGCACCACGTTAGACTCCAACGCCTACGCTGGGCATGGATGCCAAACCACGGGCACCCGCCATCTCCCAAAGCATTATCTCCTCGGTAGCAATTGTGGTGGCTCTGTTTAGATTTGGTTCCAAGCCATCAAACACAATTCTGTTCTGGTGTGTCCAATAGGTCGAGGCGCCTAACACGACCAGCCAATTCAATCCCTTCTTGTGCAGCTCCGGAACAACACGTGATGCATTTTCCCACCATACATCAAACACTATAACAATTGATCACTGTAGCCACGCCTCCCAAAATCATGTAGCCACAACAAGACAAAAGGACCGTGGCTACGGTAGGGGTGAGCTACTGTGGCCGTGACCCATGGCTATAGAGGCCACAATAGTGGCAATTGGCTTTGTGAACCGCCGCTATTGAGGCTTCTACCAATAGTCACAGTCGACTTCTCCAACCGTGACTATTGATGCCACTGTAGCCACGGTTGAAGAAGTGACTACTATTTCCTACAGTATAAAAGCCACGTTCGGACAGCAGGGGAGGACACTCGAAAAGTGGCAATCCGAAATTTAAGGCAAATTATAAAAAACAAGGGGGAAGGTTCTGAGTTCCTTTTTTTTTTGGCAGAATTTTGTTCTCCACCATAAGGAAAACTCATCCCATGTATTTTTTATTGCTATAATGTTGTAATCAAGAAGATTTATGGGTTACCATTTTTTCGTAGGTTTTGATTCCGATTTGTCAAATTTCTCTAAGGTATTTGGGTTTCATACAAAAAATTATGTCTTACCAGCCTTTTCCATGTCAAACAATTTAAGATTTACTTTACGCTCTCTTGAGAGATCTAGAGCAATTTAATTATTAATACAATTTTTTGAGTGAATTGAAAATAATTTGTATATTTTATTTTAATGTATTCTAGCATATTGCTTTATGCAATATATTATTTCCCTTTATGTTTTCTTTATATATGTAATATTTATAATGGTAATTACATTAATCATTAATTATTGTTTTTTGCATAATGCTTGTTTAGATGGACAAATGATGAATGTACAAAGAATCAAGATTGAGTGCATATTTTCGAGATCAAATTGATGTATTTCTCAAGGGGCTGTCCAGATATGCTAAACGTGTAGGAAGATAAGAAATATAGTCCATGCGTGGTGGGCTGCAAGAATAAAAATTGTGGACAGATACACGTATAATCAAATCTCACTTAGTGAGGAGAGGTTTCCTGGAGAAATACACAAGGTGAACAAAGCATGGAGAAGACGAGTCGATTGAAGTTGAGGTCCAGCCGATTGAAGTTGAAGAAGAACAGTATGTCCAAGTTGACGAGTGTGTTGATTTTGATGTTGATACCCCATCCGAATAGTCTACTAATTTTGATGTTGAGGAATTGTTATGTCATGTTTAACTGCAAGTTTTACTCAATGCAGGGACAATGAGAGGGCTTGATAACTTAGAAGGCATCAAAAGGTTATTGTATGAGAAATCCAAGAGATGTTCTAAAGAGAGTATTGTGTTACATACAGTTATCAAGCTGATGAAACTAAAGGCCATCCACGTGTGGCCGGATGCTAGTTTCACTAAATTGTTGGATCTTCTTTCGGACACACTCGTCGAAGCCCAATGGTTACCAAAAAGCACCTACTATTCGAAGAGACTCATACTCCCAATGTCGTTGGATGTGCAAAAAAATACGCGTGTCTAAATCATTGTATATTATACCGGGGTATAAGTACAAGTACCTCGTGAGATGCCCAAGGTGTAAATGAAGTCGTTACAAGATGAATGAGGACTATGATGTGGACAGGGCTAATAAGAGGGGGAAGAATGACAGGAAGAGGAAGAAAAGTAGGCCTTGTTGGGCCGGTTGCGATGGATGCGCCGTTACGCGCCACGGGCTTAAAGGGAGAAAAAGGGTTGGGCTACGCTGGGAAATAATCGGGCTGTTACAGTCAAATTGACTCTTACATTATTTATGACTTAATTGATACAAGAGTGAGGAGCTAACTAATTAGGTACATTTGATCGATGTACCAACGCAGGAAAAGCTTTAGATTTTTTACACCTAATTAAGAGTAATAATTGAAAAGTAGGAATTTTTTCTCTTTCCTCTTCAAAGAATGAAAGGCATTCAAGAGGTCTTTTCAATTTATGATCGGGCAAGACGATTACATGGATAAGATTCAAGTCAAGAAGGCTCAATTCAAAATCAAAAATCATCCGGGGGCTACTATGGGGTACTTACCTTATAGGTATCCACACAAGAAGGAAGTATTGACCTGGTATAGGGTGGCCCATCGGGACGGACTCGACCGAAGGACATGGAATAACTCGCGAGGAAACATAGAGATAGAGTTACCATATTTGTAATGAGTTGTAGACCGACTAGGACATTTCATGTAACACTGCACCCCTAGATATATAAGGAAGGCAGGGGCACCCTCTCGAAAGATAAGTTACACCATCATAATACAATACCTCATACAGGACGTAGGGTTATTATCCAAAGAGGAGGCCCGAACCTGTCTAAATCGTTCTGTGTGCACCATCAAGTTCTTGATTCGTATGACACCCCATAGTTTACTTGCCAAGTTAAAACTCGACACATTTTGTGTTTACCAATATGTCTCTCATCTAGACGGCAATAATTCTTTCCAGATCGGTAGGAGTGTCATCTTGCTCCACTAACCTAGATGGCATAGAAGTGTCACTCTCAATGCTCTTCTTATCAAGTACGGGATTAGCATTGGACTGACCATTCTCCGTCCACTCACGTATCGGATTTGTTTGACCACACAAAGAAAGTTCCATTAATTGATCAAATGGATCATCTTCTGGTGGCTTGTACACTTCAGCTTGCTCGGACGAATGCGTACGTTATAGTTAACATATACCAACTTGTGTAGTTTTTTTATGTGACAACTTGTTGCACATTTTTGTGTGGATCACAGAAAATGTACTCCAATTGTGCTCACAGCCGCCGGAGAAACAACAATGAGAAACAAGACGTAGTGCAAACTTCTATAGAGTTGGTGTGGCACTACCAAACATACTCCACCATTGTGCTATAATTAGATTCATTGTAACATAAGTTAGAACATTTCACATAAAATTGCCAACATTGATCTTGTGGGACAATTACTTACAAGGCTGTATATGATCTGCTTCTGTCTTGAAAGCCAATTTTATAGTGAAACAATAATGTTTTTTCCTATAATTATCAGCTTCATGAAGCGCCAATACACAAATGTTAGGGTCTGTCATAAACTCAAATGCCTCTCAAAGGTCTTTTAGGAGTTTGTAATTTGTGCCTTAAATGTGGTGAGTTATGGGATTCAAAGCGGCAGCTGCATATGCAAGAATAGAACAAGTGAGCCAATAGGTCATATATGTCATAAAATGAAGAATAACAATCAAAGCATAGTGTTACCTGCATTGACATCACTATTGTTTGAAATATCACCCATTCTAAGATTGATCACGGCCATATAACATTCAAGTTCATGGGCATTGACTTGAAACATATATACTTTCATACTCGTTCCTAACCATCTGAAATATTAGAAGGACCTCACTCAAGTTTGGAACCTTATCTTGGTCATCAAAGCGAAGGAATGCATACAAAGACTCAACGGATTTGATATGCAGGAATGAGCATATCTTCCCTCGGACATGGTAGCAAAACGAATTTCCAAGTATAGTAATGAAGATACCCATGCCATGTACCTCTACGACAAAGCATACTACATATACTTGGTGCCAACTCGAGTAGCATTTCATCTTACTATCTCTCCTCTAATAGAAATTCTCATCATGGAATGCAACTTATTGTGGTTGTACAACCGATGACGTACTCTCCGAGCTACCTGAATCATAGCTTTGTGCTCAGGAAACTCACCAATGGAATTCAGGATCAAGTTTATAGTATGAACAACACACGATTGCCACACAATATGGTACTTACGTTGTATCATCTTGCATGTCTTCTTGTAGTTTGATCCAGTATCGGTGATGATCCGGACAATATATATGTTCTAGACTGAGCTCTTTCACCACCTTTTCAATTTCCTATAACAAACAGAAATAAGTTATCAATATGACAATAACTTACCCAAATACAAATTTTGCATCATGACTGTCCTGTGGCGTCAACTGACTTGTGAAAAAGTATTATCCTGTTGCAATACACCATGAAGTTGGTGACGCTCATCCCTGTTGGAGGTGAGAGACTTATACTACGCTTGTATGTTGATGAGGTCAAGTCTTATGTGTCCCAAAGCTTTGGTATGAGGGAATTGGGTGAGACTGATATTATTTTGAACATTAAGCTAATCAAACAAGAGAATGAGTTACCTTAACATAATTTCATAATGTTGAAAATATTTTGAGTTGTTTTGACTTTAAGAACAGAAAGCCTTCTCCAGTTCCTTATCATCCCAGCTTGATCCTTTGGAAGAATAAGAGAATTGGAAGAGACCAATTGAGATATTCTCATATTATTAGATCATTTATGTACTAGTGCTACTACGCCTAATATCCCTTCTGCTATGAGCAAGTTGAGATGGTTTACTTTTAATCTGGTAAATGATCATTGGCATGCGCTTAGCAAGTAATAATGCACTACCTAGTTGATATGGAATTCATTATTCGGGATTTTCTGTGGAACTAGAGAGATATAGTTATTGGAATTGAATATTTGATATTGATTAGCTGTATGCCATGAGTGGATATGCTTTCACCCTTGGTGAGTACTCTAATAGAATAAATACTTTGCTTTTCCTTTGCACAAAGAAAGAACACACTTTTTCTTTGCACAATGAAAGAATACTTTGTTTTTGATGTTACCACGCCTCATACCCGATTCTGCCATCTTTTGTTCATTATATATACTATATATATGTTAGTCTCGTCCATACAAATATAATAGCTCTTTCTCTCTCCAACTCAATAGTAATATCAAGCTGAATCAGCCAGAGGGTTATACGATGTAAGTTGCTGTATTTACATATGCTCACAATGTGCACGCCATTTTACTAGCGCGGGGTAATTCCAGATAGAGCTAGGAGAGATAATGTTTTTGCGCTTGATTATCACACGGTCTGACAACATTCTTGACTTTGTACGTGCTAATAAGTACCTGGTGTTTTTGCTATCTATTCGTAAACCAGATTAATGTAATGCTAGTTGATGTACTAGCAGGTCCCAATATAATCCTCGCTTGTCTTTGGAGGGAAAATTTAACAGTGCTATTGAATTTCTAAATGGACGTACTTTTAAAATTTCAGAAGCGAGCCAGAGGAATTAATCAAGATATATGGCAGCAGCGGAGGTGCTAACGCATGCGTGGAAAGCATGGGCTACCCAGGCATTGGTGCTGCTCAGCTTCACGCTCCAGCTCACTCTTGTCATCTTGGCGGAGTTCCGTCGGTGCATCGACTCCGACGTGCTAAGTTTTTCGTTTGGTCGGCCTACATGACGGCTGACGCGACGGCAATCTATGTGCTGGGCCACATGTCCGTGAGCAGCAGATTGCCGGAGCATGAACTTAAGGCGTTCTGGGCGCCGTTCATGCTGATACACCTAGGCGGGCAGGATAACATCACCGCCTACGCCATCGAGGACAACCGGCTGTGGCTGCGCCACCTGCAGACGCTTGCCGTACAGGCAGCTGCAGCTGCTTACATCCTCTATGAGTCCTTCATCGTTGGCAGCAGCCCATGGCTTCTTCCATGGGCCACCATCATTATATTCATGGTCGGTACTCTCAAGTACGGGGAGAGAGTCTGGGCACTCAAGCGTGCCGGCAGTAGCCCAATAGGGAAGAACTACAGGATGTTTCATAGGAGTGCCTTCTTTTATGAAACTGATCATTATCTCCAGGAGGTACTATCTGCAGGGCCCACGGAAGACACAGAAGCTAACCTATTGGTGGCACAAGAAATACTGGACGTTCCTACGGATTTACTCAAGTGGCCACAACCTAGAGAATATGTAAAAGCATACGACCTTCATATAGACTTGCGTGAAGGGGGCGACTGTACAAGGTGGTTGAGCTGCAGCTATCTCTGATGTACGACGTCTTCTACACCAAGGCGGAGGTGATGCACAGTAATTTATATAGCCTCTGCATCCGTATGCTTTCTGTGGTAGGCACTGCCGTCGCATTATTGTTGTTTCATCTGCTTATAGTACTGGGTGGTCCTAATTACAACAGAGTAGATGTGGCTATCACTTATGTTTGTTAGGCCCCGTTCGTTTTCACCCTCTAAAATTTATATACTGTCACATCAAAGAGAATCTTACTATTTAGTAGTATTTTTATTAATTTAATAACAAAACCTATGTCGCGACCCCCTCTAATTTACGAGACGAATCTAATGATCCTAATTAATCTATGTTTTGCTACAGTGATGCTACAGTAAACATCTTCTAATAACACCATAATTACCCTCGTTGGATTCGTCTCGTGAATTAGATAGGGGGATCTGCAATTAGTTTCGAGATTAGACTTTATTTAGTACTCCAAAATGATAAAATTCTCTTTGATTTGACCCCTCTAAAAATTATATAGCTGGAAACGAACAGGCCCTTAGTTGGGGCAGTCGTCCTAGAGACCGTGTCACTCTTGAGGGAAATGTTCTCGAGCTGGACCTGTGCTCTCCTGATAAGGTGGAATCGTGATAATAAAGGAACGAAGCATACCCTAGGCCATTTTGTTGTGCGTAATCTAGTATGTCTCCGCAGGCTGGTCCGTGCGGCGGACTGGAGAAGGAGGTGCAGCTGGTCACGCTCCATGGGGCAGCACAACTTGCTTCAGATGTGCACTCGCAGCATCGCCAGCCCAAGCAGCAAGGCAGCGAGATGGATGGGAGCCGAGGACTGGTGGAACACGCTGGCTTACTCTTGGACAATCCCTGTCTCGGCACTGATCGAGAAACTGTTGATGGACAAAGTGTTAGAATGTAAAGGTGAGGACGACGTTTTTGATTCAATTGGTCAGGCGGAGCTGAAGCGACGGGGCCTGTACGAGCATGAGATCCTGGACTGGAGCCTGGAGAATAGAATCATTGTCTGGCACATCGCCACTAGCATCTATCTGAGCTGGTGGTGCGAGAAGCAGCAGGCCAAGACACCCTTGGCAGAGGCTGTAGAGGCGCTCTCCAATTACATGATGTTCCTCCTCGCCTCACGGCCCCACATGCTGCCTCCCAATGCCAGCCGCAATGCGTACGTGGAGACCTGCTATGTTCTCACCACCACCGCTGAGGATATGGGGAAGGCGAACTCAGCTGAGGATCTGGTCGGTTTACTACGGAGCATTACGGATGTCTTGGAGACTACTAGACCCTCAAAGCAATTTCTTCAAGTCTCGTGGCGCTTAAAGGTGTCGTGTGCGCTTGCCGCAAAGCTTGTTACAGAGGAGGAGGAGGAACAGGAGTCACGAGGCACCGGTGAAAGTAATATGCTACAGCTTCTCGCCCAAGTGTGGGTGGAGGCTCTGTGCTACGCCAGCAAGGGATGCAGCGCCTATTCTCATGCCAAGCAGCTCAGCAACGGTAGCGAGCTCGTCACCGTCGCTGCCCTTCTAGTCGAACACATGACAAAAATTATCGAGATCGGCAGATGGAACAGCCTTTGGGCCTTAATGGCATGGATTTAGGAAGTGTTGAAACACACCCGATGCCCCCCCCCCTCCCTCCCACAGTTCACCAGTCTCTAATAATTGTAGTAGATTTTACATGTCAACATTTGTAATATTGAGAATTTGTTTCCTCTTTCTCTCCGGTGACGGCGAGGAGTAAGGGTGGAATTGGTCTCTCTATGATGACTCCAGTGAAAATGATAGCAGCGATGACATGGTCAGACCCTTCCTTGATATGGCGGTATGGAGAATTAGGTTTCAAATGGCGACATCGAGTCGAGGATGATGTTGTTATCATGGAATAAATTTTTCCAGTCTCTTCTCCATTTTAATTGTCACAGTTAGCGATTCAACCACAACAAAGGGTTGGAAATATTAGGCTTAGTTTTTCTTCTTCAGTGGCAGATGGAAGAAGGAAAACACAAGAAAGAAGAAGATTATGCTCAATCCTGCCTGCGGGAATGTTGGCCGCCGTTCTCTAGCTGTTTGCTAGGTGTTGTCCGTGAGATCATCCATATGAATCATTATACAAGTATAGGATTGAGTTTGTATACTGCATTATGAATACACTTAATTGTAATATTATGTATTTCAATGTACTTCTAACATGATCTTCTCAGCTATAAAATAATACACAAATATTCTTTCGATTAAAAAGAAATCTCCGTGCTTGACCCTTATCAGTCGCATATCCGAGCTTATTTTTTATATCACATAACAAACAGTCTGGAACTCCCAAAAATTATGCATTAATATAATTCATATTCTTCCTTAATTAAGACGGTGGGTGCAACTATGGTCAACATAAGAGAGTTATAGTTAAGTTTTCAGTTTGTGGTGGGTGCATCCGCACCCACAAGCCACTGAGTAGCTTCGCCCCTGCTGCCGTCGTTGCCGCTGCACCCCAGCGGTCGGGGTCGCACCCAGCCTTGGCACGGCCGGGGCCGCCACCACTACGCCCCTCATGCATGGCCCGGGGTCGCGCCCTGCCCTGCCGGTGTCGGGGCCACCACTGGTGCACCCCCACTATCCGGGGTCGTGCCCAGCCTCCCCGGGGCCACCGCCGCCGCGCCGCTGCTATACCCCATCATCTTGGGTCACGCCCAGATACGAGGCCCTGCCGTTGCACCCCATCGTCCAGGGTCGCGCCCGCCCGAGCAGGAGCCCCCACCATTGCGCCCCACCGTTTGAGGCCGAGGCCGCCGCCACCACACCCCACCATCGGGGGTCGGGGCGCCGCCGCTGCATCCCAAAGTCCAGGGCCGCGGACGCGGCCGCCACGCCCACCGGCCAAGGTGCCTTGCCGGGGCCGGGGCCACCACCGCTGTGCCCCACATGCATGGCCTGGGGTCACGCCCAGCCTCGTCGGTGTCGAGGCCACTGTCGCTGCACCCCGCTATCCGAGGGTCGTGCCGGCCTCCCCAAGACCACCTTCGTCGTGTCGCGGCTGTCCCCCACCGTACGGGGTCGCGCCCATGCAGGAGGCCCCGCTGTTGCGCCCCACCGTCCGGGGCCGGACCGCCGTCGCCTCGCCCTAGCATCCGAGGCCATGGCCGCCACTGCCGCGCCCCAACATCCGGGGCCGCTGCGCCTCACTGGCGAGGGTGCCTCGCCGGTGCCCGGCCCGCCGCTGCCGCGCCCCAGCTCGTCGGGTCGCGCACGGTGCCCTCGCCCGGAAGTACGAAGGGAGAGAGGAGGGAGGAGAGATGAGTGGTTGGTAAACAACGATTTTCTCGTAGTGCGGCCAAGGAGGGAACCTTCACCGAATGAAACATGAAAAAATTAAATTAAGGGAGCCACTAAAAGGCTACTGGTAACTAGCAACCGGTCGAGGTTCCTCTCCCTCGCCGGTCCTCCTTCCACCTCCTTCCTTGAACACTCCGCCTGCATTCTTCCACCTCCACCCCCGCCCCGCCAGTCCTACCCCGGCTCCAGCACCATCACCACCCGCCACGCGACCCCTCCCTCGCCCTCCTCCACCTCCTGCGGCCAGCATCGTCCTCACCGTCGCGCCGCACTGCCGGCACACGCCACCGCCACCACGTAGACCCCGCCCGCCCCTAACCACCTTAGTGTTTCTCCCCTGCCCTCCACTGCCGCCACGGCCGGCAGCACCATCGCCGCCTCGCCGGCCCGCTCGCCGACCGCCAGGCTCACCTTCCATTTTGTTATTACTAACATTAATTCCCAAAGTCTTAAGTTTTTTCCATCACTGATTGTATGATATGTGAAATTCTATTTGCGAATGACACATATGAACAAAAAAGAAGTATCATTAAAATAATTTGAGATATTGGATGAAGAACTCTCTCCCACTGAAAGTGTTGTTTTTGAGTTTTCAAATTTCACGTTTGATCGTTTGTCTTATTCAAAATTTTAATAAAAATACTAAAATAAATACATTATTATTAAAGTATCAATAATTATAAATTAATTTAGAAAAAATACATAGTATTTACATAAATTTTGTGAATAATATGAGCAGTCGAAGGACGATGTCTAAAAGTCTAAAAAGACACTTTCAATGGGATGGAGGGAGTAGTATATATATTTGGGTCTCTTGTAAAAATTTTGCATATGTATGTTCCATGAAACCAATCTAGTACTTCTTTGTACAGTATTGTACTCTTTTGTTAATTACCCACAAGGTAGTGTTTTTCTATGAGCTTCTCCCAAATAGCACATGAAATCCTTTGCAGGTTACTGGTGAAAACGCTATGGAACATGCCAAGTACAGTTCATTTACCTGTTTATGTTACTCCGAGCAATATTTACAGTGAAAATAATGTAGTACTGTTTTAATGGATTCGTACAAATAACACTTCTTAAAAATATCATGATAATATCTCAAAAGACAGAGGGGTGTAGATTCAAAGTGGCATGTCCGTCTCCGACAAGGAAAGGCGCATGGCAGAAACAACACCCAAAACAGAAGTTTCCTTTGCTGCCACACTTCCTCAGTTCGGACCAAAGCAAGCAAAGGTCACGCCCGTTTATTTTCTTGCTTTGCAGGTGCAACATGCGAGCATCACCCCACCGTTGGGCGATGGGCGCCGGGAAACTACCGTCAGCATCACCCCACCGTTGGGCGATGGGCGCCGGGAAACTACCGTCGGTGCCGGCAGTGGCAGTGTGGTCCTGACGCTGGTTGTCTGCTGAGTCGTGGCGGCCATCACAGTTCAACCGGGTGCGCGAGAGGAGGGCGCTGCTTGTTGCCGGTAGCCGTGACGGTTGTACAGAAGAAGAGAAGATCCATGCGATACACACAAACACAGCCCTCTTATGCCGTTATGCTTAACCATGTGTAGTGTCGCCAGGCCTTTTGTAAATGATATTTCAAATGTCAAACTCAGCATGGTGACTTATACAGAGTTGCACAGTTCACGGAACAAATTTCTAACGTAGGATGCAAAATCGTCGCGCAGCACGCATTTTCTAATTGGCTTGTCACAAAGAACAAGAATTTTCACTTTGTACAGTATTGTACTCTTTTGTCAATTACAGGGATAATATCACAGTAATTTTTAATAGATCCACAGTACTTCTTAAAAATAGATCCACAGTACTTCTTAAAAATATTACAAAAATATTTGTGAGATAGAGAGGGTACGTACGTAAACTCAAAGGTGGAAGAGAGGAGAAGGCAACTAACTCGCACAAATCTTCCGGAAGAAATATAGAAAACTTGAACTAAAGCAAATGTATGTCATATTGTTACCTTACTAAATTAATTTAATTTTTAATAATATTAATATATCTCATAAAAAATACGCTAAATAGGTAAGTTTTTTATTTTAAATATCAATATGAGACCAAAATCAGTGTGGCCACTCTAAACACATTGATAGAGGGCACCAGCGAGGATTCATCTTGGTGCAGCAAGCGAGCAGCCTAACGGCACGAGCCGGCAGTTCTAGAGAGAATGAACTGCAGAATAGATCGTAACAAGTAGGAAGATCCATGACTTTATTTTGTAATACTATAATCAAGGTAAGAGGTTTTCTGTAAAATTGTGATGGCAGGGAGTGGAACGAAGTGCTGCCTTCGGATACAGATTGGAGGGCCAACGTTTAATGCTTGCATCATTGCACTGAATAGTTGTTTGCACTCAAATTTTCCCCCTATAACTAAGTCCATCTTCACCATTTGTTTGCATCCCATATCCTGCTACCCTCACATCATATTAACCCTTAATTTAAGTAAAAATATAATTTTTCCAAATAATGTACAAGATGATAATCACTAATCTTTTAGCAATACTAAAATTAATTTAAACCTTTCAAAAAAAATTGTTGCTTGTACAATGCATGAAACTGATACACAACACCAACGGCACATAATAAAAAATATACGTTACGAAAATAATTTGAATTATCGGATAAAAAATAAAAATGTATAGATTAAGTTCAACATTAAAATATTTGTGTTTATCTTTCATGAAACCAACCTATAAGTTAGGATAAAATAGCAACAGCATTTTATATGATCGTATTCTAATAAAGCGCATGAAATCCTTTGAGGGTCACACCCATTTTTCTACTTAGACCTCGTGTATGTAGTATAGTGATCGTAGTTTTGTTTTTAATATGTTGATAACGTGTCTTAAAAAATCGCAGAAATATCTACCAGACGGAGGGGTACGGTGTAATTCAAACTCGAAGTGTGGAAGACACGCAGCCGAATCGGAGAGACCAGAGTAAAGGTTTTTCTTTTCTGCCACACTTTGCTCAGTTTCGAATTCGGATCAAACCAAGGCGACGCCATGTGCGGGATGGGCGGCGGCATCGGGCGACTGCCGTCAGTGCGGGAAGTGGCCACGGCGGAGGTGGCGGTATGGCTGGTCCCCGTTGTGCTGACGCTAGCGGAGGGGGCTGCAGGTGGACGGAGGCTGTGGACGCCGGCTACAGGCTACGACTTGCAAGCATCCTCCTCGATTGATCGACAACATGGTGGCGTACTGGCGTATGTTTTAATCGAGATATGAGCGGCAGATGATGTTGTGGTGGCGTTGTGCCTGGTCCGGGTAATCATGATTGTTGCAGTGCTCTGCCTGCCGCTGCTCTGATGCATTGAGGCCATCGACTCAGGCAATTACTTTATTGCTTGCGAGCATCCTCCTCGCTTGATTGACGACGTTGGCGTGTGGTCTGATCGAGAAATGGGCGGCAGATGATGCCGTGGTGGCGGACGGTGGCCGCGGTGGGCGTGGCGTTGTGCTCTGCCTGCCGCTGCTCTGTTGCGCCGAGGCCGTCCTCCGGTGAGAACAAGGCGCGGGAGACTCCGGCGACTAGACGGCCGTACTGGATCGATACCTCGAGGACCAGTTGAAGCTTGTCACAGCCGAACATGAGCTCCTTGTCGTCCTTGATCCGGCGAACACAGGTCATGACAAAATCAAAGTGTAATAATGGAAATTGCCAGACACCAGCAATAGTTCAAACATCCATTTGTTTGCATCTTCTTTCTAATCCAATGATACACAGCTCTCCTGCAAGGGCATGAACACGCTGGCGAGGGCACCGCGGCAAGGGCATGAACACGCTGGCGAGGGCACCGCGGCAAGGGCATGAACACGCTGGCGTCACCGGACCGGTGGATGCAGGAGGTGCGAGGGCTTGGTGGCTGTGGAGGTGGCATCGACACCAAGCAACCCGTAGCAACGCACGGGATTCCAATACGAAATTGAGTTGGATTCTACGTCCTTTTCTAAAAAGAAAAAGGAAAAGGAAATTAAAGAAACATATAAATCATCAATCAGGTGCCGAGATCACCATATATTCAGTTTCCTTTTCGGCCATGCTCGGATTGATCTGTTTTCTACTTTTCTTTACGTTGTTGGATCCACAAATTACGATGAGACGATGCCCTTGATCGTAGAGACAACCATGCATGGTTTCCATATATAAACGTGAATTTCGCTGCCCGCTCCTCTTGTCGCCGCCATCTGCTAGGGCGTACATCCTTCCAACATTTATGAGCACGTCGCCATCCTCCGCCTCGCCCATCATCAGCTTTGGCTATTCAACCGTGACCATCGAAGTCATATGGTTGAGCCACAAGGACAGGGGCAGGGCCATACGGGGGAGTCTACAACAACAGTATTTAATGCCCAAGATTCGCCTAGATGATCAGGAACGGTTAGGCACTTCTGTCTTCTTGATTCTCACAAAAGCCTTTGTTCAGATTGACAATTGCCACTTAGGGCATATTTGGATCATTGCCAATGCTAGCCCTACCAACATATTGGTCATACCCATGTTTTTTGGCTAGCTTTTGGATTAGCACCGACGATTGGTGTGCCTATGTCAGAGTTGGCGCGCCCAGTTCATTTTTCACCCTCACACGGGCGAATTCACGGGCGGCGAAATCGTTAACCAAAAAATTGACGGCCAACTGACGCGGCATTTCCATCTCTCGTATAAAACGACCTGTCCTTCACTATACCACGGTACATTTTTACCGACCTATACTATGCACAGAGGGTAAGTCGCTAAAAGTCTACCACAGATGGTTGGTCGGTAATTCCGTGTGTACCGACGCACCATAGGTCGGTAATTGTCTCGATCATTACCGTTGCAGCAAGGGTCGGTAAATGTTCTACAGGGTATCGAAGTGTCGGTCGGTAAAAACTTTAATGGGCCGAGCCCACTAAACTGTGTGCCTCCCATAGCTATGGGCAACCCTAAACACAAGCCATCCAGCGCGCCGCCACTAGCCTCGGCCACCACCAAGCGTAAGCATCGTCGCACCGCGCCGCCGTCACCGCGCTCCGCGCGCAAGGACCCACCCGCTGCCGCCGCAGACCTCACAGAAGCGCTCACCCGCCGCTGGTGCCGTGCACCACGCACATGAGCAGGACCAAAGTCAGAAGCCGCCGCTACGTCGACCAGGAAGACGCTGACCTCGAGCACAACCATGCCGCACTGTGAGTCCATGCCCCATCGAAGCCTATCTGAAGATCCCATCACCGGTGGTCAGATCCAGACACTTTTGGGCCGAATCGAGTTTCACCGTGTGACTGGCCTCCGCCCTTGAACTCCGTCGCATCCCTCGACGCCCGCATCCGTCGCCGTCCTGAACCCAGGAGCAGCTCACCGTGGATGAGGTGCAGCTTATTTCCCTAGCTTGCTTAATAAATTTCACAGTACTTGTGCATGTTGTCTTCAAATTTCTCAGTTAAGCTTTGTGCTCTGTTCTCTCTTTGTTTGGAATAAGCAGGTTACGATGCCAATCGTTATGTTTGGGACGACCAAGGTCAGTGCACTTCACAGTTTCTTCTATTGAGTATTCTCCACCAAGATAATCTCAACTTTATTTCAGTAGAAGTATCTTGTCAGTACTTTGAGCTAGATAATTCAATGGCTAAGTACTTTGTAGTGCCTACAGGCTCACTCAAAACTACTTGAATTGTGGTTCATGTTTTGACTTATTTCAAACATGGATCGATTGATTCAGTGGAGACAAAGAAAACTGGTGCAAGGTAGCAGCATGTCAGAGAAGCTGATGAATATGTAAGACAAATAGTCTAGTGTCTTCGTATATAGCCATATACTTCAAACATGTCACTTAGTACAAACATGTTAGCTGTTTGTTCTTCAATACTGTGCAGATTTTAGGAGAAAAGCAACGAGTTCACTCTCTCTCTTTGCAGGTAGAACGTACTTTTTGTCATACATTATTCCTTCAAATGGCTCATATATGACATGCCATTTTTGAAAGTTTAGATTAATATTCTGATATGACATAATCCATAGATAGGCTTTGTAAGATAGGTTTAGATTAATATTCTGATATTCTGATGTAACACTTTACTAGCTGGTTGTGCACATTTAAAAGGAACAACCAGTTATGCTAAAACATTTTGTCTTTCCATTAACTGTATAACTTGCCCATGAACACCAACAGTATGAAGACTTTTTTAAGCTATAGTTGGACCTATTAGTTATGTATACTGAGATGAGAAAAGTTCATTTTTTGCATATAATCCTCTAAATCTTATCCTAAAGAAGGACATGTAAGACTGATTGACTTCAAAGATGGAGCTGGAGATGGTTTCCATAATGCTCAATTTCAAGTCGCCATTAAGAAATGAGGTATTTATATGATCCCATTCATCAATTGCAGTCATTAATTAGAAACTTAATGTAGTTCAACAGTTCTTATTTTTGAACTTTAGTCACCCACTGCACTTGTCTGAATGTGTGTTTTTCACGATTTGTTTCCATATTGACTAGTGAGCACTGATTGCAGGAAATAGTGGGGCATTGATTGCTACGATCTGAAGTGTTGATAGCAATCGGATGACTGGAAGCATTTTGTGTTACTCCAAAGCAGCTGTTATGAGATACTGATTTTGTAGAAATATGTTGGGCTATGCATTGATCTATTTCTGTAATAGAATCTAGTTTCCATAAACTAGCACTTGGCTTGCCATGTCTTGTGCTGTATTCTGACAGCTTGTAAGCACTTTACTTTTGCCTTGTAACAGCGGAATCGTGATTTGAAGTAATTAATGGATGTTGAAGTCATGATCAGTGTCACTATATATTTTTATTACATGCCAATTGATTGTCTATAGAGTACTGCAATGTGATTGTCAGAGGATGATAATATGTGGATTAGGTTTGATGCTGTCATTATGTGGATGGTTGCCGACTGACCGTAGGTCGGTAATTCCTCTATTAGCATCGAATGATCGGTCGGTAATTCTTTTGCATTAGCAACCAATCATCGGTCGCTAAAACGTAGTCGGTCGGTAAAGCTTTTACCGACGCCACTTACGCCGACCAACGTTGTTGGTCGGTAAAGGTCTTTACCGATCGATCGTATGTTGCTAAAGGCGTCTTTACCGACCAACCCTCGGTTGCCAAAAACGAACCGTGGTATAGTGCTTATCCATTCGTCCTCGAGCCGTGAAAGCCCGACGCAACGCCTGCATCTTCGACGTGCCGCTGCTTCGTGCGGCTATTCGCGCGGTCGCCCAAGCCACGCCGCTGCTTCTTGCGGCTGTTCACGGCTTCGCGCAGCCATCCGGACGCTTGCGTCTCCACCAGGCCGCTGCTTTTTGCGGCGGTTCACGGCTTCGCGCAGCCACCCGGGCCTTGGCCTTGCACCATCGGTCAGCGGAGGAGATAGAGGACGCCCAGCCATTGACTATTGGATGCGATAGCAGGACGCGGCCTACCATCCGCTGGACAAGGTTCACTCCCACGATCTTATTTTATTTCCTTGGGATCTTTTGCTTGCTATTTGCGATGACATGTGTTACAAGATTCTCCTTGCCTGTGATGACATATTTTATTTAATCCTACAATACTATTAGTACTACTAGATTGCAAATTTAATATTTTCCTTTGATTCAACACATCTCGTAGCTGCTACCTTCATTGCAATGTAACTCATTCGCCCCTTGATTATAGTTGCCCATTTATCTAATTTTTTCCCATTTTACTCAGATGGACATGGATCAACAGCAATACTATTATTACTATACTGCATGTGTTACATGATGTTAAAAAGAAATATAGACTAGCTAAGTGGAGCATTGTATGTAGGCCAAGAGACTTTGGCGGCTTAGGTATCCAAAACTTGGAAATACAAAATACATGCCTACTTAGCAAATGGCTCTTTAAGCTAATAAATGAAGAAGGAACTTGGCAAAACCTTCTAAAAAGGAAATACTTGTCTAACAAAACTTTGGGTCAAGTTAAAAAGAAACCCGGTGATTCCCACTTTTAGGCCAGCTTGATGAAGATTAAAGATCAATTCCTTGAATGTGGTCACTTCAAAATCAACAAGGGCACCGAAATTAGATTTTGGGAGGACACTTGGCTTGGTAAAGAACCCCTTAAAAATTCATATCCCAACCTCTATAATATAGTGAGAAGGAAAGAGGACTCCGTGGCAAAAATAGTAAGATCTACCCCTTTCAACATCTCTTTTAGAAGAGCACTTGTGGGAAGAAACCTTCAAGATTGGCATGCCTTAGTGGCCAAAGTGATGAGTGTGCCCCTAGGAGAGGGAAAAGATGTCTTTGTGTGGGATCTACATGCTAGTGGGATCTTTTCAGTCAAATCCATGTATAAAATGATCATTCAAAATGGAGTGGTACCATCTAAAAGCCCCATTTGGAACATCAAGATTCCACTCAAAATCAAGATATTCCTTTGGTACCTCACCAAGGGTGTCACACTCACAAAAGATAATCTAGCGAAAAGAAATTGGAAAGGTTCTAAAAAATGTTGCTTTTGTAGCTCAGACGAGACTATCAAGCATCTTTTTTTTATTGCCATTTCGCTCGCTTTGTTTGGAATATCATCTTCATTACCTTCGGAGTTCAACCACCGTCATCCATCTCAAACCTATTTGGATCTTGGATTAGCTTTTTCCCAACTAAACTTAGGAACCAAATTTTAGTGGGAGTGGCGGCCCTCTTGTGGGCTATGTGGTTGAATAGGAATGATATGGTATTTAATAAAGCAAAATCAAACATTTTTTTGCAGGTTATTTTCAAGACAACCTACTGGATTCGCACTTGGTCGCCACTGCATAAAGAAGAGGTGGTGCAAGACAATTTCAAGCTCGGGTGCAGGCTTTTGGAAACCACTATAATGGAGATTTTTGCGAAGTATGGCTGGAGATTCTCAAGCAGGATCAAGGCCTAATTGGGTAGTCTCTCTGCCGGTATTCTTCTAGTCTTCTTCTAGCTCTTGCCCGCATGGATGCTGTTGGTTGTCTTTCGTTTCAACTGTGTCTGTACTTCGGATGTATTGCTGTGCTTAGGGCCCTAGTGCTTGAGTCGGTTTTCAGCACGGTGTTGTGTTTTTAATCTCCTGCGTGAGATGTTGAGTCTAAGTACTCTGTTGGAATTCGTCTTGGGTCATTGTAATCCTTCGCTGTGTACACCTTCGGGTGTAGAGGCGGGAACGTTGGTTCCATTATCTAAAAAAATGTGTTACATGATGTGAAGGCATAGGGCTTTAGCTGTTTTAGTTCTCATGTTAGCAATCTGGTGGAGGGACAGTGATGGTAGAAGGAGTAGGGGTCGAGATGCAAAATATGGTCCATTGGTTGAGAGGGATATCAGTAGGACAAACACATTGGCTAGGTTGTTCACTACCTCTGATGCAACTTGCATAAAACGGTTAAGAATGTCTCGGCCAGTATTCCATAAGCTTTGTGCCAGACTCAAAGACAGGGGTCTTTTAGTCGACACCTTTCATGTTTCAGTGGAGGAACAAGTAGCAATGTTTCTATACATGGTGGGACAACATCATACAAATGCATCTGTTGGCTTTTCATTTTTGGTGATCCGGTGAGACAGTGAGTAGGTACTTCAATGCAGTATTGCAAGCAATGGGTCAGCTTGCACCAGATCTTATTTATGTTAGGTCCACGGATACGCACACAAAGATCACTAGCTCAAACAAATTCTATCCCTATTTTGAGGTAACTATAAACCATGGTACTTTTGTTTAGCGGTGCATATTTTTCTTATGTTTAATGTGAATTATTCTTCTACAAATAGGGTTGTATAGGAGCACTAGATGGCACTCATGTAAGGGCATGTGTGCCTGCTCACATGGTTGGCAGATTTAGGGGACGTAAATCATATCCCTCTCAAAATGTGCTAGCTGTTGTAGATCATGTAAGGAGAAGTGGGGTTGGTGCGGCAGGCTTAAAATAATAGTGGCAATGGTTTTGACTCCACAACATGCAAGTTCACTCTTTCTGAGTCGGAGAAGGAACAGCTAAGTGTAACTACTTAATTATGTCTTCTTCAACTATGTAACTTAATGTTTAGTAGTTGATATGTGTCCTGATCTTTCTTTTTTTGTTTTCTGCAATAGAAAACAGTAATCAACTACCTTACTAGGCCTATAAGGTTCTATCATCTTTTGGAAGAGTTGTTCTCTAATCAGTCCCAAGCTGATGGTTCACTTGCTGCAGACCAAAGCACTGTGAATGTTTCTGAGAAGGCATAAAGGACATGGAGGGCTACAACTTTATTGTTGATACTGACGAAGATGCTGATTCCGACACCATTGCTCTTCATAGCCTAAAGACTGACTTGGATGGTAAGACCACCACCAAGAAGCGTAAATGTGAGAAATCAGATTCAAAGAAATCATCCAAGTCCAAGGTATCCACAAATGATGTGGCAACAAGTATTGTGGCATTGGCAAGCTCTCTCTCAAAGCCACATGCTCTGCCTCCTATTCCTATACAACCCGTTGTGCTTGCAGACCCTTATGCCAACCTTTGGAAGAGGATAAATGATCTTACTATCACATCTAAAGACAGGCTTCTGATTGTGGCCCATTTAACTAAACCAGATCAAGACATGCTGTGTAGCTACCTCAACTCTTCCCCTGATTCGATGCTACATGAGTGAGTCATAAGCTTCTTTGAGCAAGCTAGGGGTAGCAGTTCTGCTTTCTAACTTTGACATAAGTTGGTTAAGCTTTTGCGAACCTTTTGGATAGTCGTTGATGACATATTTTGTTTATAGTAGTAAACCTAGATGGATGGTCGTTAGCAGGGCCTTTTAGTTTGTTTATATTAGGTAAATATATATGTATGATGCCTTGCTTGATCATGGAACGATCGCTTGGTTGTGAACTTAACTTTTGTTTCATGGACGTCTGCTGCATGTAGTAGTATGTGACCTTATAAATATATGGATTCATGAAGTTTATTTTGAATTGGTATGGTGTGTGTTTCAAAGTTATAATAATTGTCATTCTGGTGTTGTAGAAAAAGAGATAACCCCACCGGTCCATTATATTCGGGTCATGAGACTCTAAATTGGTAGCAAACCAAGCACTATCCAAAGACAGGTGCCAAAAGTTGGCAACTCAGTTGGCTGTAAACCAAATGAAGGTCAAGCTATTCTACCAAATATTTGGCAACTATATTGGCTACAAACCAAACACTTATCTCTCACCAATTTTTTGGTTATGCCCTTGATTTGGTCATGACCCTAATTTGGTAGGGTAGCTTGGGGCATAAACCAAACATCCCCTTAGTTCTATTCCTTTTATTCATATTTTGTACAATGTGATGATATCAGTAACAACGAACATGCATTTACTCTACGTCTATAATTTTACTGTGTATTCTATATTAAAAAAGTATTATACTTTTAAATATACATGAACAAATACATGTAATCTATTTATAACTTATAAAGAACTAAATATTGCATTACTATGGGTGTCTATAAATTTGTCAAAACCCGTAGCAATGCATGGGTATCTTGCTAGTATTATATATAGCTATAATAAAAATAGACACAACTCTTATTTTTATCAGCATCTCAAAACTTTTGAGGGTTAACATATGCCAACTTGCCAACGCCGAGCGTTCCAGTGATTGTGCTACTATTTTAATTTTTCTAGATAATGTGTGATACTGTTTTAATAAGTTTGTATTAATGCTCCTTATAAATATCGCAGAAATATCTGAAGAGACATAGGGTGTGGATTCAAAGTGGCGTGTCCGTCTTCGATAGGAAAGGCGGATCAGAAGGCAGGGGCCGGGGAGGAGAAGGCACGCGGCCGACTTTTAGAAAGACACGAATCACTCGGTCTGCCCCCAAATTTGGGCACAAGCAACGCCCATAGCAAAAAGTTTCCTTTTTTAGAGGGACTTGCTGCCACACTTCATCTTTTCGGATCAAAGGCCACGACCGTTAATATCTTGCTTTGCAGTTGCAAGCATCACGCCACCATTGGGCTATGGGCAGCGGCGAGCGACTGCCGTCGGTGCGGGCGGTGGCCGCAGCGGCGGTGGTGATGTGGCTGCTTCCGGTGGTCTTGACGCTGGAGGTGCTCTGGCTGCCACTGCTCTGCTGCGGCGTGGCCGCTATATGGTTCAACACGGTGGGTACGAGGAGGCGGCTGCGTGCAGGTTGCTGCGACGGCGGACGAGGCCGCAGGTGGACGGAGCCTGTCGACGCTGGCCACCGGCTGCGATTGCTGGATCAGTACCTCGAAGACCAGGTGGAGCTCGTCGGAGCCGATGACGACGCCAGAGGAGGGAGAGTTCTGAATAATCCACTGATATCCCGCCAGCGTGGTGGTTATGGTTGTAGAGAGGGGACAAGAAGATCCTTTTTCTGATGTGTCGTAGCATGTACAAAAATGTTTGTAATAGGAGGGGCCGGATGATTAGAGGCCGGCCAGAGAATTTCGCTTGATCTTTTTCGAACGAAAAAAAGATAGAGAATCCTCTTGTGCCTGGCGAAGCATCTCTGTTTTTCCCCAAACCAAACAGGTGAAGAAAATGAGTTTGCAGTTTCCCCTGTTTGTTCAGATGAAATTCCTCAGTTGTTCCAGCACCGTTCTCACGTCAAAGCCACATGTACGGCCCAGTGCGAAAAGTGGTACTGGTGGCGAGCCCAGGAGTTCTCTTCTTCTTCTTTTAACTCCATTTCCTTTTTTCCTAAATCATTTACTTAACTAACTCTTTTTTCGTGATGAAACTAACTCTTATTAGGTCTCTTTAGATTACTTATTCGCGGTTTCATGGTCTAGCAGTCTTGGCGGAAAGCCACGGTGTGAAGGCAGCTGTCCCATCTGGCCCTCACATCCTTCAACTTCAAGAAGCAAGCAACGACTCTTCAAGAGAGAGAAAGAGAGAGAAGCAAGCAACGAGGAGTGGTGATGCATCAAATTATCAAAAGGCTGGAGTAACACAAGAATCAGGCCCGAGCTTTCGGGACAAGCAACGCCCATAACAAGGAAGCTTTTGTTCACAGATTCCATGTCTTTTGAACATGTTTAATCAGCTGCAGATTTGCTGAACCACCAATCTCGTCGACCTGTTATTATCCAATTTGTAGAGGAACTCTCAACTTTTAGAAGTAATTATAAGAGCAGGACAACAGGTCAGGACAGAAGGTCAGTTCGACGTTCCTAAGATCATGTACTAGACTTCAAAACTCAGAGATGCATCTACTTATCATTGTCTATACATTTCTTAGTAGATTTATGAAAGGGACAATGACGAACTTGATTAACTACAGGCATGTAACATTGTGCATGGATGCGGACCGCATTAGTTTTCTGGTCCAAATTAACAGTCATTAGTTTAATGGCCATTATTTTATCACACCTTAAAATGTTATATTTATAATAATTATTGTTATTATTTTCATATTATAAATCAAAATGAGTAATCTATTTGACTTTCATAATCTAATTCATTAGTTTTATTAGTACCATTTCGCCACCTCAGTCTCGACCAAACAGAATTAATCAGTGGACTTGCCCAAAATAAAAACTTCATAGAAATAAACAAACATTACTTAGTTATTAGTGTAACTAGTTGATAACCCCGCGCGTCGCAGCGGGACTAAAAGATATTAACTTTAAATTTATAATATTGAACTAATTGTGTTAATCTCTAACATCTATTCTTTATCTAAATGATTGAAATTAATTACGATGATGCGGCGCAACGTGGATTGAGAGAAATAGCCATTGAGACGTGTTAGTGGGTTGCATCTTTTATATATAAGTAGATTATTATATACTACCCATCCAACAAATGGCCGTTAGTTCGAAAACTAATGGTCATTATTTTTTACCAGAAAACTACTCTTCTCAAATGCAAAGTTACATAAAGACCATCATGTGCTGCTAATACTGTAACATATACTAACCAAGATATCATCGACATAGCATGAGCTTACTTCGAGAATAGAAGAGGCTCCTCTTCATAACAGATATCATCAGTAATTAAATTGACTTGTATAAATTAAACAGATTAGGTAAAATGAAGGATTCACCAAACCCTATGAGGGAAGGAATTGCAATACCATACGGAAAATTCCATGTATGCCATTAAAAACATATTATTTCTTATTTGTCACTGAAAATTTCCAAGTTCCTTATGTGCCTGTAGACAAGAATGGCAAGTTTTCAAAGGTTTCATGCAGGCGAATTTTCTCAACAAAAAAAAAAAACAGGTTGTACAGCAAACGTGGTAGTGCAACTAAGAAATGGACTTTTGCAATACATGACTGCTAACAGCGTGCACAACCATGACTTGTGCCCCTCATCTTCGTAGACCAAAATTGGTTGCTACCAAGCAGGAAAAGAAAATTATTAGAGTGCTGCAACAAAACAAAATTAAGCCAATGAAATTAAGCAATGAAATTTTTCATGTCAAATCTGTAAAATGCTGATAGGAAAAACAATGAGAACTAAGACGTTAGAAAACAATGAAGTTGCCTAAGGAAACACAATTGAGTAAACTTTTTTTCCACCAGAGCATACTAGCCAACAACACAAATGTAGTTTGTAATATATTCTGAACAGATGTCAAGTCAAGACTCAAGACTGGGAATTTTTTTAAAAGAATAATCATTTCTAATCTAAAATTATAAAAATAAACCATCACAAACTAAATTTTTAGAATCCAGACGTTTTTGTCACGCCGTATGGCATGTCGTGATTCATGAATCACGACATGAATCACGACATGCCATATGGCGTGACAGAAACATCTAGATCCTGAAAAGTTAGTTTGGGACAGTTTGTTTTTATAATTTTAGATTAAAAATAATTATTTAAAAAAATAAGTCCAAGACTAGAGACTGTTATCTTCTGATGGATGTGACATGCCATTTACTCCAATTGTCACCATAACCAACCAAGGGCAAACAACCTTTTTTCATGGTTATACTTTGCTTGAAAACCAGATGGTACTTTTGCTTGTTTCTTGACGATTTTCCTTGAAGCCACGAGAGGCAGGAAACTAACCATTATAATAACTGACCAAGACACTGCAACAACGAGAAGAGATATAGAAGAAGTTTTGCTAGGAGTTACAGATAGAAATTCAAAGTTTCATGTGATGAGGAATTGCAGAAAAATTTGTAGAGGTTACATGAAAATAAATAAGCCAATGAGCACTAAACTCCATGAATTGGTTGATTATTCATTGACATAAGAAGAAATCAAGAACATTCTCACACCACTAAAAATAGTCACTTTAAACATATGTTTTGTTCCCTCGCAAAAAAAAAACACATGTTTTGTTCAAGATAGAAATGCTTTGTACTTTGCTACTTTATGTCATTTCATCACAACAAGGGGGACACGTGAAGGGCGAACTATAATGTGATGTTGAAAGATACAATTGAAACATTTTCGGTAATACTAAGAAATACAGGAGCAAATATTATCCCAATAAGGTTAGGATAGAAAAAACAATCAGATCATAATATTCTATATGTGATAGAAGACACTTTTTCCTATTGAACAGTCCATATTAAATATTTATACTAGATATATTTTCCCCTAAAGTTTAAAGACGTTATCAACAATGTTTAGTGTCTACGAAATTGATTAGGAAAGCAATATTTAGTATAGAAGATTATGTAGTACGACGGTCCATAATTTTGTAATGAATTTTTTGAGTGGAAGTTGAAATTAATAGGAAAATATTCAATTTCCAATGTAAAAATTCAAAATGAACAGATCATGAGTGCGGAGTGTTTCGTGAGCATTTAGATTATTTTTTGTTTTTGGTACTATTTCACTTAACATCATGATGACTTAGATTGTAACCTTCCATTTGGAGGATCAAACTTGCTCTTTACAAATAAAAGATGTTTTATCCAAAAATACACATAATGATTATCACTAATATTTTGACACTATTACCCATTAATTCTAAAAGTTATTATTCCATTCTATCGTTGCATCTATGATGATATACTGTACACTATATGATGGTTATATAGGATACGGTAGGTGCACTGAAAATGTATCATTATGATAATCTGATCTATTAGGTATTAACATTGAATGATACGCATCCATTCGTGTTAACTTTATAACTTTTTAATATATATACATGTATCTTCCATGAAACCAAATTAACAATAACTAGGATGAAAATTGGCATAGTGTTTTCTTCTCATCTTCTCCCGAAGCAGAGTAAACTAGGAATTATCCTTTTGAGGTTCAATTAGTAATTCTAATGATGAAAAGAAATATTTTATCCTGCAGTTAAATGTCTTATTAAGTGTTGCTTCTCTATCTATCATCCAGGGAATGAGGAATTATCCTAGTCATAGTCATGATAGTACTTCTTTAAAATATACAAGAAATGTCTAGGAGCCAGAGGGGGCTACCTTATATTTACTAATTAGAGGCTCCTTTTGAGGCGTCCACTTTAATCAGAGAAAAATTCTAGAAATTCTCCCAAAAAACCTAGACATCATCTAGCCATTGAATTAAATGCTAGACCAATGATGATCATTGATCTAACATGCTTGAAATTACCCACCTATGCCATTATAAAATTCGGAAAATAACTCTCATGTGAACACATTTTAAAAAACTTGGGGTAGAACATGGAAGTTTCTACTGCAATCTCACACATCCCTTAGCACTACCAAATGTATGCTTCTTTGTCTTTCCATGTATAACTTCCATATACTAATACAACATGAACTAACCCCAAACACCGCAAGCTTGGACCTAGCCTCGAAGCCTAAATCCAGGCTACCGTAGTATCGGAAGAAGCAAGTCGTATGGAAAGCTAATATCTTGAGGAGCACTCACTTCACAAGCACAAAGCAAAATAGACATCTAGATTGATTATCCAAAACATTGACAGTTGTATGTTCACCACCATATGAATATAAGTTATATATTCTTTTATTTATTCATTGTTTGCATGTTTTACTTGAATTTTGTCTTGCATCTGCCAGCCAGTCTAACTTGGGTTTTGTCTTAACCCAACCTGGGTTTTCACTTGCTCTCCATCATAAAACGTTCTGGTCAAACATCATTCTTGGTTTTATCGAAATGGATTTCTCCACTTCATTCCAAACAAAACGGAGGTCAAAAAATACAAGCATTCGAGTTTGAGAAGAGAACGGGAGGAGCACAACGCCCTCCCCGGCCCCTACATAACTACTAGGTCTCCGAAATAGCTATGCAAGGAACAACGTCTCATTACATTTCGATACGGCACGGAGGCCCTGCACAACTAGCCACGGACAGAACTACATATCCATGTTTTCTCCTGCTTGCTCCTCTTCCGTTTCTTCAGTTGGCCCTAGCACATTCATTGGTGTCCCATCACTTTTATCACTGCCTACATCATGGATTTCACTCCTGCCTTGATCACTTGCTGCAAGTCCTCCTTGTACAATCCTGCCCAAGAAGAGCAAGCATGAATAATGATCTCAAAAGGATGGTTTATCAGCTTTCTCTCAAAGCACCCAGCACACTACAGCAAAAACCAGCATAAAAATGATGCTTCCTCTTGAAGTGCTACTCTTATCCACACCCAGAACTGTGATACACTAGAATGGCGAGTATGGCTTTTAAAGCACATCACTATCACTCCCCACACCACTCTCATTACTTTACATCCGAACATCAAGTAATCTGGGTTTTTAGGTTCATTGCAAAAGAAACAAGAGGGATCACCCTGCCACTTCCTCTTAATCATATTATCTTTAGTTAGTATGGCCTGGTTCTCCAAGAGCCATAAAAATCTTGATCTTTTCAGGGATCTTGGTCTTCCAAAAGTGTTTGAAATCTTTCCCCTCTTCTCTTTTAGTCGGGTGGTTTACACTGATCTAGTGTTAAACTTTCTTGATTTTCCATCTAGGTTGGTCCCTATCTTTAGATAATCGAATGTTGTTTAGTTTTTCAGCCAGTGCATGCCACTGACCATGCATGATGATCGGCAGATTATGTTTAAACCTACCATCCAGTTTCTTTGTGCACACTGAGCCACTGTGATGTCTTCATCACTACAAAATTTGAAAAGCATAGGGTAGTTTTGACATAGAGGCCTCTCTTCTAGCCAAGCATCCTTCCAGGAGCCTATTTTGTCTTCCTTCTCTACTGCAAATTGCTAGTTAAAAACTACAAATTGTTGATTGCGTATTTGATACATAACAATTGAAATCTTTGTTCTCAACTTCAGTGGGTTGATCGATAAGATCACTACTACAAAAGAATGTTTTTATCCAAAAATATACATAATGATTATCACTAATATTTTAACATTATAATCATCATTAATACTTTGTTATTTTTCTGTAATTGTATCTATGATACAAGGATCCTTAAATGATACCTTCTATGATACCATATGCGGAATGAAAATGTATCATTATGGTCATCTAATCTTGGAGACGAAAAAATGAATGCAACCAGCCATTGGAGACTATTTTACGACTTTCTTTTATATACCTAATAACTTTCATGAAACAAGTTCAATAATTAATAACTAGGATGCAAATTAGCATAGTCTCTTCTTATCGACTTCTCGTGAAGATGAGTAAATCAAGAATTATATTTTGATGTTTAATAAGGAATTTTAATGATGAAAAGTAAACCCTCTATCCTGCAATTAAATTGCTTAATAAGGTTGCCTCCTCTATCTACCATCCAGGTTCCAAGCTAAGGGAATGTGAATTATCCTGGTCACGTGATGCAAGGTTAATGATAGTACTTAAAAATATCACAGAAATATCTGGGAGACACAGGGGGCTATCTTCAAAGTGGCGTGTCCATCTCCGACCGCGACCGGCTCCCCAGAATGGAAGTGGCGCATCAAAAGGCGGGAAGGGAAGGACCAGGCAGCCGACTGGGAGAGGGACACGGATCATTCGGAGCCAGGCTTTGGGCACAAGCAACGCCCAAAAGAAGAAGTTTCCTTTGCTGCCACACTTCCTCTGTTCCGAGTCGCCAAGGCTTCCGTTTCTTGCTTGCAGTTACAAGCATCATCCAACCCAGCCCGTTAACCATTGGGATCGGGAGATGGGCGGCGGCGGCGGCGGGCGAGTGCCGTCGGCGCGGGCCGTGGCCGCGGCGGCGCTGGCGGTGTGGCTGGTGCCGGTGGTCCTGACGCTCGCCGTGCTCTGGCTGCCGCTGCTCTGCTGCGCCGTGGCCGCCGTCCGGTTCAACCGCGCGCGGACGAGGCGGCTGCGGATGCGCGGGTGCCGCGACGCCACCGGCGGCGGCGGCGGAGGAAGCCGGTCGACGGAGGCGGTCGACGCCGGCTACCGGCTGCGGCTGCTGGACCAGTACCTCGAGGACCAGGTGGAGCTCGTCGGCGCGGCCACCGACGACGAGGGGGAAGGAGATCCCTCCTGATCCGAGGTCCTCTCCGATTCGTCGTAGCGTGTACATGTTTGTAATAGGAGTAGCCGGACGCTTGAACGCCGGCCAGAGAATTCGCTCGATCGTTTTCGAAAGAAAACAGAGAGGATTCGCTTGTGCCAGGTGAACGTGTCTCTGTTTTCCCCCAATTCAGTCAAAAGGAAAGAAACAGGGGAAGAAGATGACCTCTTGAAATCTGATCCCTTTTTCCAGATGAATGGATTTCCTCTGTTGTTTGCACGTAGTTAGTAACTTGCAGTTAATCCAAAGGAGTTGGTAACTAGCAGATCCACTCGCTCTGTTTGAAATTGAAAGGCTGCTGGCGCCACGGAAGCAAGCAGACATGGGCGTGAACCAAAGCTTCCCTTTTTCGTCGTTGATGCTTACAGTTGAAGAAGAAGTATTTTTTTCTTTTTGTTGGAAATCGTTGAAGAAGCATCTGGTGCTGGATCGGAGGAACATTAAATCCGAGCTGGACTTTTGTATCTTATGTTATCCACCATCTACTGATCCGGCGTGCTCACATGTGCCTCCTCCCAAGCTTCCATTCCGTGCCGCCGATATGGTTGGTTCAGCCAGTGATTCCGCTTCAGTCAGTCCCCGGCGAATGGAATTTGTTACTACTAGTACTACTACTTGCCATGTCTGTAGTAAGTGCAACATTGAAGTGTGCCGTAGAGTTCTTTAGGACTGGAGCGATCTTTGATGTTGATGATGAGTTCGGTCCTTGGGATTTCAGATTCGAGAGCTGCAGTCTTCAGACAGCAACTGCAAAACAGTTTAAAGTATGGACATTTCTTGGTGTCCTTGTCTAGTGATCGCGCCATTTAAAAGCCGTGCTCAAGGGTGCACGCTCGCTCCCTTGGAGACCAAACCGCGAGAGAAAAGAGAAACTGAAATCACCGGGTGCGTGTAGTTGCATTCATTCAGTCTTCACCGAGATAGGAGTACTACTGCGTGCAACACCTGCAGTTCGTCAGGCACATGAATTCAGTTCACATGCATTCGCTGAAGCGGCAGTGATGAACGTATAAATTTCCCGCCATATTGGGTCTAAATTTTAGAAATTATCACGTCGAAAAAAATCTTATTATTTAAGAGTATTAAATAAAGTTTAATTATAAAACAAATTACAGGCTCCTAGACTAATTTACGAGACGAATCTAATGAGGTTAATTAAGTCGTGATTAGAAGACGGTTACTTGTAGCATCACTTTAGCAAAATATAGATTAATTAAGCTCATTAGATTCATCTCGAAAATTAAGCACCAATCTGTCAATAAGGTTTTATCATTAAGTTGATCGAAATATTTATAAATAATAAGATTCTCTTTGATGTGACGATCTTAAATTTTAGAGAGAATAAACGAACCCAGTTCACTGTTTGCTCGGACTTGCTTCAGTCTGGACCATCTTCTGTCTCCGGTTCGGTACGGACGGGCGGAGCGATGCGGAGGCGCCACGCGTGGGAGCTGACGGCGACCAACCGACCGGTGGTGGGGCGGCGAGGATCTATCCGTTGTGATTCGGCACGGACTCTGCTGCCCCCAGATTTTCTTCCACTCCAGCGCAGTGTCGCGTCACATCGGAATTCAAGGTCCAACGACCCAGCAGTGCGCTTGCCAACAACCAGTGCTATCCTATCCGCATTGAAAACGCATCGTGCCAAACAATTTGGGGCTCTCTTTTCTCACCCGCTTTACCATGTCCTCGTCTCACACGAAGTTAGTTTCGTAAAACCATAATTAACTACTTTATGTCCCCACTGCATGTCTGCATCACAGAATCAACCTTTAACACGGAACTACACTAATCAGAATTTGACTGATTACTTTGACATCATGCTTTGTTTTCCTTGGCACAAAATGGATTACTCTAGGAGGTCAACCGAGTCCAGGATTCAGCTTTAGGAAAGAATATGACTATGCAACGTTTTTTTTTTTAGGGCGACTATGCAACGTTAGAGTGGGCCGTGGACTACTTTTCTGTGTCGAACTTGTGTGGATCTTGTTCACTTGTGTCGAAATTCGACAG
>JAUNZO010002946.1:0-16297 GCA_031894775.1 Chloris gayana | reverse complement strand
GGTGACAAATTGGTGGCAGGAAAGAGTAGCCATTGGCTGCTGCATATATAAGGTTGGTGTCGGCAGGATGAGCGAGATAATGGGGTGTTTCTTATTCTTCATTTTAATTAATCAGCACTCAAAGAGATGGGGATTAAAGAGTTAAGCATTAGGGGTGAACTCTATTGCCTTCAGTGTTGAGAAGTGTTTGAAGAAAATGGGTTGGAGGATCAAATGGATATGATAAAACTAAAAATATAATCAGACTGCAGATATATAATTCATAATTGGTTCTGCTAGGGAAGATGATCACCATGTGGCTATAAATGACCAAAAATCATAGAAATGGTGTTAATCTTTAGCATCCATTATTTATCTAATGATTGAAATTAATTGTGATGATGTGGCGCAACATGAATTGAGAGAAATAGAAATTAAGACCTGCTAGCGGGGTTGCATCTTTTATATATAAGTACAGGGGTGAATTCTATTCCCTTCAATGTTGAGAAGTGTTTGAAGAAAATGGGTTGGAGGATCAAACAGATACCATCAAACTAAAAATGCAATCAGAGTGCAGATATATAATTCATAATTGGTTCTGCTAGGGAAGATGATGACCATGTGGCTATAAATGACCAAAAAAATCATAGAAATGGTCTTTAACATTCATTATTTATCTAATGGTGGAAATTAATTGTGATGATGTGGTGCAAGTAGATTGAGAGAAATAGCAATTAAGACTTGCTAGTGGGTTGCATCTTTTATATATAAGTAGATAAGTAGATTCATCATTATTATTAAGTTAGCTAACTTTTAGTGTAATTAGCAAAAAAATCCGTGTAAAGAAAAATTATTATTTTTAGTACAATTACTAAACTATCCTACAACTATGGCAATTAATTGACAAAAATAATGACCATCATTTTAGACAGAAAACTCTTCATAAGCACCAAGAGCAGATTAAAGGTAGATTTTTAATAGCACTATTAATTAAGTAATTTCTGATTTTCCCCACATGAGAAATTGTTGACTCGGTGGAAAAATTATTATAGAATATGAACCCTAACCTAACAGTATCGTAGGAACAATGATAAACACATCTACTAACATTAGAAATAATTAGATTATCAATTCTAAATTCAAAAATAAGAGATCAATTATTTATTATAAATGTATCTCTTGAATTTGACAATATTATCCTTATAAAGTAACGACTAATGATTTTTATTCTTGAAATCATATATGTGTTGTTGGGTCAAACGAATACCGTAAGTTTTGAAAAACTGCTCGTCGTTAATTTGGATGATCATCCTTTGTTGAAATGTAATCTCACAGTAATTGGTACAGTAAGAAATGCAACTAATGACAAAACAGACACATGGGGTCTTTAGCCGATTCCTTATCACATTCTTATCTTTACACATATGTATAGTAGATGCAAATTTGTGGGTCATTGTTACCTGTTCCAACACTTGATTAAGAACACTAAAATAAATCTATTATTTGATCATGATTAGTTGTTCTGCTACTATTTTATTCATTGTACCAATATTTAAATAGACTTGTAATGACGGAGTTGATGTCAAGCTTTACACTTTTGGCGCCAATGGGTGCTTTACTTCAGTGGAGAGAAAGTGCACGTAAATGTAACCATGTGATAAATGCTTTGCTTTAGTATAGACCAATCGTTCTCAACTTTGCATGTACATGCAGCAACCTGCATGTAAATGATACTCCATCCGTTTTAAAATTGATGGTTGTTAACTTTTTTAGTTTCGTTCAATATTCTTATTCAACTTTTTTTAAAAAATCATATTTTTTTTATTATGGTCTGATTTATCACTTAAGAAATTTGTAACATAACTTATAACTTTATATATTTAGACTAATTTTTTGAATAAGATAAATGGTCAAACGTAATGAAAAATCAATGGTGTGAGCGGGGTAGGGGACGCTACGAGCGAGGTGGGGACTGGGGCGGCTTAGGGTTTGACACTTCTTATATACGAGCCGCGGCCCCATATTAGGTCGGGTCGTCTTTTTTACAATATGGTCGGCCCAAATACGTTTGTACAGTGGAATAAGTCTAATTATTTATAATTTCGCCCACTACGGGAAAGCGCGTATATGCCGTGTGCTAGAAAGTGTGCCGTGTGTATTCTGTCGGACGCCGTGATTACATAGTACTTTAAATTCCTTCGCATACCAAACAAAAAAAACCCATACAAATGTCCAAATTCCCGAAAAGAAATATTTAACCCTGGAATATACATTTCTCATTTGTTTCCTTTTTATTATTTGTAACTCATATTTATAAAATAATAGAACAGGATATAAAGTAGAAAAATATGTCAACAGCGCGTCTGCTTTACTAGCTGTTAATAGCTCAGATTCTTCCGTGGAGGATTCGAGGCCGTGTCCTCTGCTTCCTATGTAGCACAGGACGACATTGCCGGAAGCATTAATTGGCCGACGCCAACCGAGTAACGTTGGGGAAAAAATTTAGTGCAAAAGCAATATTCAGTGCAAAGGTGCAAATAAATATCCCTGGCCATCAAATCACGATCCAACCATCCAGAGGCGTTCGGGGTGCTCCCAAATCCCACCTGTATACTTTGCATAAAACCCCTGAAGGAAAATATCTTGTCGCGAAAACCCCATCCACGTCTCCTCCTCCTTGATCTGTTCGTCAATTTCTTCAGAAAGGCGATTACTGATCTAGGGCAGCGACACTGAGCGTGAGGTATGAGGGCACCGATCATGGACGGGGTCGCGAAGACAACACCACATGCATCCTGTAGTCACATTCACAACTGCACCGATCAGTTTTGGTGATCTGAACTATGAACTTTTGAAATAGATGTGTGATTGAATTTTCTGAAGATAGTTCTTCCCAGTTCCCACCAGCAATATCTGTTTGAATGAGTGGAAGGTTTCCAATGCTAGCGATGGTGCAATGTAAAATTCAGTCGTGATGCAAATTAAGCAGGTGCTGCAGGGTTGGTTGCTGGAGTAGGGCCGGGGCACGGCTTGTGCCGGCGGGGCATGACTTGCAAATTGCAATTCTAATGGATGAATAAGTTGACTGAAACAGGTTGTAACTCCTCGATAGCCTCCTCCGTGATCTGAGCCCTCATTGCACTCACCAATTGTTGTCGTCCTACATAAACAATCGTCGGTGGTTGTTTCGATCATGAGGAAGTGACGAAGAGATCTATCGATAGGAGGAAGAGGAAGGAGAGGACACCGAGGGGGTTTCGCCACCGGTTGTTGTCCTCAAGGGGGCTTTTGCAAAATATACAGGTGTTGACGCCGGTTTTTGACCAAGGGACCCATTGTCGGCGACTATAGGTCAAAAGAGGGCCGGTGGGCGAGAAGGCCGACGGCCGCTTGGGCGAGTAAAGGCGCGTCCCTCCCGGGAATCGTGCGCGGACGCCAACGAGAAGAGCATAATATTGATGGGCCTGGCCCGCGTTGTAAAATTAGAAATAATAGTTTAATTTTGGAAAAAAGATCCTAGTCGGTTAGGAAATCGGCCCGAAGAGGGTCCGAGGAGGATTCTTCATGCCGAGTATAAATTTGTACTCGGGTGTAACCTGTAAACTCGATTCACATCCAATACAACTTTCGGCGCATCGCCAAACCCTAATTTTCTGTCAAGTCTTTACTTGTTTCGCGCGGGGATCTTCGGGGCTCCGGTCGACAACAAGTTGGCTTGACAAGGTAATTATGTCGTCTAATTCTCGGCGCATTGTTCGTAATTAGATGGCTTAATTGCTAGTTATCCGGCGACCAGATCTGTTTTCGACCGTCGTAGTGAGTATCGGCCGGGATGAGTCAAGTCGACCTGGTCGGGCTCGTGGTTGAGGTAGTTTGACTTGTCCTGCCTCCCCGTCCCGGCCTTTGCTCACAACGTCGATTGGCTCGGATCCGGTCGTTCGAGTCACGGTAGCCGCTATGAGATTTCTTTTACATCTTAGCCGATTCGATTGCGCAGATTCGGTTGACGTGTCCTGTGTTTGCCTTTGCGATAGTTGACTTGTCCTAGGCGCATGCAGCCGATTGGATAGGATGTAGATTTACTTTCATAGTTAAGGCGTTTATGATTGTGCTTGTCTGAATCGGCCGGGCGTGCGCGGCCGTTAGACCTGGTCCGATCGTGTGCCATCGGTTGACTTGTCTGTTGGAGTGACTCGGTCGATTCGAGATCTGTGTGGTTGTATTTGTCTTCTTGTTCTTTCGGAGTGTTTAGCCGATTGCTTATCACGTTCATTAGCTGTTTTATGTTCAATTAGCTAAATCTGTTAAAGCTGCCTTTGAACCCGAGTTATTAGTACGATTTCATTGATCATCATTATACATCTAGATATGATCTAATAACTCATTGTTATAATCGATGGCAGAATCGGCCGGATGCCTGATCGGCCGATTCTATGCTCCGATTGATGATTAAACCATCTTCTTGCTATCAAATTAATTACATCCCATTAATAATTACCTTGTTTACATTTTATTCGATAATGCATCCCTGCAAAGTCTTAATGATTTGATCGCTTACCGACGAAATCGGCTGCTAGCCACCGATCGCATGTTATAGCGTCGGCCGATTTCGTATCGTTTGTATCACGGTTCGTTTGCCTGGCATTTAATACATAAATGGATGGGCCGTGCTGCTCCTCGTCGATGGCCGATTTTGTCTATCTTACGCCAGAATCGGCCGCGGCTGCACATCGGCCTATACGGGCCGATGACCCGGAATTTTTACACTTTTTATTGTCTTTGTTGGTTTGCAGGAAAACCATCCGCACGCACCGGCGCACACGAGAATCGGCGAGCTGAGCCGGTCCGTTGGGAGCACGGGGCCCTGCGTCGGCCGGGGTTTTCGGTGAACTCTCCGAACAACGGTGTGTTAGCGACTTTTGACGTCAACACACTTTTTGGCCGCTATGAGATTTCTTTTACATCTTAGCCGATTCGATTGCGCAGATTCGGTTGACGTGTCCTGTGTTTGCCTTTGCGATAGTTGACTTGTCCTAGGCGCATGCAGCCGATTGGATAGGATGTAGATTTACTTTCATAGTTAAGGCGTTTATGATTGTGCTTGTCCTGAATCGGCCGAGCGTGCGCGGCCGTTAGACCTGGTCCGATCGTGTGCCATCGGTTGACTTGTCTGTTGGAGCGGCCGGTCGATTCGAGATCTGTGTGGTTGTATTTGTCTTCTTGTTCTTTCGGAGTGTTTAGCCGATTGCTTATCACGTTCATTAGCTGTTTTATGTTCAATTAGCTAAATCTGTTAAAGCTGCCTTTGAACCCGAGTTATTAGTACGATTTCATTGATCATCATTATACATCTAGATATGATCTAATAACTCATTGTTATAATCGATGGCAGAATCGGCCGGATGCCGATCGGCCGATTTACTGCTACGATTGATGATTAAACCATCTTCTTGCTATCAAATTAATTACATCCCATTAATAATTACCTTGTTTACATTTTATTCGATAATGCATCCCTGCAAAGTCTTAATGATTTGATCGCTTACCGACGAAATCGGTTGCTAGCCACCGATCGCATGTTATAGCGTCGGCCGATTTCGTATCGTTTGTATCACGGTTCGTTTGCCTGGCATTTAATACATAAATGGATGGGTCGTGCTGCTCCCTGTCGATGGCCGATTTTGTCTATCTTACGCCGAGAATCGGCCGCGGCTGCACATCGGCCTATCCGGGCCGATGACCCGGAATTTTTACACTTTTTATTGTCTTTGTTGGTTTGCAGGAAAACCATCGCGCACGCACCAGCGCACACGAGAATCGGCGAGCTGAGCCGGTCCGTTGGGAGCACGGGGCCCTGCGTCGGCCGGGGTTTTCGGTGAACTCTCCGGACAACGGTGTGTTGGCGACTTTTGACGTCAACACACTTTTTGGCACGCCCGGTGGGACGGAAGCAACCAAGATCAAGATGTCGTACATGCGAGGCTGTCGGGGAGGACGGAACACCAATGGTCGATGCTGAAAATCGACCGATTTTTGTTCCGGTTCCTCTTAGGACGGATGGCAAAGGGCATGGAGAAGTTTCGATGACAACGAGGTTTCGGCACTGGGGAAGATGACGACGAGAACAAAAGCTGCAGTACCAAGAATACCTGGCCGAAGCAATGAAAAAGTACTTTCAAGCCACTGAAAGTGACACGTGGCGAGTGGCCACAAAAGAGACATCCCTCGGATTACTGCATCCGGAAGAACTAGTCCAAATCAAAGCCCGAGAGGCTGCCGGATGCCAACCAACTCGGTGATATGGTCAACTCGTCCGTTCATCGAGGCCCTAATCAATCAATCGGGCGTGTTGACCAACACCATCGGGAATTTGATCAAGGACACGGTTGATGGCGGATCGTTCACTCGAAGGATATTACGGACCTGCGTACACTCGGCCTTTTGGCACTCTTGTACGACCAATTCGGGGAGTCGGCCTCCGAGAATACCACACCGCCGGCGGGGTTTCAGCCCTGTACGGCATGCCACCTCACCTATGGCCTGGCAAGGACAATGCAAATGCAAGTACCGGTACGACCCAGCCGGGCAAAGAGGATGACGGTGGCCCCAAGAAGTCGGTAACGGAGGAGGGCGACAAACAAGATGTACAACAGCCGACTTCGAGTTAGGGGCAGCGACCAATGTGGCAGCGGTCCCGCAGGTGGCACGAGCAGCCCAATTTCTTCTACGTACCAAATACCGGCCCGAGTAGAATTGAGAACTCACCCACTATAGTACGGCCGATATCTGGTATTCCACGACCAAGCCGCATCGGGCTGGGGACAGGGATTCATGATCGGACGGCCGATCCAATCGGCCATGAATTATGGAATCGCTCCGCGGTATCATTGTTCCGGCTACTGCACCGGGATTTCCGGAAACGGCCGGTTGATACACCCGGCGGGGGCAGCCCAACACAGCTTATATGACGGGGACCGGATCGGCGACTGCTGAACCCAATGATATGAATAGCCTCATGGCTAAGATCGCCGATATGATGAAAGATCGGTTCGATTTGAAGCCTAAGGAGAAAAGTGCATTGTATCGGCGACCTTACCCTGACTGGATGGATTCCGTGACTTTACCCAATAAGTATAAAATTCCTGAGTTTTCCAAGTTTTACGGGCAAGATAACACATCAACTATGGAGCACATCAGCCGGTATGACGCACGGCTTGGTGAGGCGTCTACTCGAGGAGGCTTTGCGGGTTCGGCTATTCCCACTTGTCATTGTCCGGATCGGCCTTTTCATGGTTTGCTTCGCTGTCACCTGGTTCTATTCAGAGTTGGGCCGATCCGGAGAAAAGGTTTCACTCGTACTTCTTCACGGGCATTACCGAGCTTAGTTTGTCCGATTTAATGGCGGTGAAACGAAAGCTGGGAATCGGTGGCTGATTATATACGAGAGGTTCAGGACTACGTTGACGGTCCTTATGGTCCAATTTTACCGTCAACATGTTGCATCTTTTTGAATCAAACACCATCACCAAGAATAGACATAGGGATTATTTCTAACAAATTCCACTAGTCTTGGTGAAATTATGAATGCAGGTGCAATTCATATGAAAACAGGGGAAAACATGAACGAAACATGGACTTTGCAATCGACGGATTTTCCTCGGACTAAAGAATATAGTCCAAAAGCCCAAAACCACAAAACAGAGCCTCAACATCAAACGAAGCAAGTGGATTGGGCCAGTACACAGCCGGGGAAGGCACCGAGAGAAGAATCAAGCCCGGGGAGTCCGGGCCGGTTCGGCCGAACCACCCTAGTGGGTTCGGCCGAGCCGACGAGTGGGCCCCACGGCCCATCTTTCTCGGCGGTTTGTCACCGACGTGCGGAGGTCGGTTCCACCTGCAATTAATGCCACCGACGTCCGGAACCGCCTCCAAGTTGCCGACCTTCCAAGGCTATAAATAAAGGGCTACACCCCCTCTCTCAACACACCACCAACATCAAGATACAAGACAAAACTCTCATCCTTAGGCCAAGGGCCTCTTGTATCTTAGTAGAATAGGAGAGAGGGCAAGGAAGAGGAAGGAGTGTTCCTCCCTTTTGTAAAGTGGAGTAGTATTTCCTTTTCTTTTACCTTGGCGTGTAAACACTCTTTTTGGTGATTTATACGTGGTGATCTACTTATCTATCGTGACATATCTTTGTGTTAGACGTAATTCTTGTTATACTTGTTTACGGGATCATCGCTTCGCAAGAAGTACTCTAGCTTTACGAACTCGGTTCTAGGCCGAGGCTAGAGTAGTGGTCAATAGCATAGACGTGGTGTCTAGGCTGGAGATCGCCTTTGTTTGCTTTGTGTGCCCCACGGTTTGTAGAGGTAGGTGGCAGGAAGTGACAGCCCTGTCATCCAAAGGAACCCTCCACGTTCGGGTACATAGTAGAGCTTTCGTAGACCGGAGTGGCTTGGCGAGACCAAGCCTAAGACGGTGCCCGAAGTAAACAAGTCTAGCTTGCGTTCGTCTACCTTTAAAGGATAAATAGATAAGAGTCACCCTCTCGACCCTATTTTGCTACGTTGTCTTGGTTGTCCTTGGGTAAACTAACCTTGTTGCAGAAATACTCTGTTCCCTGCGGATATAAATACGATACCTTGGAATACTCCCGGGTGAAGTGCTACAACGGTATTCCGTGCGCTTGCGGATTCATTCGTGACGTAAGAAATACCAACAAGCATTTACGGCGCCGTTGTCGAGGAACGGTTGTTATCTTTGTAACGAATCAGGTTTGCCCTCGTAATCTATCTTACTTACCGTTCTGTTTTTATTTTTTTCCTTACATTCAAAATTTCACAAAAACATATCATGGAGTCACACCCAACCATCCAATCTTTCTCCACTCCACGGGGTGAACTCTTAGAGCCACCATCATCATCACAACCTATTTCTTCACCTGGCTATGAGTTCTCCCCGATTACATTTCGATGATTAGAGGTTTATCCTTTTCGGGTTTTAAACATGAAAATCCTTATGAACACTTGCGAGAGTTTGAACATTTGTGTTCATGCCGATTGATCCATGGCATGACACAAGAAACATTGAAGTGGAAGTTGTTTCCCTTCTCTCTCAATGAGAAGGCGAAGCAATGGTACACTTACACCGCTAAGAGAGTGAACGGTGATTGGAAAGAATTGCGAGACAAATTTTGTCTAGCATTCTTCCCCGTATCTCGTATCACTTCTCTACGAGCGGAAATAATAGGCTTTCGACAAGAAGAAAAGGAAACCTTAAGTGCGTCATGGATTCGGTTCTGTTCTCTAACGGACTCAGGACCAGAATTATTGCTCCCAGAACCCGTTTTATTACAACACTTTTATTCGGGATTGAGCAACGATACCGCACTTTATCTTGACACGGCCGCGGGTGGATCTTTTTCTCATAAGACCATAGCGGAAGCACACGAACTTTTGGATCGAATTGTGGAAAACACACCTTTTTCCGCTGACTTACTCGTAGAGCCGGAGTCGAGAAGATGAGGAACTCGTTGTGCAAGAGACACAACACTTGGTGCCCATGATGGAGCACCTAGCACTCGAGTCCTCATCTAACACAAGAACAATGATAGAGGAAGATGAACCTCTTGATTTCCCATTTGAGTTCAAGGAAGAAATTTTTGAAGATTTTGGAAACACCTTGAACTACTCCTATCAAAAGAAACCAGCACTCCCTGCACCAACCCCGAACCTATTGAAAAATCTCTTCTCTTAAAAACTGTTCGGAAGTTGACAGCAATTATGAGCGATGAATGGTTGATGGAAAACGAACTTTCTTCGGAAGTTCTTCGACTTGATCATCCTAGATCAACCATTCGTGGCTCAATTCGGGGAGTAATGGTAGATGTTCTCTATAATCCTCTAGTAGGTGCCAACATCATGTCCGAATCTTTTGCTTCAACTTTATTTGGAAACGAGACATGGGCACCTTCGACAAACTCCTTAAAGCCCCACCGGGGCAATTTTTGAGAGTTTGGGGATCATTAGAGATGTTTGCATTAAGCGTAATGAAGCGAGAGGTTTCCTTGGACTTTCACGTTTCGGAATCCTGGATTTCGATGTTTTGGTCGGTCATCCCATAGAAAAGCTTTTCTTAGGGATATCACCTTCGAGGAACCTTAGACTTCACCCTCGGCAAGAAAACTTTTTCTCTTCCTATCATTCATGCACAAAACTCTTTTGCCGAGGAGCCGCTTGTGGAAGAAGAATGCATGGAGGAGGTTATGGCAATTTTTCCTCATGAAAACCCCGAATCATCCTTGGATGAAGATGCTCTTGATTTCATTTTAGAAGAGGATGATTCGGCGGAAACTTTTGAGCTGCCCGAAACTTTTACACCTACGCCACCTCCCGTAGAGCTCAAAACTCTTCCACCGGGCTTGCGCTACGTTTTCTTCACGGAAATCCCGAAACCCCTGTCATCATAAGTGACAAGCTTTCGGAGGAGGAAGCTGCAAAACTCTTAGCCGTGCTAGAAAAACATCACTCCGTTTTTGGGTACTCGCTTGGAGACCTCAAGGGAATCAGCCCTGCTCTTTGCACCCATCGCATTCCCATAGACCCCGATAGTACACCATCTAGGGAACCTCAAAGGAGGTTGAACAATGCGATGCGGGAGGTCGTTAAAAAGGAGGTCTTAAAACTTTTACATGCTGGCATTATCTATCCTGTTCCACACAGCGAGTGGGTGAGTCCGGTGCGGGTTGTACCCAAGAAAGGAGGAATGACGGTCGTCCATAATGACAAAAATGAGTTGATCCCTCAACGCACCAGTCACGGGATGGAGGATGTGCATAGATTACCGAAAACTTAACAAGGCTACAAAGAAGGATCATTTTCCGCTGCCCTTCATCGATGAGATGTTGGAGCAGTGGCAAATAATTCTTTCTTTTGTTTCCTTGATGGGTATTCGAGGATATCATCAAATCCCCATCCATCCCGACGATCAAAGTAAAACCACTTTCACATGCCCCTATGGAACTTACGCCTATCGACGAATGTCTTTTGGGCTTTGCAATGCACCTGCTTCTTTTCAACGTTGCATGATGTCTATCTTTTCGACATGATCGAAGAGATTATGGAAGTATTCATGGATGATTTCTCTGTTTATGGAAAAACCTTCGATCATTGTTTAGAAAATTTAGACAAAGTCTTGCAACGTTGTCAAGAAAATGATTTAGTGCTCAATTGGGAGAAATGCCATTTCATGGTTAGAGAAGGCATAGTTACGGGGCATTTGATTTACGAAAGGGGGATAGAGGTGGACAAAGCTAAATTAGAAGTTATAGAAAAGCTTCCACCTCCTGTGAATGTTAGGGGCATTCGCGGCTTTACAGGACATGCGGGGTTCTATCGTCGGTTTATCAAAGATTTCTCTCAAATTGCTAGACCCCTTACAAATCTGCTTGCGAAGGATGCACCCTTTGAGTTTCTTGATGAATGCATGATTGCTTTCACTACCCTTAAGAATGCACTCATCTCGGCGCCAATTATCCAACCCCACTGATTGGACGCTGCCTTTTGAGATAATGTGTGATGCTAGTGATTTTGCTTTGTGGGGGCTGTTCTTGGCCAAACTAGAGATAAAAAGCATCATGCAATCTCCTATGCAAGCAAAACCTTGGCTGGAGCTCGGTTAAATTACACTACCACTGAAAAAGAGCTCCTTGCTTGTTGTTTTTGCTTTTGATAAGTTTAGATCCTACTTGAGCTGGAGCAAAAGTCATTGTTTACACCGATCATGCTGCTTTAAAGTTTTTGCTCAATAAGAAGGATGCTAAACCTCGTTTGATACGATGGGTTCTTCTACTCCAAGAGTTTGATGTAGAAATCCGTGATAAGAAAGGAGTAGAAAATTCCGTGGCGAGATCATTTGTCGCGTATACAATTCACTAACCTGCAGGAATTACCCATCAATGATTTCCTACGCGATGACATGCTGCTCCTAGTGAGGGACTCACATCCATGGTACGCCGACATTGTGAACTTCATGGCAACGGGAGTACGTACCACCGGAAAGAGCAAGAAACGACTCATCTATGAGAGTCGCCGTCACTTATGGGAAGAGCCCTTCCTTTACCGTGTACTGCGCCGATGGATTGCTAAGGCGATGTGTGCCCATACCGAGAGCACACGAATCATTGAGAAGTGCCATGCATCGCCATACGGGGGACACTACGGCGTGTTTCGTACACGAGGCCAAGATATGGCAAAGTGGCTTCTTTTGGCCAGCCATGTACGAAGACACAAAGGAATTTGTCGGGCGATGCCCGGAATGTCAAAAAGTTGGAGGCATCACGGCAAGAGATGCAATGCCCCTCAACTACAATTTACAAGTCGAGCTCTTCGACGTATGGGGCATTGACTTCATGGGACCGTTCACCAAGTCACATGACTGCGAATACATCTTGGTGGCGGTAGACTACGTGTCTAAGTGGGTGGAAGCAATGCCTTGCGGGGCCGCAAATGCCAAGCATGCTCGCCGGATGTTCCACGAAATTATCTTCCCAAGGTTTGGAACACCGAAGCTAGTGATAAGCGACGGAGGGTCTCACTTCATTGATAAGACCTTCCGAAGCTTCCTAAGAGAACTTGGATCAAGGCATAATATCGCTACTCCATACCACCCTCAAACCGGTGGGCGGGCCGAGACCTCAAACAAGCAAATCAAGCGGATCCTGCAAAAGACCGTAACGAGAAATGGGGAAGGGATGGAAGGACAAGCTACCCGATGCACTATGGGCATACCGTACAGCATACAAGACACCCATAGGCATGTCCCCATACCAGCTCGTGTACGGGAAAACATGTCATTTACCCGTCGAGATGGAACACCGAGCGTATTGGGCCATCCGGAAATGGAACATGGACTTTAATGGTGCCGGACGCAAAAGAAAAATGGAGATAGCTGAGTTAGAAGAATGGAGAGACAAAGCTTACCACAACTCAGCTATATACAAAGAAAGGACAAAAAGGTGGCACGACAAAAAGATAAAGATAAAGGTATTTAAGGTTGGAGATAAGGTCTTGCTATTCAATTCACGGGTGAAACTCTTCGGGCATGGAAAATTAAGAAGTAAATGGGACGGACCATACACGGTTATTGACACCTCGTCACATGGAGCAATCACACTTCAAGACGACGAAGGCCATAAATATTTACGTGATAAATGGTCGGCGCCGATCAAAGACGTTATTCGAAGACTTGATAAAGATAACCGAATTTGATGTCATGCACTTGATTAATTTAAATTTTCTCTCATGATCAAGCGTCTTTCTTATCTAGTATCGCGTGGAAGCTCGTGCCACGAAATACGACGTTTAACAATGCACCTTCCCGCGTTCATCATTTCCCGCGAGGCACATTTTTATCATTTTTTCAATTCCTCAAGATTGTAATACGCTCTGCTCTTTTAAATTTTTAATCATATTAGTGCTCCCCGGTCTTCCCTTACCGGTAGAGCAAGTTTTGTTTCGAAATATCTTTGTCTATTTTGAAGAAAACGAGGCAAAAGGCAAGTGTGGGGGGGACATCGCGGAAAGCAAAGACAAACACATGCGTAGCGCGCAGAAACATCACGAGGAAAACAACACAAACACAACCTGCGAAACGAGCACCGGTGGGGCCCGAGGCCGGTTCGGCCGAACCCACAAGGGTGGTTCGGCCGAACCCTGGTGGGTCCCACTCGGCCTACTGCTTCCTCGTGGCACTTGAGTTTGTTTCCCACACTTCCTTTTCGCCTACTTTATTTGTCAAGTTCATTACGAGACGCGAAAAACAATTACCAAAACTTGACCAACTAAAACTTGGGAAGATTTCTTTTGAATACCTTTTCCCAAGTCTCTCCCTAATGCTCTCATGATGATCTTGCACACTTTTTATTACTCGCTTCATCACCACTTGCACTGTGAACAAATAATCAAATCCATAGGACCCATGTTTTTCTAGATTATTGGCAAGTGTGATATGGCTCGACGAAATGATCTTATGCTTAGCTTACCGAGTCCTTGGGAATTTTATTTCACAAAACAAAAATACCATGGCTTCATGCTCCTCTCTTGATACAAAAATTCCTACCAATGCCATATGATGATCATACCTTGCAAAACTTACATACATATGCTGCTTGTGATTGCAATGAGCTTTACCAAAATTGAGTGACCCTAGAGAGAAACTTGTCATGCTCTCTTGATCAAGATCACGTACACTCCACCGAGGGCTAAACTCCTACACTAGGAGCTAGCACCCCACCAAAATAAAGACACTCCTCGTTTGCACCTCTTTTTACCTCTCTCTCTCTCTCAATCACGCATAAACGAGACATGGCTATGTAAAAGCTCACACGAGATGAGCAATGAAAAGAAAGCTCACAAAGATGAGCAATGAAAAAGAGAGAAGAAAAGAGATGCTCAAGCATAGAGCAAGAAAAGAAAAGAAAGAAAATAAAAAGATAGCCATGTCTCGAAAATGCAAAATAAAGAGAGGCCAATTGCAATAGGAGTTGTCACTTTTTCATATCCATACACACACGCACTTCTTGATCAAGGTTACATGACTTGGCTTCTCCATGGATCCTTTCTTTTGGCTTAGCAATATTTGTGATACAAGTATGCCTCTCTCATTCCCTACCGAGCTCCACATACAAGCCTAAGAAGTAGGAAAAAGAGAGGCAACACAATGCCTTGGTGAGGAAAACACTTTTTGAGCGATTCAAGAGAATCGAAGAGGAGCGGGAGTCATGTTGTTTATTTTCAAAACTTTCAAAAACCCAAGGTGCTTAGTGAGCAAAAGTATAGTGACTTGAGTCATGAGCTGTTCCACTTATCAATCATCCAAGAATGCATGTTAGCCACCGTCATGTTCACAAGTAAAACGGTGTGGCTTGTAATAACATGTGTGCGGGTCTCTAAGGGGAGAGATCTCTCAACTTACGCTCCCACCTTTACTCGAGGACGAGCAAAGAGCTAAGTGTGGGGGGTCTTGTTGGCGGTCCTTATGGTCCAATTTTACCGTCAACATGTTGCATCTTTTTGAATCAAACACCATCACCAAGAATAGACATAGGGATTATTTCTAACAAATTCCACTAGTCTTGGTGAAATTATGAATGCGAGTGCAATTCATATGAAAACGGGGAAAACATGCACGAAACATGGACTTTGCAATCGACGGATTTTCCCGGACTAAAGAATATAGTCCAAAAGCCCAAAACCACAAAACGAGCCTCAACATCAAACCAAGCAAGTGGATTGGGCCGGTACACAGCCGAGGGAAGGCACCGAGAGAAGAATCAAGCCCGGGGAGTCCGGGCCGGTTCGGCAGAACCACCCTAGTGGGTTCGGCGGAGCGACGAGTGGGCCCCCTGGCCCATCTTTCTCTGGCGGTTTGTCACCGACGTACGGAGGTCGGTTCCACCTGCAATTAATGCCACCGACGTACGGAACCGCCTCCAAGTTGCCGACCTTCCAAGGCTATAAATAAAGGGCTACACCCCCTCTCTCAACACACCACCAACATCAAGATACAAGACAAAACTCTCATCCTTAGGCCAAGGGCCTCTTGTATCTTAGTAGAATAGGAGAGAGGGCAAGGAAGAGGAAGGAGTGTTCCTCCCTTTTGTAAAGTGGAGTAGTATTTCCTTTTCTTTTACCTTGGCGTGTAAACACTCTTTTTGGTGATTTATACGTGGTGATCTACTTATCTATCGTGACATATCTTTGTGTTAGACGTAATTCTTGTTATACTTGTTTACGGGATCATCGCTTCGCAAGAAGTACTCTAGCTTTACGAACTCGGTTCTAGGCCGAGGCTAGAGTAGTGGTCAATAGCATAGACGTGGTGTCTAAGGCTGGAGATCGCCTTTGTTTCTTTGTGTGCCCCACGGTTTGTAGAGGTAGGTGGCGGGAAGTGACAGCCCTGTCATCCAAAGGAACCCTCCACGTTCGGGTACATAGTAGAGCTTTCGTAGACCGGAGTGGCTTGGCGAGACCAAGCCTAAGACGGTGCCGAAGTAAACAAGTCTAGCTTGCGTTCGTCTACCTTTAAAGGATAAATAGATAAGAGTCACCCTCTCGACCCTATTTTGCTACGTTGTCTTGGTTGTCCTTGGGTAAACTAACCTTGTTGCAGAAATACTCTGTTCCCTGCGGATATAAATACGATACCTTGGAATACTCCGGGTGAAGTGCTACAACGGTATTCCGTGCGCTTGCGGATTCATTCGTGACGTAAGAAATACCAACGGACTACGAGGGGACGATGCTACAATCCGAAC
>JAUNZO010002945.1:0-42788 GCA_031894775.1 Chloris gayana | reverse complement strand
GCTTTTCATATTTTTAAGTTGCTCGTTATTAAAAAGAATATAGAGACGTCCTAGAGTCATTTTCTTGCTCGATTACTTTTCTTTCTATATATATCCGTGGTAGTAGCTCCGCCAATGCCGCCATGTAGTGATGACAGGCTGACAACAGGCGGCGATAATGCGCACACGGTACTGTAATGATGTTGTAGCGTCGCACGCGCGCGCATGTGTATGCGGTCAGTCTGCGTATTCTCAGAGGACGGCAGCAGTTTGGTGGCGGAGCTCCATCGGGGTGGATCCGTGTACCACTCAGCTGAAAGCACGCTCGATAGAGAAGGGTTCTCTTATTTTTCCTCGTGGAAAAAGATGGACAAGAATGCTGGTTCTGAACGAACGAAAGAGTAGTCGGCGCCATGGATGGATAAACTCATGATGCCTTGACACGACCCCATCATTGCCGCCTGATGTGATGTGAGTGAAGAAGACGGGGTGTGCGAAGAAGGGTGGAAGATTGCCAGCGCCTGGTCAGACCGTCCTCACGGAGACCGTGCATTCCGTTGCGCCAAGCCCAAAACAACACGGCCCAGTGGCAGAAGTAGTGTGCGTAACAGCCCAATTTTCTGTTTCTTTTTAATTTACATGTAGAAGAAACCAATTCTCATTTTGAAATCGGTTCTTTAAGTCTTCTGTCTCCTGTATTTACTTGTTCTGGTTTCATGTTCATAAATATTTTTTCATAGTTTGCGTTTAATTCTTCTGTCTCCTGTACTTACTTGTTCTGGTTTCATGTTCATAAATACTTTTTTTCATAGTTTGCGTTCCTTTTGTTGTCTGTTCAAGGACTACTGGATTAAAATAAACACTGTATAAGAACTGTGGAACAATAAACAAGTTACATACTACTGGAGAGCATGCAAATGAAAAGGTACGGCATCATATTTTCTTTATTTTAGTTTCCTCAGAAAGTGAAAGAACACTGCATGTTATAGGAGTTTTTCTAGTCCAAAATAATGAACATTATTTTTTCACAACTAATGGTCATTAGTTAGATCTAATGGTCTAGATTAAATTTTAAAAGTTAACAACTAAAGACCATTAGTAAGAGTAATATTGTCCAAATAATATGTTTATAATACAAAAAATAATCATAACTAATAAGTTACTCAATTTTTACATGAATTCGTTATAAAATATTTATTTTAAATTTGATTCATCAGTATTTTTATTATTGTAGTCAATTTTTAGTGTATTTAACACAAATTTGTATAAACAAAAAATATTACTTTTTAGTGCAATTACTAAACTACTCTTGAACTAATGGCCATTAGTTGAGGAAAAATAATAGCCATTATTTTAGACCAGAAAACAGCCTGCATGTTAACCAAAACAATAATTGACCACCTATAGTAGAACAATGTTTACAAAACATGTTCACTACAAAAAAGAAACTACCATGTTGTATTATTAAAACAATAAGATTACACCTTTGGAAAAATACATACTATGCAACATCTCAGAACAGTACAACTTGATTACAAGAATGATAAAATGAGCAATTTGGAATTGGAAACAAAATAATCTACAAAGTTTTGTCACTCTTGGTACATCGAAATATATTTGTCAATGGATATGAAGACACACAATACAAACTATAGGAAAAGAAATAAATTTCGGAATATTTATTCTGTAAATTCATCTATGAAGTATCATATTCTCTGCATTCTCAAATTGTTGTCGCTAGCACAACAACTCTAGTTAATTTTTGAACAAGAATCTTTGTCCTAATTATAACAGTTTAAAAGCGGAAGAAGTATAAGTTTATAAGTCGTTGAATGCAATTTTCCGCTTTTAGCCATCAAAAGTAAGATACGAACCCAAGTATGGGATACAAGGTATTCTTACAATACCGAGGAAATATGAGCGCAACATCAGGTATTGAGAAGGCTGCGTGTTCATGTTGTCCCTTCGTTCATTCATGTATATAAGTGCTCTCGAAATTCGTAGTCAAACAAAATACACTACTGCCCCTAGTTAATCCACTTGACTTTAGCGCCGAGATGACACCCTCCCACAAGCAAACACGACGACACGCAACGAGGTGACGTTAGCGAGGTAGCAGTGACTCCCCGGAGCAAGATAGAATCAGACTCCGAGCCTTAGGGACAAGCAACACCCCATAACACGAAACTTTGCTGCCACCCTTGTGGTCAGACCGATGAACAAAGCAAGGCCACGGCCGTTATTTTCTTGTTTGCAAGCATCCTGCACGCTTGATCGATAACGTGGTTGATCGAGATATGGGCGGCAGATGATATCGTGGTGGCAGACGGTGGCGGAGTCCGGCGTGGCGCTATGCTTGCTCCCGGTAAGCCTGACCATTGCAGTCCTTTGGTTGCCTCTGCTATGCTGCGCCGTGGCCGTCGTCCGCTGCCGCCGCCGACAGGAAGGACGGTGGGGGCCGGAGCCGGTAGACTCCGGCGCTCGGACAGCTCTGCTACATCGGTACCTCGAGGACCAGTTGGAGCTCGTCAGAGCCAACTACGCAGGGAAGGAAAATGAGCTCCTTACCTTGATTCGACAAAACAGTAGTGAACAAGTGATGACAAAATCAAAGTGTAATGGAAATTGCCGGACGCCAGCCGGCCATAGAAAGAATCTGTTTTTACGAAGCCTTGTAACACTCAAATAAGTTTTATGCACATGATAATTATTCTCACCAAAGATTCATTAGTCGATAAGATGTTGCTTGCAAGTATCGTGCAATGTCAACTGGGTTGCGAGTTCACAAGAAAAAATGTCACAAATCTAACAAATGTACGAATTGTACAATGGTAGAAAAATAACGTTGAGAAGGCCATAGTTTTGAAGCAATAGCACGAGCCGTCTCTTCTCTAAAAGAGGCGAGTCTAATGGCGTGGATGGTGATCCTTCATCTGTCATATTCAACAATCTGTTACTTCGATCCAAGCTAGTATCTGCTAAACTTATTTTTAATCATGTTGGCATATAGAACCCATGAACACACTGTTACCAAAAGTTATAAAAGGTGGGTGAACCTCGACAGTAGAGATGGATTTTTCAATCTCATAGGGATCTGAATGTGTCGTCCATGGTTCCTATATTATCATTGGAGGCATTAATGTTGTTTTATTATTCTTCACAGGTAGTGACGGAGCCAGATGTTTCGTTCTTTGTTTCCCTACTGGGTTTCTTTGTTAATTTCTACTAAACATGGATAAGAAACGAAGATCCTGAAGCTCTGGTCCGGATTCTAACATGGAGCATTGTTAGACACAGGTCGACATGATTTGGAAGATGGAAACTAGGGGTAACAGATAGAAATGTAAAGTAGTGATGGCAGATGACCGATTGCTATGTAGAAATATCTGCTCTTTATTTTCTTGATATTACTTAGGGCCTTAAGGCCCAACAATTCCTCACAACTCACTTTCAAAAAACTCCTTCCAACTCCTATCTTTCTTTTTGTACATAGCAGTGAGTATTCAATTTGTTATAGCTAATATGAACTATAATTATTTTATACTGCAAACCCATTTAACCAAAATACTTCAAAACACATTTCAAAAAGTTTTATGATCCGTAGATTACAATTAGTAAAACTTTATATGCAGGCAACACATTGCTTGACCTAAAAATATATTGATAACAATGCATTATTTTGTTCATGTTTAACCCTTTGCTATTACCACTGCCCTTGATTGGAGACTGGATGTGCTAACTCTTTGCACTATATTGTTATGGACTATGACGAGGTGCACCTTTCATTCACTATCCATCAGTTCGCACAAATTCAACTCTTAATGAAATAAAGAAAGATATTATCCAAATAAAATTCAAGATGACTGTCTTTAAACAATACTAAAATTACTTTTATTTTTTCATTGCTTGTAAGAAACATGAAACCCCTAGATGGCACCAAGGATGCATAATAAAACATTTTTTATTGCTTGTACGAAACATTTTTTTACATTTTTTTATTTTTTCATTGCTTGTAAGACATTTTTTTACATTTTTTATTTTTTCATTGCATAATAAAACATTTTTTATTTTTTTATTGCTTGTAAGAAACATGAAACCCCTAATGTAACAAGGCCAAAATATTGTTGCCTTCAAAAAAGGCCAAAATATTGTACCTGTTTATAATAAGAATGACAATCATGGCAGCACGGAGCAATGAAGACAACTACACTCAACTAACACAATCTTCTATAGCTAGCAGCAAAACATTTTTTTATTCTTGGTGCACCATTTGATATACCATTAAAATTTATACATATATATTTTGTACATTAGTTTTCATGATTATTTAGTTACCAAATCTATCCACCAGTTGGTATATATAATTAGACACTGAAAATATACTTGAATCAATTTTGTAGATTACATTACGTACATTTATTGATAAAAAGATTACATTTGATGAGGCATACAAATTTACCTGTTTTGTAAATGTGAGTACTTTTTTCTAAGCAAATTTGTTGTTGTCATAACATGAAATAGCCATTTTTAAATAATCAATATATGCAGTTTTTGTTTTTTGTTTTACACAGGTTGGCATAATACACGCCTCGAAAAAAAGTTACAAGAGTAGCTACATTGATTTTTTTCTCTTCTACATGGGACAATAAATTGGACATAATATATCAATTGTTAGTAATTATTTGAATATATTCCAACCATAAGCTACAAGAATTCAGGAACAATATACACCACAAAATAATCTGATTTCAATATTTAATTTCTAGCCAGCGCAATTGCGCGGGCAAAAAAATCTAGTTCATACTAATAACATTTAAAAATATCATGAATTGCGCAATTTCTAACGTAGGATGCAAAATAGTCGAAGCACGCGTTTTCTAGTTGGCTTGTCCCAAAGAACAAGAATTTTGACTTTGTACAGTATTGTACTCTTTTGTTAATTACAGTGATAATATCACAGCAACTTTTTAATAGATCCACGGTACTCTTTAAAAATGTTACAAAAATATTTGTGAGATAGATAGGGTACATACGTAAACTCAAAGGTGGAAGCGAGGAGAAAGCAACTAAATCGCACAAATCTTCTAGAAGCAATATGGAAAACTTGAACTAAAGCAAATGTATGCCATATTATTATCTTACTAAATTAATTTAATTTTAAATAAGATTAATATATCTCATAAAATAAAAACATGCTAAATAGGTAATTTTTTATTTTAAATGTCAATATTTGTTTTCTAGTTGGCTTGTCCCAAAGAACAAGAATTTTGACTTTGTACAGTATTGTACTCTTTTGTTAATTACAGTGATAATATCACAGCAATTTTTTAATAGATCCATGGTACTCCTTAAAAATATTACAAAAATATTTGTGAGATAGATAGGGTACATACGTAAACTCAAAGGTGGAAGCGAGGAGAAAGCAACTAAATCGCACAAATCTTCTAGAAGCAATATGGAGAACTTGAACTAAAGTAAATGTATGTCATATTGTTATCTCACTAAATTAATTTAATTTTAAATAAGATTAATATATCTCATAAAATAAAAACACGCTAAATAGGTAATTTTTTATTTTAAATATCAATATTTGGTCTATAAGCATTTTCTCAAGTATTCACATGCAAGGCTTGTATTTATACAGAAGCAAGCTATCTACTACACTTTTTTTCATCAAGCTACATGTGAAATCCTCAGCATCTACCGGCTTAAGTGTCATCACTCGATCCTATATCTATATTATCATCTTTGCCATTTGTTTACAACCCATATACTACAACCCTCACATCAGATTAACTCTTAATTAAGTAAAAATATAATTTTTCCAAATAATATACAAGATGATAATCACTAAACTTTTAGCAATACTAAAAATAATTTAAACCTTTTAATTTTTTTGTTGCTTGTACAATGCATGAAACCCGTACCCAACAGCAATGGCACGTAATAAAAAATATACATTACAAAAAAATTCGAATTATTGGATAAAAATAAAAATGTATAAGTTGAGTTCTACATTAAAAGTTTTGTGTCCATCTTTCATGAAACCAATCTATAAGTTAGGATAAAAATAGCAAAAACATTTTTTATGATCTTATTCTAATAAAGCGCATGATGTCTTTTGAGGGTCACGGCCATTTTTCTACTTAGACCTCGTGTATGTAGTATAGTGATCGTAGTATTGTTTTTAATATATTGATAATGTGTCTTAAAAAAATCGTAGAAATATCTACCAGACGGAGGGATGTAATTCAAATTCGAAGTGTGGAAGACACGCAGCCAAATCGGAGAGACCAGAATAGAAGTTTCCTTTCCTGCCACACTTGCTCAGTTTGGAATTCGGATCAAACCAAGGTGACGCCAAGTGCAGGATGGGCTGCGGCGGCCGGGCGACTACAGTCAGTGCGGGAAGTGGCCACAGCGGAGGTGGCAGTATGGGTGGTCCCTAGCGGTACTCTGGCTCCCGCTGCTCTGCTGCACCGTGACCGCCGTCCGGTTCAACCTCCAGCCGTCTCTGTGCACACTAACCTCCAGCTTTGAATTTGATGATGGACCCGATGAATGGACATACGTCTGGGATGGCTCTACCTGCTTCTTTTCTGCTGCAGCTTACAGGTCCATGATCTCCACCGGCGCCTAGACCCCAAATGGCGATGTGCTCTGGAGCACGAAGGTCCCGATGAAGCTTCGATTCTTCGCTTGGTTGCTGTGTCATAATCGTTTGCCGATGAGGGCCAACCTCCTCCATAAAGCGATTTTGGATAGGGCAGACTCCTACTGCCCTCGGTGTCCTGGCATCCCTGAGACGGCGGACCACCTCTTCTTCAGCTGTGGCCATGCGGTTCAGCTCTTCGACAAGCACGCCATCGCATCTACGGCAGCACGTGCACTCTCGCCTTGGGCCCATGGTTGTCCGTCGCCTGAGTTCACTTGTGTCTGGCCGGACATCGTGCTCATGATTCTACGTCGGTTGTGGAAATGCCGCAACGACTTGGTCTTCTCCCACGCCGACACGGATCTGGGGACAAACGTCAAGCTTCTTCTCTACAACCTCGATCTCTGGGGATATAGATACAGAAAACATGTACATATTACCGCCTCTTCATGTTTAGCGGTCCTATCTCTCCTCTCACCTCATGTAAATACACTCTCCTCTTTTAGTTTGCCTTCTCCTTAGCTCTCCCCATACAAAGGGGTTGGCTGGACTCGGCTCCGCCCTCATGTAAAGTGTAATGGTCCACTGTGCCATTCGCCGCTTCAATGCAATATATAAGGTGTAAAATCCGTCGTTTCGCTCGAAAAAACAAAACCGGGCACAGACGTGGACTCGTAGAGGCAGCTGCATGGTTGCTGCTGCGGCGGAAGAGGCCGCAGGTGCACGGAGGCTGTCGACGTCGGCTACAGGCTGCGACTTGCAACCATCCTCCTCGATTGATGGACAACTTGGTCGTATGTTTCGATCGTGATATGAGCGGCAGATGATGGGTGTGTTCGTTTCCTCCCCTCTAAAATTTAGCACTGTCACATCAAAGAGAATCTTATTATTTATGAATATTTCGATCAATTTAATGACAAAACCCTATTGACAGATTGGTGCTAATTTTCGAGATGAATCTAATGAGCTTAATTAATCTATATTTTGCTAAAGTGATGCTACAGTAACTGTCTTCTAATCATGACTTAATTAACCTCATTAGATTCGTCTCGTAAATTAGTCTAGAGGCCTGTAATTTGTTTTATAATTAAACTTTATTTAATACTCTTAAATAATAAGATTCTTTTTGATGTGACAGCTCTAAAATTTAGACCCCAGGAAACGAACACACCGATGTTGTGGTGGCGTTGTGCCTGCTCCGGGTAATCATGATTGTTGCAGGGCTCTGCCTGCCGCTGCTCTGATGCATCGAGGCCATCATCTGGTTCCGGCCGCGGGTGATCAGAACGTTGCGAGTGCGCGGGTACAGCAGAACTGTGGCGGCCAGAGCTAAGAGACTCCGGTGACCGGACGTCCTTGATGCATCGGTACCTTGAGGACCAGTTGGAGCTCATCAAAGCCCACTACGCGGGGAAGGAACATGAGCTCCTTGTCCTTATTGATCCGGCGAAACAGTAATGATGACAAAATCAAAGTGTAATGGAAATTGCCGGACGCCAGCCAGCCAGACGACGGATGATTTGCGCTGGCTGAGCCAACGAGAGCTAATTAAACCCAAATACAACTGTAATGCTAAAGCATACTTGTTCTAGTAGACTAATTTTTTTCTCGAAGACGCAAAAGAACTGCGTCTCATTATATTAAGAAGAAAAAAAGATATAAGAACCCATACAACACCAACACACCCCTTGTTTTAACATTACATTCACGCCTGTTACTAATTTAAAGACGACCAAGCGCACACTGCACCACGTTAGACTCCAACGCCTACGCTGGGCATGGATGCCAAACCACGGGCACCCGCCATCTCCCAAAGCATTATCTCCTCGGTAGCAATTGTGGTGGCTCTGTTTAGATTTGGTTCCAAGCCATCAAACACAATTCTGTTCTGGTGTGTCCAATAGGTCGAGGCGCCTAACACGACCAGCGAATTCAATCCCTTCTTGTGCAGCTCCGGAACAACACGTGATGCATTTTCCCACCATGCACCAAACACTATAACAATTGATCACTGTAGCCACGCCTCCCAAAATCATGTAGCCACAACAAGACAAAAGGACCGTGGCTACAGTAGGGGGTGAGCTACTGTGGCCGTGACCCATGGCTATAGAGGCCACAATAGTGGCAATTGGCTTTGTGAACCGTCGCTATTGAGGCTTCTACCAATAGTCACAGTCGACTTCTTCAACCGTGACTATTGATGCCACCGTAGCCACAGCTTGAAGAAGTGACTACTATTTCCTACAGTATAAACGCCATGTTCGGACAGCTGGGGAGGATACTCGAAAAGTGGCAATCCGAAATTTAAGGAAAATTATAAAAAACAAGGGGGAAGGTTCTGAGTTCGTTTTTTTTTTTGGCAGAATTTTGTTCTCCACCATAAGGAAAACTCATCCCATGTATTTTTTATTGCTATAATGTTGTAATCAAGAAGATTTATGGGTTACCATTTTTTTCTAGGTTTTGATTTTGATTTGTCAAATTTATCTAAGGTATTTGGGTTTCATATAAAAAATTATGTCTTACCAGCCTTTTCCATGTCAAACAATTTAAGATTTACTTTACGCTCTCTTGAGAGATCTAGAGCAATTTAATTATTAATACAATTTTTTGAGTGAATTGAAAATAATTTGTATATTTTATTTAAATGTATTCTAGCATATTGCTTTATACAGTATATTATTTCCCTTTATGTTTTCTTTATATATATAATATTTATAATGGTAATTACATTAATTATTAATTATTGTTTTTCGCATAATGCTTGTTTAGATGGACAAATCATGAATGTACAAAGAATCAAGATTGAGTGCATATTTTCGAGATCAAATTGATGTATTTCTCAAGGGGCTGTCCAAGATGCTAAACGTGTAGGAATATAAGAAATATAGTCCATGCGTGGTGGGCTGCAAGAATAAAAATTGTGGACAGATACACGTATAATCAAATCTCACTTAGTGAGGAGAGGTTTCCTGGAGAAATACACAAGGTGGACAAAGCATGGAGAAGACGAGTCGATTGAAGTTGAGGTCCAGCCGATTGAAGTTGAAGAAGAACAAGTATGTCCAAGTTGACGAGTGTGCTGATTTTGATGTTGATACCCTATCCGAATAGTCTACTAATTTTAATGTTGAGGAATTGTTATGTCATGTTTAACTGCAAGTTTTACTCAATGCAGGGACAATGAGAGGGCTTGATAACTTAGAAGGCATCAAAAGGTTATTGTATGAGAAATCCAAGAGATGTTCTAAAGAGAGTATTGTGTTACATACAGTTATCAAGCTGATGAAATTAAAGGCCATCCACGTGTGGTCAGATGCTAGTTTCACTAAATTATTGGATCTTCTTTCGGACACACTCGTCGAAGCCCACTGGTTACCAAAAAGCACCTACTATTCGAAGAGACTGATATTCCCAATGTCGTTGGATGTGCAAAAAATACGCGTGTCTAAATCATTGTATATTATACCGGGGTATAAGTACAAGTACCTCGTGAGATGCCCAAGGTGTAAATGAAGTCGTTACAAGACGAATGAGGACTATGATGTGGACAGAGCTAATAAGAGGGGGAAGAATGACAGGAAGAGGAAGAAAAGTAGGCCTTGTTGGGCCGGTTGCAGTGGATGCGCCGTGCAGCGCCACGGGCTTAAAGGGAGAAAAAGGGTTGGGCTACGCTGGGAAATAATCGGGCTGTTACAGTCAAATTGACTCTTACATTATTTATGACTTAATTGATAAAAGAGTGAGGAGCTAACTAATTAGGTACATTTGATCGATGTACCAACGCAGGAAAAGCTTTAGATTTTTTACACCTAATTAAGAGTAATCATTGAAAAGTAGGAATTTTTTCTCTTTCCTCTTCAAAGAATGAAAGGCATTCAAGAGGTCTTTTCAATTTATGATCGGGCAAGACGATTACATGGATAAGATTCAAGTCAAGAAGGCTCAATTCAAAATCAAAAATCATCCGGGGGCTACTATGGGGTACTTACCTTATAGGTATCCACACAAGAAGGAATTATTGACCTGGTATAGGGTGGCCAATCAGGACGGACTGACCGAAGGACATGGAATAACTCGCGAGGAAACGTAGAGATAGAGTTACCATATTTGTAATGAGTTGTAGACCGACTAGGACATTCCATGTAACACTGCACCCCTAGATATATAAGGAAGGCAGGGGCACCCTCTCGAAAGATAAGTTACACCATCATAATACAATACCTCATACAGGACGTAGGGTTATTATCCAAAGAGGACGCCCGAACCTGTCTAAATCGTTCTGTGTGCACCATCAAGTTCTTGATTCGTATGACACCCCATAGTTTACTTGCCAAGTTAAAACTCGACACATTTTGTGTTTACCAATATGTCTCTCATCTAGACGGCAAAAATTCTTTCCAGATCGGTAGGAGTGTCATCTTGCTCCACTAACCTAGATGGCATAGAAGTGTCACTCTCAATGCTCTTCTTATCAAGTACGGGATCAGCATTGGACTGACCATTCTCCGTCCACTCACGTATCGGATTTGTTTGACCACACAAAGAAAGTTCCATTAATTGATCAAATGGATCATCTTCTGGTGGCTTGTACACTTTAGCTTGCTCGGACAAATGCGTACGTTATAGTTAACATATACCAACTTGTGTAGTTTTTTTTTATGTGACAACTTGTTGCACATTTTTTTGTGGATCACAGAAAATGTACTCCAATTGTGCTCACGGTCGCCGGAGAAACAACAATGAGAAACAAGACGTAGTGCAAGCTTCTATAGAGTTGGTGTGGCACTACCAAACATACTCCACCATTGTGCTATAATTAGATTCATTGTAACATAAGTTAGAACATTTCACATAAAATTGCCAACATTGATCTTGTGGGACAATTACTTACAAGACTCGTATATGATCTGCTTCCGTCTTGAAAGCCAATTTTATAGTGAAACAATAATCTTTTTTCCTATAATTATCAGCTTCATGAAGCGCCAATACACAAATGTTAGGGTCTGTCATAAACTCAAATGCCTCTCAAAGGTCTTTTAGGAGTTTGTAATTTGTGCCTTAAATGTGGTGAGTTATGGGATTCAAAGCGGCAGCTGCATATTCAAGAATAGAACAAGTGAGCCAATAGGTCATATATGTCATAAAATGAAGAATAACAATCAAAGCATAGTGTTACCTGCATTGACATCACTATTGTTTGAAATATCACCCATTCTAAGATTGATCACGGCCATATAACATTCAAGTTCATGGGCATTGACTTGAAACATATATACTTTCATACTCGTTCCTAACCATGTGAAATATTAGAAGGACCTCACTCAAGTTCGGAACCTTATCTTGGTCATCAAAGCGAAGGAATCCATACAAAGACTCAACGGATTTGATATGCAGGAATGAGCAAATCTTCCCTCGGACATGGTAGCAAAACGAATTTCCAAGTATAGTAATGAAGATACCCATGCCATGTATCTCTACGACAAAGCATACTACGTATACTTGGTGCCAAATCGAGTAGCATTTCATTTTACTATCTCTCCTCCAATAGAAATTCTCATCATGGAATGCAACTTATTGTGGTTGTACAACCGATGACGTACTCTCCCAGCTACCTGAATCATAGCTTTGTGCTCAGGAAACTCACCAATGGAATTCAGAATCAAGTTTATAGTATGAATAACACACGATTGCCACACAATATGGTACTTACGTTGTATCATCTTGCATGTCTTCTTGTAGTTTGATCCATTATCGGTGATGATCCGGACAATATATATGTTCTAAACTGAGCTCTTTCACCACCTTTTCAATTTCCTATAACAAACAGAAATAAGTTATCAACATGACAATAACTTACCCAAATACGAATTTTGCATCATGACTATGTCCGGTGGCATCAACTGACTTGTGAAAAAAATATTATCCTGTTGCAATACACCATGAAGTTGGTGACGCTCATCCCTGTTGGAGGTGAGAGACTTATACTACGCTTGTATGTTGATGAGGTCAAGTCTTATGTGTCCCAAAGCTTTGGTATGAGGGAATTGGGTGAGACTGATATTATTTTGAACATTAAGCTAATCAAACAAGAGAATGAGTTACCTTAACGTAATTTCATAATGTTGAAAATATCTTGAGTTGTTTTGACTTTAAGAACAGAAAGCCTTCTCCAGTTCCTTATCATCCCAGCTTGATCCTTTGGAAGAATAAGAGAATTGGAAGAGACCAATTGAGATATTCTTATATTATTGGATCATTTATGTACTAGTGCTACTACGCCTAATATCCCTTCTGCTATGAGCAAGTTGAGATGGTTTACTTTTAATCTGGTAAATGATCATTGGCATGCGCTTAGCAAGTAATAATGCACTACCTAGTTGGTATGGAATTCATTATTCGGGATTTTCTGTGGAACTAGAGAGATATAGTTATTGGAATTGAATATTTGATATTGATTAGCTGTATGCCATGAGTGGATATGCTTTCACCCTTGGTGAGTACTCTAATAGAATAAATACTTTGCTTTTCCTTTGCACAAAGAAAGAACACACTTTTTCTTTGCACAATGAAAGAATACTTTGTTTTTTATGTTACCACGCCTCATACCCGATTCTGCCATCTTTTGTTCATTATATATACTATATATATGTTAGTCTCGTCCAAACAAATATAATAGCTCTTTCTCTCTCCAACTCAATAGTAATATCAAGCTGAATCAGCCAGAGGGTTATACGATGTAAGTTGCTGTATTTACATATGCTCACAATGTGCACGCCATTTTACTAGCGCGGGGGTAATTCCAGATAGAGCTAGGAGAGATAATGTTTTTGCGCTTGATTATCACACGGTCTGACAACATTCTTGATTTTGTACGTGCTAATAAGTACCTGGTGTTTTTGCTACCTATTCGTAACCCAGATTAATGTAATGCTAGTTGATGTACTAGGTCCCAATATAATCCTCGCTTGTCTTTGGAGGGAAAATTTAACAGTACTACTATTGAATTTCTAAATGGACGTACTTTTAAAATTTCAGAAGCGAGCTAGAGGAATTAATCAAGATATATGGCAGCAGCGGAGGTGCTAACGCATGCGTGGAAAGCATGGGCTACCCAGGCATTGGTGCTGCTCAGCTTCACGCTCCAGCTCACTCTTGTCATCTTGGCGGAGTTCCGTCGGTGCATCGACTCCGACGTGCTAAGTTTTTTCGTTTGGTCGGCCTACATGACGGCTGACGCGACGGCAATCTATGTGCTGGGCCACATGTCCGTGAGCAGCAGATTCCCGGAGCATGAACTTAAGGCGTTCTGGGCGCCGTTCATGCTGATGCACCTGGGCGGGCAGGATAACATCACCGCCTACGCCATCGAGGACAACCGGCTGTGGCTGCGCCACCTTGCAGACGCTTGCCGTACAGGCAGCTGCAGCTGCTTACATCCTCTATGAGTCCTTCATCGTTGGCAGCAGCCCATGGCTTCTTCCATGGGCCACCATCATTATATTCATGGTCGGTACTCTCAAGTACGGGGAGAGAGTCTGGGCACTCAAGCGTGCCGGCAGTAGCCCAATAGGGAAGAACTACAGGATGTTTCATAGGAGTGCCTTCTTTTATGAAACTGATCATTATCTCCAGGAGGTACTATCTGCAGGGCCCACGGAAGACACAGAAGCTAACCTATTGGTGGCACAAGAAATACTGGACGTTCCTACGGATTTACTCAAGTGGCCACAACCTAGAGAATATGTAAAAGCATACGACCTTCATATAGACTTGCGTGAAGGGGGGCGACTGTACAAGGTGGTTGAGCTGCAGCTATCTCTGATGTACGACGTCTTCTACACCAAGGCAGAGGTGATGCACAGTAATTTCTATAGCCTCTGCATCCGTATGGTTTCTGTGCTAGGCACTGCCGTCGCATTATTGTTGTTTCATCTGCTTATAGTACTGGGTGGTCCTAATTACAACAGAGTAGATGTGGCTATCACTTATGTGGCCCCGTTCGTTTCCACCCTCTAAAATTTATATACTGTCACATCAAAGAGAATCTTACTATTTAAGTAGTATTTTTATTAATTTAATAACAAAACCTATGTCGCGACCCCCTCTAATTTGCGAGACGAATCTAATGATCCTAATTAATCTATGTTTTGCTACAGTGATGCTACAGTAAACATCTTCTAATAACACCATAATTACCCTCGTTGGATTCGTCTCGTGAATTAGATAGGGGGTCTGCAATTAGTTTCGAGATTAGACTTTATTTAGTACTCCAAAATAATAAAATTCTCTTTGATTTGACCCCTCTAAAAATTATATAGCTAGAAACGAACAGGCACTTAGTTGGGGCAGTCGTCCTAGAGACCGTGTCACTCTTGAGGGAAATGTTCTCGAGCTGGACCTGTGCTCTCCTGATAAGGTGGAATCGTGATAATAAAGGAACGAAGCATACCCTAGGCCATTTTGTTGTGCGTAATCTAGTATGTCTCCGCAGGCTGGTCCGTGCGGCGGACTGGAGAAGGAGGTGCAGCTGGTCACGCTCCATGGGGCAGCACAACTTGCTTCAGATGTGCACTCGCAGCATCGCCAGCCCAAGCAGCAAGGCAGCGAGATGGATGGGAGCCGAGGACTGGTGGAACACGCTGGCTTACTCTTGGACAATCCCTGTCTCGGCACTGATCGAGAAACTGTTGATGGACAAAGTGTTAGAATGTAAAGGTGAGGACGACGTTTTTGATTCAATTGGTCAGGCGGAGCTGAAGCGACGGGGCCTGTACGAGCATGAGATCCTGGACTGGAGCCTGGAGAATAGATTCATTGTCTGGCACATCGCCACCAGCATCTATCTGAGCTGGTGGTGCGAGAAGCAGCAGGCCAAGACACCCTTGGCAGAGGCTGTAGAGGCGCTCTCCAATTACATGATGTTCCTCCTCGCCTCACGGCCCCACATGCTGCCTCCCAATGCCAGCCGCAATGCGTACGTGGAGACCTGCTATGTTCTCACCACCACCGCTGAGGATATGGGGAAGGAGAACTCAGCTGAGGATCTGGTCGGTTTACTACGGAGCATTACGGATGTCTTGGAGACTACTAGACCCTCAAAGCAATTTCTTCAAGTCTCGTGGCGCTTAAAGGTGTCGTGTGCGCTTGCCGCAAAGCTTGTTACAGAGGAGGAGGAGGAACAGGAGTCACGAGGCACCGGTGAAAGTAATATGCTACAGCTTCTCGCCCAAGTGTGGGTGGAGGCTCTGTGCTACGCCAGCAAGGGATGCAGCGCCTATTCTCATGCCAAGCAGCTCAGCAACGGTAGCGAGCTCGTCACCGTCGCTGCCCTTCTAGTCGAACACATGACAAAAATTATCGAGATCGGCAGATGGAACAGCCTTTGGGCCTTAATGGCATGGATTTAGGAAGTGTTGAAACACACCCGATGCCCCCCTCCCCCTCCCTCCCACAGTTCACCAGTCTCTAATAATTGTAGCAGATTTTACATGTCAACATTTGTAATATTGAGAATTTGTTTCCTCTTTCTCTCCGGCAAGGGCGAGGAGTAAGGGTGGATTTGGTCTCTCTATGATGACTCCAATGAAAATGATAGCAGCGATGACATGGTCAGCAACTTCCTTGATATGGCGGTATGGAGAATTAGGTTTCAAATGGCGACATCGAGTCGAGGATGATGTTGTTATCATGGAATAAACTTTTCCAGTCTCTTCTCCATTTTAATTGTCACAGTTAGCGATTCAGCCACAACAAAGGGTTGGAAATATTAGGCTTAGTTTTTCTTCTTCAGTGGCAGATGGAAGAAGGAAAACACAAGAAAGAAGAAGATTATGCACAATCCTGCCTGCGGGAATGTTGGCCGCCATTCTCTAGCTGTTTGTGTTGTCCGTGAGATCATCCATATGAATCATTATACAAGTATAGGATTGAGTTTGTATACTGCATTATGAATACACTTAATTGTAATATTATGTATTTCAATGTACTTCTAACATGATCTGCTCAGCGAAAAAATAATACACAAATCTTCTTTCGATTAAAAAGAAATCTCCGTGCTTGACCCTTATCACTCGCATATCCGAGGTTATATTTTATATCACATAACAAACAGTCTGGAACTCTCAAAAATTATGCATTGATATAATTCATATTCTTCCTTAATTAAGACGGTGGGGTGCAAATATGGTCAAGATAAGAGAGTTATAGTTAAGTTTTCAGTTTGTGGTGGGTGCATCCCCACCCACAAGCCACTGAGTAGCTTCGCCCCTGCCGCCGTTGTTGCCGCTGCACCCCAGCGGTCGGGGTTGCACCCAGCCTTGGCACGGCCGGGGCCGCCACCACTACGCCCCTCATGCATGGCCCGGGGTCGCGCCCTACCTTGTCGGTGCCGGGGCCGCCACCGGTGCACCCCACTGTCCGGGGTCGTGCCCAGCCTCCCCGGAGCCACTGCCACCGCGCCGCTGCTGTACCCCATCATCTTGGGTCACGCCCAGATACGAGGCCCTGCCGTTGGACCCCATCGTCCAGGGTCATGCTCGAGCAGGAGCCCCCACCATTGCGCCCCACCGTTCGAGGACGAGGCCGCCGCTGCCACGCCCCACCATCGGGGGTCGGGGGCGCCGCAACTGCATCCCAAAGTCCAGGGCCGGGGCCGCGGCCGCCACGCCCCACCGGCTAGGGTTCCTTGCCGGGGCCGGGGCCACCACCGTTGTGCCCCACACGCATGGCCTGGGGTCACGCCTGGCCTCGTCGGTGTCGAGACCGCCGCCGCTGCACCCCACTATCCGGGGGTCGTGCCCGGCCTCCCGAGACCACCCTCGTCGTGCCGCGGCTGTCCCCCACCGTCCGGGGTCGCGCCCATACAGGAGGCCCCACCGCTGCGCCCCACCGTCCGGGGCCGGGACCTCCGCCGCCTCGTCCCACCGTCCGAGGCCAAGGTTGCCACTGCCTGTAACAGGCCATGTACTAAAGTCTTTGTAATTCAAAATTCGAATAAATTGAATAAGTTTGATTCAAATTCGTTTGAGTTGGCGGGAATTAAATCATAAAGCAATTGTTTGAATCTTAGTGTTTCTCCCATGCCCTCCACTACCGCCATGTCCGGCAGCGCCATCGCCGCCTCGCCGGCCCGCTCGCCGACCGCCAGGCTCACCTTCCATTTTGTTATTACTAACATTAATTCCCAAAGTCTTTAAGTTTTTTTCCATCACTAATTGTATGATATGTGAAATTCTAATTGCGAATGACACATATGAACAAAAAAAAGTATCATTAAAATAATTTGAGATATTGGATGAAGAAATATATATACTCCCTCTATCCCATTAAAAGTGTTGTTTTTGACTTTTCAAATTTCACGTGTGACTGTTTGTCTTATTCAAAATTTTAATAAAAAATGCTAAAATAAATACATTATTATTAAAGTATCAATAATTATAAATTAATTTAGAAAAAAATACATAGTATTTACATATATTTTGTGAATAAAATGAGCAGTCTAAGGACAATGTCTAAAAGTCTAAAAAGACACTTTTAATGGGACAGAGGGAGTAGTATCTATATTTGGGTCTCTTGTAAAAATTTTGCATATCTATCTTCCATGAAACCAATCTTGTACTTCTTTGTATAGTATTGTACTCTTTTGTTAATTACCCACAAGGTAGTGTTTTTCTATGAGCTTCTCCCAAATAGTACATGAAATCCTTTGCAGGTTACTGGTGAAAACACTATGGAACATACCAAGTACAGTTCATTTACCTGTTTATGTTACTCCGAGCAGTATTTACAGTGAAAATAATGTAGTACTGTTTTAATGGATTCGTACAAATAACACTTCTTAAGAATATCATGATAATATCTGAAAAGACAGAGGGGTGTAGATTCAAAGTGGCATGTCCGTCTCCGACAAGGAAAGGCGCATGGCAGAAACAACACCCAAAACAGAAGTTTCCTTTGCTGCCACACTTCCTCCGTTCGGACCAAAGCAAGCAAAGGTCACGCCCGTTTATTTTCTTGCTTTGCAGGTGCAACTTGCGAGCATCACCCCACCGTTGGGCGATGGGCGCCGGGAAACTACCGTCGGTGCCGGCAGTGGCAGTGTGGTCCTGACGCGGGTTGTCTGCTGAGTCGTGGCGGCCATCACACAGTTCAACCGGGTGCGCGCGAGGAGGGCGCTGCTTGTTGCCGGTAGCCGTGACGGTTGTACAGAAGAAGAGAAGATCCATGTGATACAAACAAACGACACAGCCCTCTTATGCCGTTACGCGTAACCATGTGCAGTGTCGCCAGGCCTTTTGCAAATGATATTTCAAATGTCAAACAGCATGGTGACTTGTAGAGAGTTGCACAGTTCACGGAACGAATTTCTAACGTAGGATGCAAAATCGTCGCAGCACGCATTTTCTAATTGGCTTGTCACAAAGAACAAGAATTTTCACTTTGTACAGTATTGTACTCTTTTGTTAATTACAGTGATAATATCACAGAAATTTTTAATAGATCCACGGTACTTCTTAAAAATATTACAAAAATATTTGTTAGATAGAGTACGTACGTAAACTCAAAGGTGGAAGAGAGGAGAAGGCAACTAACTCGCATAAATCTTCCCGAAGCAATATGGAAAACTTGAACTAAAGCAAATGTATGTCATATTGTTACCTTACTAAATTAATTTAATTTTAATAAAATTAATATATCTCATAAAATTAAAACACGCTAAATAGGTAAGTTTTTTTATTTTAAATATCAATATGAGACCAAAAACAGTGTGGCCACTCTAAACACATTGATAGAGGACACCAGCGAGGATTCATCTTGGTGCAGCAGGCGAGCAGCCTAGCGGCACGAGCCGGCAGTTCTAGAGAGAACAAACGGCGGAATATATCGTAACAAGTAGGAAGATCCATGATTTTATTTTGTAATACTATAATCAAGATAAAGGGTTTTTTGTAAAATTGTGATGGCAGGGAGTGGAACGAAGTGCTGCCTTCGGATACAGATTGGAGGGCCAACGTTTAATGTTTGCATCATTGCACTGAATAGTTGTTTGCACTCAAATTTTCCCCCTATAACTAAGTCCATCTTCACCATTTGTTTACATCCCATATCCTGCTACCCTCAGATCATATTAACCCTTAATTTTAGTAAAAATATAATTTTTCCAAATAATATACAAGATGATAATCACTAATATTTTAGCAATACTAAAATTAATTTAAACCTTTCAAAAAAAATTTGTTGCTTGTACAATGCATGAAACCCATACACAACACCAATGGCACATAATAAAAAATATACATTAAAGAAATAATTTGAATTATTGGATAAAAAATAAAAATGTATAAATTCAGTTCTACATTAAATCATTCGTGTGTATCTTTCATGAAACCAATCTATAAGTTAGGATAAAAAATAGCAACCGCATTTTATATGATCTTATTCTAATAAAGCGCATGAAATCCTTTGAGGGTCATGCCCATTTTTCTACTTAGACTTCGTGTATGTAGTATAGTGATCGTAGTATTGTTTTTAATATGTTGATAACGTGTCTTAAAAAATCGCAGAAATATCTACCAGACGGAGGGGTACGGTGTAATTCAAACTCGAAGTGTGGCAGACACGCAGCCGAATTGGAGAGACCAGAGTAAAAGTTTCCTTTCCTGCCACACTTGCTCAGTTTGGAATTCGGATCAAACCAAGGCGACGCCAAGTGCGGGATGGGCGGCGTCACCGGGCGACTGCCGTCAGTGCGGGAAATGGCCACGGCGGAGGTGGCGGTATCACTATAGCAAAAACTTACTATAGCCACGATTGGGGGGCTTTACAGTCACGGTCAGCCCTAACTGTAGCTATGTTTCCGAGACTACAGAAAACCATCCGTAACCTCGAGAAAACAGAACACCCGTGGCTATAGTACGCCACTATAGCCACGATTCACTATGTCAACCCCGGCTATAGTGACGTACTATAACCACGGTTGACATAACGAACCGTGGCTATAGTGGCATACTATAGCCACGGTTCGCCATGTAAACCGTGGCTATAGTGCCATACTATAGTCACGGTTCGATAAACCAACCGTGGTTATAGTGGACACGACTATAGCCACGGTTACCAAAGTGAACCGTGGCTATTTACTTTTTTAACAATAAAAAAAAATACGCATTAGAAATAATAAATTACAATTACATAACATTAACCATAATTACATCACATTAACATTAAAGTATTACATCACATTAATATTTACAAATATTTACAAAATCCATCAAAGGTTTAATAATGTGAACATGACAATGTTTTTTCAAACTAAGTCTACACTATACGAATCTTCAACAACATCGGGCTCGTACGGTCGTTTCGAGCCGCACCACTCGAAAAGTGCCCGATGCTACTTCGTCACTTCACTTTGATCGTCAAAGAACCGACCACGAGGACTGATGACCTCCCTAAGCAAGAAACGGCACATCCTAGCGACAATGTAGTACATGTCGTTTGTACTTAGATGCTTTCGCATCATTGAGAATCCTTTCTTGGATATTTCATTCAATATCTTTCTGTCCGTTATCATTGCCTTTTCTAGACTTTTTGTTCGCTGTCAATAAATACATAAAAGTTGGTACATGATAGACAAAAGAACAGAAAGAATGTAAATTAAACAGATACAATCTTAGCGTACCTCCTCGGTGGTCTCATGGGTGATGACATTCAAGTAGGATGCAGCGGACCTCGAATACGCACATGCGTAGTATCCACAGTGCACACTACCTTTTACTTGCTTAATGTACAGTATTCTCTTTAGAACATCCCTTAGACTCCTCAAACAATAAATCCTTTGATGCCTTCTCTATCGTTGCAAAGGTATCAAGCTCTCTTGTTGTCCCTGCATTGAGTAAAACTTGCGGCTCAACATGACATAACAATTCCTCAACATCAAAATCAGTACATTGTTCTTCTTCGACATGAAAATCAAAAGTCTCGTCAACTTGGACAAACTGTTCTTCTTCAACTTCAATCGGCTGCAACTCAACTTCGACCGGCTCGTCTTCTCCATGCTTTGTCCACCTTGTATAATTCTCCAGGAAACCCCTCCTCAATAAGTGAGATTTGATTACAAGTGTATCGGTCCACAATTTTTAATTCTTGCAGTCCACGCATGGACAATATATTTCTTGTCTTCCTAGACGCTTAGCATGCTCGACAGACCCTCTTGAGAAATACATCGACTTGACCTCGGAAATATGCACTTAATCTTGACTCTTCGTACATCCATGTTTTGTCCATCTAAACAAGTATTACGCGAATATTAATTATAATAAAATAATTACTAAATCAAATAATTACCAGTATGAATATTAAGTATTTATAGAAAATATAAGGAAACTAATATATTGCATAACATAATGTGCTAGAATTAATAATTATTAAATAATTACTAAATAATCTATTTACCATTATGAATATTATATATTTATAGAAAATATAAGGGAACTAATATATTGCATAAGACAATGTGCTATCATATATAAAAACCCACTATACAAATTATTATTAATTGACTCGAATCTTTTAATAATTAAACTGTGCTCTAGGGGTCTCTCTCAAGAGAGCATAAAGTATATCTTAAATTGATTGATATGAAAAAGGCTTGTAAGACATGATTTTTTTTATGCAACACAAGCACATGATATATGAGTTTATTATACACAACTCAAACCAACAACAAACCTACAAACATGAAGGAATTTGACAAATCGAAATCAAAACCTAGGTCAAATGGTAATCCAAAATTCTCCATGATTACAACACTATAGCAACAAATAATACATGGGATGAGTTTCCCTTACCACGGAGAACAAATTTCTGCAAAAAAAAAACGAGATCAAAACCTTCCCCCTCGGTTTTCATTTTTTTGCTCAATTTTCGACCCGCCACACTTGGACCGAGCTCCTGTTCGTCCGAACGCGGCTTTTATACTGTGCAAAACAATAGCCACGGTCCACTTCTTCAACCGTGGCTATAGAAGAAACTATAGCCACGGTTGGTGACGTGGACCGTGGCTATTGGTGCAGGCCACCGTAGCCACGGTTCACAAAGCCAACCGTGGCTATAGTGGCCTCTATAGCCACGGTCCAAGGGCACAGTAGCCCGCGCTCAACTATAGCCACGGTCGATTTTGCTTGCCGTGGCTATAGGGTTTTGGGCTACGTGGCTACAGTGAGTTATTGTTATAGTATTTGTTAACCATGCTTGCATCTCGGATGCCCACAAAAAGATATTAAATTTCTATATAATCTTGATGGAAGCTAACATATGGAGACACCGTATCAACACCGTACCTCTAAGACTCGGGCACCTATTTACCATTGTCGACCTGATACTGTGCAAAACAATAGCCACGGTCCACTTCTTCAACCGTGGTTATAGAAGAAACTATAGCCACGGTTGGTGACGTGGACCGTGGCTATTGGTGGAGGTCACTATAGCCACGGTTCACAAAGCCAACCGTGGCTATAGTGGCTTCTATAGCCACGGTTCAAAGGCAGCCAGCCCTGCCACCTACTGTAGCCACGGTTTATTTTCTTTGCCGTGGCTACTTCATTTTGGATGGCGTGGCTATAACGAGTTTTTGTTATAGTGTATGGCTGGTCCCCGTTGTGCTGACGCTAGCGGAGGGGGCTGTGTGGCTGCTGCTGCGGCGGAGGGGGCTGCAGGTGGACGGAGGCTGTCGACGCCGGCTACAGGCTACGACTTGCAAGCATCCTCCTCGATTGATCAACAACATGGTGGCGTACTGGCGTATGTTTTGATCGAGATATGAGCGGCAGATGATGTTGTGGCGTTGTGCCTGGTCCGGGTAATCATGATTGTTGCAGTGCTCTGCCTGCCGCTGCTCTGATGCATTGAGGCCATCGACTCAGGCAATTACTTTATTGCTTGCAAGCATCCTCCTCGCTTGATTGACGACGTTGGCGTGTGGTCTGATCGAGAAATGGGCGGCAGATGATGCCGTGGTGGCGGACGGTGGCCGCGGTGGGCGTGGCGTTGTGCTCTGCCTGCCGCTGCTCTGTTGAGCCGAGGCCCTCCTCCGGTGAGAACAAGGCGCGGGAGACTCCGGCGACTAGACGGCCGTGCTGGATTGATACCTCGAGGACCAGTTGAAGCTTGTCACAGCTGAACATGAGCTCCAATTGTCGTCCTTGATCTGGCGAACACAGGTCCTGTCAAAATCAAAGTGTAATAATGGAAATTGTCAGACACCAGCAATAGTTCAAAGATCCATTTGTTTGCATCTTCTTTCTAATCCAATGATACACAGATCTCCTGCAAGGGCATGAACACGCTGGCGAGGGCATGAACACGCTGGCAAGGGCACCGCGGCAAGGGCATGAACACGCTGGCGTCACCGGACCGGTGGATGCAGGAGGTGCGAGGGCTTGGTGGCTGTGGAGGTGGCATCGACACCAAGCAACCCGTAGCAACGCACGGGGATTCCAATACGAAATTGAGTTGGATTCTACGTCCTTTTCTAAAAAGAAAAAGGAAAAGGAAATTAAAGAAACATATAAATCATCAATCAGGTGCCGAGATCACCATATATTAAGTTTCCTTTTCGGCCATGATCAGATTGATCTGTTTTCAACTTTTCTTTACGTTGTTGGGTCCACAAATTACGATGAGACGATGCCCTCGATCGTAGAGACAACCATGCATGGTTTCTATATAAACGTGAATTTCGCTGCCCGCGTCCTCTTGTCGCCGATATCTGCTAGGGTGTACGTCCTTCCAACATTTATGAGCACGTCGCCATCCTCCTCCTCGCCCATCATCAGCTTTGGCTATTCAACCGTGACCATCGAAGTCATATGGTTGAGCCACCAGGACAGGGGCAGGGCCATACGGGGGAGTCTACAACAATAGTATTTAGGGCATATTTGGATCGTTGCCAATGCTAGCCCACCGACGATTGGTGTGCCTATGTCAGAGTTGGCGCGTCCAGTTCATTCCACCCTCACGCGGGCGAATTCACGGGCGGCGAAATCGTTAACCAAAAAATTGGCGGCCAACTGACGCGGCATTTCCATCTCTCGTATAAAACGACCCATCCTTATCCATTCGTCCTTGAGCCGTGAAAGCCAGACGCAACCTCTGCATCTTCGACGTGCCGCTGCTTCGTGCGGCTATTCGCGCGGTCGCCCAAGCCACGCCGCTGCTTCTTGCGGCTGTTCACGGCTTCGCGCAGCCACCCGGACGCTTGCGTCTTCACCAGGCCGCTACTTTTTGCGGCGGTTCACGGCTTCGCGCAGCCACCCGGGCCTTGGCCTTGCACCATCGGTCGGTGGAGGAGATAGAGGACGCCCAGCCATTGACTATTGGATGCGATAGCAGGACGAGGCCTACCATCCGCTGGACAAGGTTCACTCCCACGATCTTATTTCATTTCCTTGGGATCTTTTGCTTGCTATTTGCGATGACATGTGTTACAAGATTCTCCTTGCCTGTGATGACATATTTTATTTAATCCTACAATACTATTAGTACTACTAGATTGCAAATTTAATATTTTCCTTTGATTCAACACATCTCGTAGCTGCTACCTTCATTGCAATGTAACTCATTCGCCCCTTGATTATAGTTGCCCATTTATCTAATTTTTTCCCATTTTACTCAGATGGACATGGATCAACAGCAATACTATTATTACTATACTACATGTGTTACATGATGTGAAGGCATAGGGCTTTAGCTGTTTTAGTTCTCATGTTAGCGATCTGGTGGAGGGACAGTGATGGTAGAAGGAGTAGGGGTCGAGATGCAAAATATGGTCCATTGGTTGAGAGGGATATCAATAGGACAAACACATTGGCTAGGTTGTTCACTACCTCCGATGCAACTTGCATAAAATAGTTAAGAATGTCTCGGCCAGTATTCCATAAGCTTTGTGCCGGACTCAAAGACAGGGGTCTTTTAGTCGACACCTTTCATGTTTCAGTGGAGGAACAAGTAGCAATGTTTCTATACATGGTGGGACAACATCATACAAATGCATCTGTTGGCTTTTCATTTTTGGTGATCCGGTGAGACAGTGAGTAGGTACTTCAATGCAGTATTGCAAGCAATGGGTCAGCTTGCACGAGATCTTATTTATTTAGGTCCATGGATACGCACACAAAGATCACTAGCTCAAACAAATTCTATCCCTATTTTGAGGTAACTATAAACCATGGTACTTTTGTTTAGCGGTGCATATTTTTCTTATGTTTAATGTGAATTATTCTTCTACAAATAGGGTTGTATAGGAGCACTAGATGGCACTCATGTAAGGGCATGTGTGCCTACTCACATGGTTGACAGATTTAGGGGACGTAAATCATATCCCTCTCAAAATGTGCTAGCTGTTGTAGATCATGTAAGGAGAAGTGGGGTTGGTGCGGCGGGCTTTAAACAATAGTGGCAATGGTTTTGACTCCACAACATGCAAGTTCACTCTTTCTGAGTCGGAGAAGGAATAGCTAAGTGTAACTACTTAATTATGTCTTCTTCAACTATGTAACTTAATGTTTAGTAGTTGATATGTGTCCTGATCTTTCTTTTTTTGTTTTCTGCAATAGAAAACAGTAATCAACTACCTTACTAGGCATATAAGGTTCTATCATCTTTTGGAAGAGTTGTTCTCTAATCAGTCCCAAGCTGATGGTTCACTTGCTGCAGACCAAAGCACTGTGAATGTTTCTGAGAAGGCACAAAGGACATGGAGGGCTACAACTTTATTGCTGATACCGACGAAGATGCTGATTCTGACACCATTGCTCTTCATAGCCTAAAGACTCGACTTGGATGGCAAGCCCACCACCAAGAAGCGTAAATGTGAGAAATCAGATTCAAAGAAATCATCCAAGTCCAAGGTATCCACAAATGATGTGGCAACAAGTATTGTGGCATTGGCAAGCTCTCTCTCAAAGCCACATGCTCTGCCTCCTATTTCTATACAACCTGTTGTGCCTGCAGACCCTTATGCCAACCTTTGGAAGAGGATAAATGATCTTACTATCACATCTAAAGACAGGCTTCCGATTGTGGCCCATTTAACTAAACCAGATCAAGACATGCTGTGTAGCTACCTCAACTTTTCCCCCGATTCGATGCTACATGAGTGGGTCATAAGCTTCTTTGAGCAAGCTAGGGGTAGCAGTTCTGCTTTCTAACTTTGACATAAGTTGGTTAAGCTTTTGCGAACCTTTTGGATAGTCGTTGATGATATATTTTGTTTATAGTAGTAAACCTAGATGGATGGTCGTTAGCAGGGACTTTTAGTTTGTTTATATTAGGTAAATATATATGTATGATGCCTTGCTTGATCATGGAACGATCGCTTGGTTGTGAACTTAACTTTTGTTTCATGGACGTCCTGCTCCATGTATAGTAGTATGTGACCTTATAAATATATGGATTCATGAAGTTTATTTTGGATTGGTCTGGTGTGTGTTTCCAAGTTATAATAATTGTCATTCTGATGTTGTAGAAAAAGAGATAACCCCACCGGTCCATTATATTCGGGTCATGAGACTCTAAATTGGTAGCAAACCAAATACTAGCCAAAGACAGGTGCCAAAAGTTGGCAACTCAGTTGGCTGTAAACCAAATGAAGGTCAAGCTATTCTATCAAATATTTGGCAACTATATTGGCTACAAACCAAACACTTATCACTCACCAATTTTTTGGTTATGCCCTTGATTTGGTCATGACCCTAATTTGGTAGGGCAGCTTGGGGCATAAACCAAACATTCCCTTAATGCCCAAGGTTCGCCTAGATGATCAGGAACGGTTAGGCACTTCTGTCTTCTTGATTCTCACAAAAGCCTTTGTTCAGATTGACAATTGCCACTTAGTTCTATTCCTTTTATTCATATTTTGTACAATGTGATGATATCAGTAACAACGAACATGCATTTACTCTACGTCTATAATTTTACTGTGTATTCTATATTAAAAAAGTATTATACTTTTAAATATACATAAACAAATACATGTAATCTATTTATAACTTAAAAAGAATTAAATATTGCATTACTATGGGTGTCTATAAATTTGTCAAAATCCCTAGCAACGCAGGCGTATCTTGCTAGTATTATATATAGCTATAATGAAAATAGCCACAACTTTTTTTTATCAGCATCTCTCAAAGCACATGAAATCTTTTGAGGGTTAACATGCCAACTTGCCAACGCCGAGCGTTCTAGTGATTGTGCTACTATTTTAATTTTTCTAGATAATGTGTGATACTGTTTTAATAAGTTCGTATTAATGCTCCTTATAAATATCGCAGAAATATCTGAAGAGACATAGGGTGTGGATTCAAAGTGGCGTGTCGTCTTCGATAGGAAAGGCGGATCAGAAGGCAGGGGAGGAGAAGGCACGCGGCCGACTTTGAGAAAGACACGAATCACTCGGTCTGCCCCAAAGTTTTTTTTTTTTTTTTTTTTTTTTTTTTTTTTTTTTGAACTCTGCCCCCAAAGTTTTGGGCACAAGCAACGCCATAGCAAAAAGTTCCCTTTTTTAGAGGGACTTGCTGCCACACTTCATCTTTTTCGGATCAAAGGCCACAACCGTTAATATCTTGCTTTGCAGTTGCAAGCATCACGCCACCATTGGGCTATGGGCGGCGGCGAGCGACTGCCGTCGGTGCGGGCGGTGGCCGCGGCGGCGGTGGTGATGTGGCTGCTTCCGGTGGTCTTGACGCTGGAGGTGCTCTGGCTGCCACTGGTCTGCCGCGGCGTGGCCGCTGTATATGGTTCAACACGGTGTGTACGAGGAGGCGGCTGCGTGCAGGTTGCTGCGACGGCGGACGAGGCCGCAGGTGGACGGAGCCTGTCGACGCTGGCCACCGGCTGCGATTGCTGGATCAGTACCTCGAAGACCAGGTGGAGCTCGTCGGAGCCGATGACGACGCCAGAGGAGGGAGAGTTCTGAATAATCCACTGATATCCGGCCAGCGTGGTGGTTATGGTTGTAGAGAGGGGACAAGAAGATCCTTTTTCTGATGTGTCGTAGCATGTACAAAAATGTTTGTAATAGGAGGGGCCGGATGATTAGAGGCCGGCCAGAGAATTTCGCTTGATCTTTTTCGAACGAAAAGAGAGAGAATTCCCTTGTGCCTGGTGAAGCATCTCTGTTTTTCCCCAAACAGAAAATGAGTTTGCAGTTTCCGCTGTTTGTTCAGATGAAATTCCTCAGTTGTTTGTTGTTAACTCGCGGTTATTCCCTTGCAAAAAGAAACTCGCTGTTATTCCTGCAAATTTTGCGCTATTATTCCTTAATCATGCCAGGTGGTGAAGCTACAGGGTCCACTAGCTCAGTTTGAAACTGAAACTGGAAAGCTAACATAGGGATTGAACCAAAGTTTTTCCTTTTTCGTCGGCGAGGCAATGCTTAAATTTGAAGAAGCATCTGCAGGTACGTACAGTACGGGATTGGAACATTAAATCTGTGCTGGACGAGAGAGAAGCAAGCAACGAGGAGTGGTGATGCATCAAATTATCAAAAGGCTGGAGTAACACAAGAATCAGGCCCGAGCTTTCGGGACAAGCAACGCCCATAACAAGGAAGCTTTTGTTCACAGATTCCATGTCTTTTGAACATGTTTAATCAGCTGCACATCTGCTGAACCACCAATCTTGTCGACCTGTTATTATCCAATCTGTAGAGGAACTCTCAACTTTTAGAAGTAATTATAAGAGCAGGACAACAGGTCAGGACAGAAGGTCAGTTCGACGTTCCTAAGATCATGTACTAGACTTCAAAACTCAGAGATGCATCTACTTATCATTGTCTATACATTTCTTAGTAGATTTATGAAAGGACAATGACGAACTTGATTAACTACAGGCATGTAACATTGTGCATGGATGCGGACCGCATTAGTTTTCTGGTCCAAATTAACAGTCATTAGTTTAATGGCCATTATTTTATCACACCTTAAAATGTTATATTTATAATAATTATTGTTATTATTTTCATATTATAAATCAAAATGAGTAATCTATTTGACTTTCATAATCTAATTCATTAGTTTTATTAGTACCATTTCGCCACCTCAGTCTCGACCAAACAGAATTAATCAGTGGACTTGCCCAAAATAAAAACTTCATAGAAATAAACAAACATTACTTAGTTATTAGTGTAACTAGTTGATAACCCCGCGCGTCGCAGCGGGACTAAAAGATATTAACTTTAAATTTATAATATTGAACTAATTGTGTTAATCTCTAACATATATTCTTTATCTAAATGATTGAAATTAATTACGATGATGTGGCGCAACGTGGATTGAGAGAAATAGCCATTAAAACGAGTTAGTGGGTTGCATCTTTTATATATAAGTAGATTATTATATACTACCCATCCAACAAATGGCCGTTAGTTCGAAAACTAATGGTCATTATTTTTTACCAGAAAACTACTCTTCTCAAATGCAAAGTTAACATAAAGACCATCATGTGCTGCTAATACTGTAACATATACTAACCAAGATATCATCGACATAGCATGAGCTTACTTCGAGAATAGAAGAGGCTCCTCTTCATAACAGATATCATCAGTAATTAAATTGACTTGTACAAATTAAACAGATTAGGTAAAATGAAGGATTCACGAAACCCTATGAGGGAAGGAATTGCAATACCATACGGAAAATTCCATGTATGCCATTAAAAACATATTATTTCTTATTTGTCACTGAAAATTTCCAAGTTCCTTATGTGCCTGTAGACAAGAATGGCAAGTTTTCAAAGGTTTCATGCAGGCGAATTTTCTCAACAAAAAAAAAAACAGGTTGTACAGCAAACGTGGTAGTGCAACTAAGACTGACTCCAACAGGCGGCAGGCAGAGGCAAAAATGACTCTCCAATCACTACTGTTCACAGCATTTTGGTCTCCAACAGAGCAGCCATCGGAGAAGGCATTATTGCCTTCGAGGAGAGAGGCGAGGTAAAAGTGGATAACCTCTCTCCTCGAATGCATCTGACGAGAACACCCGGGTGAGCAAGGTGCTGACCGACGGCCGGCGAGCTCCACGGGCAGTGAAGGGGTGGCCGACGGCCGACGGCACGCGGGGCAGCGGCAACAGGCGGGGAGAGAGACGCGCGAGGCCACCAGCCGCGGCGGCAGACGGAGCGAGCGGCGCGGCGGGTGGGCGAGCCGTCGCAGAGTTGGACGGGCGGTGGACTTCGTGGTGGCGGCGGCAGGGCGTGCTCTAGGACGCAGCGCCGCGAGGGCGCAGCGTCGTGCACGATAGAGGCGGGCGAGCTCGGGGGCGGCCGGCGGCGCGGGCGAGCGACGAGCTCCGGGGCGGACTACGGCGAGCGCGACGCCAGCAGCAGCGCGCGTGAGTGCCGACGCGAGGAGCCCAGGAGTGGAGGCCTCGAGCTCGTGGCGGCGGTGCTGGCTGGCGCGGAGGCGGGCACGTCGCGGGGAGGTGCGGGACGAGCGTCTGCGGCGGCAGCGCGGTGTGCTGGGCGAGCTGCTCCGTGTGGTGCATGCTGGCAGCGTGGGAGAATATGCACGGCGAGCTGCTTCGCGCGCGCCTCGGTGAGGAGGACACACAGGCGAAGCACGGAGAAGAAGGCCAAGCACAGGGGAAAAGAATTGTCTGTTGGAGATAACAAATTTTGCCTTCCCTCCTCTATACTGTGTAGGCCATGCAAATCTCTCAAAAATGACTCTCCTTGTTGGAGTCAGCCTAAGAAATGGACTTTTGCAATACATGACTGCTAACAGCGTGCACAACCATGACTTGTGCCCCTCATCTTCGTAGACCAAAATTGGTTGCTACCAAGCAGGAAAAGAAAATTATTAGAGTGCTGCAACAAAACAAAATTAAGCCAATGAAATTAAGCAATGAAATTTTTCATGTCAAATCTGTAAAATGCTGATAGGAAAAACAATGAGAACTAAGACGTTAGAAAACAATGAAGTTGCCTAAGGAAACACAATTGAGTAAACTTTTTTTTTCCACCAGAGCATACTAGCCAACAACACAAATGTAGTTTGTAATATATTCTGAACAGATGTCAAGTCAAGACTCAAGACTGGGAATTTTTCTTAAAAGAATAATCATTTTCTAATCTAAAATTATAAAAATAAACCATCACAAACTAAATTTTTAGAATCCAGCCGCTTTTGTCACTCCGTATGGCATATCGTGATTCATGACTCATGAATCACGACATGCCATATGGCGTGACAGAAACATCTAGATCCTGAAAAATTAGTTTGGGACAGTTTGTTTTTATAATTTTAGATTAAAAATAATTATTTTAAAAAATAAGTTCAAGACTAGAGACTTTTATCTTCTGATGGATGTGACATGCCATTTACTCCAATTGTCACCATAACCAACCAAGGGCAAACAACCTTTTTTCATGGTTATACTTTGCTTGAAAACCAGATGGTACTTTTGCTTGTTTCTTGACGATTTTCCTTGAAGCCACGAGAGGCAGGAAACTAACCATTATAATAACTGACCAAGACACTGCAACAACGAGAAGAGATATAGAAGAAGTTTTGCTAGGAGTTACAGATAGAAATTCCAAGTTTCATGTGATGAGGAATTGCAGAAAAATTTGTAGAGGTTACATGAAAATAAATAAGCCAATGAGCACTAAACTCCATGAATTGGTTGATTATTCATTGACATAAGAAGAAATCAAGAACATTCTCACACCACTAAAAATAGTCACTTTAAACATATGTTTTGTTCCCTCGCAAAAAAAAACATATGTTTTGTTCAAGATAGAAATGCTTTGTACTTTGCTACTTTATGTCATTTCATCACAACAAGGGGGAGACGTGAAGGGCGAACTATAATGTGATGTTGAAAGATACAATTGAAACCTTTTCGGTAAAACTAAGAAATACAGGAGCAAATATTATCCCAATAAGGTTAGGATAGAAAAACAATCAGATCATAATATTCTATATGTGATAGAAGACACTTTTTCCTATTGAACAGTCCATATTAAATATTTATACTAGATATATTTTCCCCTAAAGTTTAAAGACGTTATCAACAATGTTTAGTGTCTACAAAATTGATTAGGAAAGCAATATTTAGTATAGAAGATTATGTAGTACGACGGTCCATAATTTTGTAATGAATTTTTTGAGTGGAAGTTGAAATTAATAGGAAAATATTCAATTTCCAATGTAAAAATTCAAAATGAACAGATCATGAGTGCGGAGTTTTTCGTGAGCATTTAGATTATTTTTTGTTTTTGGTACTATTTCACTTAACATCATGATGACTTAGATTGTAACCTTCCATTTGGAGGATCAAACTTGCTCTTTACAAATAAAAGATGTTTTATCCAAAAATACACATAATGATTATCACTAATATTTTGACACTATTACCCATTAATTCTAAAAGTTATTATTCCATTCTATCGTTGCATCTACGATGATATACTGTACACTATATGATGGCTATATAGGATACGGTAGGTGCACTGAAAATGTATCATTATGATAATCTGATCTATTAGGTATTAACATTGAATGATACGCATCCATTCGTGTTAACTTTATAACTTTTTAATATATATACATGTATCTTCCATGAAACCAAATTAACAATAACTAGGATGAAAATCGGCATAGTGTTTTCTTCTCATCTTCTCCCGAAGCAGAGTAAACTAGGAATTATCCTTTTGAGGTTCAATTAGTAATTCTAATGATGAAAAGAAATATTTTATCCTGCAGTTAAATGTCTTATTAAGTGTTGCTTCTGTATCTATCATCCAGGGAATGAGGAATTGTCCTAGTCATAGTCATGATAGTACTTCTTTAAAATATACAAGAAATGTCCTGGGAGCCAGAGGGGGCTACCTTATATTTACTAATTAGAGGCTCCTTTTGAGGCGTCCACTTTAATCAGAGAAAAATTCTAGAAATTCTCCCAAAAACCTAGACATCATCTAGCCATTGAATTAAATGCTAGACCAATGATGATCATTGATCTAACATGCTTGAAATTACCCACCTATGCCATTATAAAATTCGGAAAATAACTCTCATGTGAACACATTTTAAAAAACTTGGGGTAGAACATGGAAGTTTCTACTGCAATCTCACACAATCCCTTAGCACTACCAAATGTATGCTTCTTTGTCTTTCCATGTATAACTTCCATATACTAATACAACATGAACTAACCCCAAACACCGCAAGCTTGGACCTAGCCTCGAAGCCTAAATCCAGGCTACCGTAGTATCAGAAGAAGCAAGTCGTATGGAAAGCTAATATCTTGAGGAGCACTCACTTCACAAGCACAAAGCAAAATAGACATCTAGATTGATTATCCAAAACATTGACAGTTGTATGTTCACCACCATATGAATATAAGTTATATATTCTTTTATTTATTCATTGTTTGCATGTTTTACTTGAATTTTGTCTTGCATCTCGCCAGCCAGTCTAACTTGGGTTTTGTCTTAACCCAACCTGGGTTTTCACTTGCTCTCCATCATAAAACGTTCTGGTCAAACATCATTCTTGGTTTTATCGAAATGGATTTCTCCACTTCATTCCAAACAAAACGGAGGTCAAAAAATACAAGCATTCGAGTTTGAGAAGAGAACGGGAGGAGCACAACGCCCTCCCCCGGCCCCTACATAACTACTAGGTCTCTGAAATAGCTATGCAAGGAACAACGTCTCATTACATTTCGATACGGCACGTAGGCCTTGCACAACTAGCCACAGACAAAACTACATATCCATGTTTTCTCCTGCTTGCTCCTCTTCCGTTTCTTCAGTTGGCCCTAGCACATTCATTGGTGTCCCATCACTTTTATCACTGCCTACATCATGGATTTCACTCCTGCCTTGATCACTTGCTGCAAGTCCTCCTTGTACAATCCTGCCCAAGTAAGAGCAAGCATGAATAATGATCTCAAAAGGATGGTTTATCAGCTTTCTCTCAAAGCACCCAGCACACTACAGCAAAAACCAGCATAAAAATGATGCTTCCTCTTGAAGTGCTACTCTTATCCACTCCCAGAACTGTGATACACTAGAATGGCGAGTATGGCTTTTAAAGCACATCACTATCACTCCCCACACCACTCTCATTACTTTACATCCAAACATCAAGTAATCTGGGTTTTTAGGTTCATTGCAAAAGAAACAAGAGGGATCACCCTGCCACTTCCTCTTAATCATATTATCTTTAGTTAGTATGGCCTGGTTCTCCAAGAGCCATATAAAAATCTTGATCTTTTCAGGGATCTTGGTCTTCCAAAAGTGTTTGAAATTTTTCCCCTCTTCTCTTTTAGTCAGGTGGTTTACACTGATCTAGTGCTAAACTTTCTTGATTTTCCATCTAGGTTGGTCCCTATCTTTAGATAATCGAATGTTGTTTAGTTTTTCAGCCAGTGCATGCCACTGACCATGCATGATGATCGGCAGATTATGTTTAAACCTACCATCCAGTTTCTTTGTGCACACTGAGCCACTGTGATGTCTTCATCACTACAAAATTTGAAAAGCATAGGGTAGTTTTGACATAGAGGCCTCTCTTCTAGCCAAGCATCCTTCCAGGAGCCTATTTTGTCTCCCTTCTCTACTGCAAATTGCTAGTTAAAAACTACAAATTGTTGATTGCGTATTTGATACATAACAATTGAAATCTTTGTTCTCAACTTCAGTGGGCTGATCGATAAGATCACTACTACAAAAGAATGTTTTTATCCAAAAATATACATAATGATTATCACTAATATTTTAACATTATAATCATCATTAATACTTTGTTTCTGTAATTGTATCTATGATACAAGGATCCTTAAATGATACCTTCTATGATACCATATGCGGAATGAAAATGTATCATTATGATCATCTAATCTTCGAGACGAAAAAATGAATGCAACCATCCATTGGAGACTATTTTACGACTTTCTTTTATATACCTAATAACTTTTATGAAACAAGTTCAATAATTAATAACTAGGATGCAAATTAGCATAGTGTTTTCTTATCGACTTCTAGTGAAGATGAGTAAATCAAGAATTATCTTTTGATGTTTAATAAGGAATTTTAATGATGAAAAGTAAACCCTCTATCCTGCAATTAAATTGCTTAATAAGGTTGCCTCCTCTATCTACCATCCAGGTTCCAAGGTAAGGGAATCATAAATTATCCTGGTCACATGATGCAAAGGTTAATGATAGTACTTAAAAATATCACCGAAATATCTGGGAGACACAAGGGGCTATGTTGAAAGTGGCGTGTCCATCTCCGACCGCGACCGGCTCCCCAGAATGGAAGTGGCGCATCAAAAGGCGGGAAGGGAAGGAGCAGGCAGCCGACTCGGAGAGGGACACGGATCATTCGGAGCCAGGCTTTGGGCACAAGCAACGCCCAAAAGAAGAAGTTTCCTTTGCTGCCACACTTCCTCTGTTCCGAGTCGCCAAGTCCTCCGTTTCTTGCTTGCAGTTACAAGCATCATCCAACCCAGCCCGTTAACCATTGGGATCGGGAGATGGGCGGCGGCGGCGGCGGGCGAGTGCCGTCGGTGCGGGCCGTGGCCGCGGCGGCGCTGGCGGTGTGGTTGGTGCCGGTGGTCCTGACGCTCGCCGTGCTCTGGCTGCCGCTGCTCTGCTGCGCCGTGGCCGCCGTCCGGTTCAACCGCGCGCGGACGAGGCGGCTGCGGATGCGCGGGTGCCGCGACGCCACCGGCGGCGGCGGCGGCGGAGGAGGCCGGTCGACGGAGGCGGTCGACGCCGGCTACCGGCTGCGGCTGCTGGACCAGTACCTCGAGGACCAGGTGGAGCTCGTCGGCGCTGCCACCGACGACGAGGGGGAAGGAGATCCCTCCTGATCCGAGGTCCTCTCCGATTCGTCGTAGCGTGTACATGTTTGTAATAGGAGTAGCCGGACGCTTGAACGCCGGCCAGAGAATTCGCTCGATCGTTTTCGAAAGAAAACAGAGAGGATTCGCTTGTGCCAGGTGAACGCGTCTCTGTTTTTCCCCAATTCAGTCAAATGGAAACAAACAGGGGAAGAAGATGACCTCTTCAAATCTGATCCCTTTTTCCAGATGAATGGATTTCCTGTGTTTTTTGCACGTAGTTAGTAACTTGCAGTTAATCCAAAGGAGTTGGTAACTAGTAGATCCACTCGCTCTGTTTGAAATTGAAAGGCTGCTGGCGCCACGGAAGCAAGCAGACATGGGCGTGAACCAAAGCTTCCCTTTTTCGTCGTTGATGCTTACAGTTGAAGAAGAAGTATTTTTTTTCTTTTGTTGGAAATCGTTGAAGAAGCATCTGGTGCTGGATCGGAGGAACATTAAAGCCGAGCTGGACTTTTGTATCTTATGTTATCTACCACCTAGTGATCCGGCGTGCTCACATGTGCCTCCTCCCCAGCTTCCATTCGGTGCCGGAGACACGGTTGGTTCAGCGAGTCATTCTGCTTCTGTCCCCGGCGAATTGAATTTGTTTTTTCTTTAAGGACGAATTGAATTTGTTACTACTACTAGTAGTATAGTATAGTACCATGTCCTGGTATGTGCAACATTGAATTGCGCTGTAGAGTTCAGTAGGACCGGAGCGATCTTTTGACGGTGGGTTCAGTCCTTGTGATTTCAGATTTGAGAGCTGAGTCTTCAGACAGCAACTGCAAAACAGTTTAAAATATGGACATTTCTCGGTGTCCTTGTCTAGTGATCGCGCCATTTAGCAATCGTGCTCAGGGGTGCACGCTCGCTCCCTTCGAAACCAAACCGCGAGAGAAAAGAGAAACTGAAATCACCGGGTGCGTGTAGTTGCAGTCTTTCACCGAGATACTACTGCGTGCAACACCTGCAGTTCGTGAGGCACATGAATTCAGTTCACATGCATTCGCTGAAGCGGCAGTCCAATTTCCCGCCATATTGTTCACTGTTAGCTCGGACTTCCTTCATTCTGGACCACACCGCGATCTTCTGTCTCCGGTTCGGTACGGACGGGCGGAGCGATGCGGCGGCGCCACGCGTGGGAGCTGACGGCGACCAACCGACCGGTGGTGGGGCGGCGAGGATCTATCCGTTGTGATTCGGCACGGACTCTGCTGCCTCCAGATTTTCTTCCACTCCAGCGCAGTGTCGCGTCACATCGGAATTCAAGGTCCAACGACCCAGCAGTGCGCTTGCCAACAACCAGTGCTATCCTATCCACATTGCAAACGCATCGTGCCAAAGAATTTGGGGCTCTCTTTTTCTCACCCGCTTTACCATGTCCTCGTCTCACACGAAGTTAGTTTCGTAAAACCATAATTAACTACTCTCTGTCCCCACTGCATGTCTGCATCAGAGAATCAACCTAACACGGAACTAAACTAATCAGAATTTGACTGATTACTTTGACATCATGCTTTGTTTTCCTTGGCGCAAAATGGATCACTCTAGGAGGTCAACCGAGTCCAGGATTCAGCTTTAGGAAAGAATATGACTATGCAACGTTTTTTTTTTTTTTAGGGCGACTATGCAACGTTAGAGTGGGCCGTGGACTACTTTTCTGTGTCGAACTTGTGTGGATCTTGTTCACTTGTGTCGAAATTCGACAGTGTAAACAGGGGAAATATTCTGTGCAATTGGCATATTTTGTACAATCCGTGCAATCTACGCATGCAGCCGTGCGATCTGCATCCGGCAATCAGAGATTTAATCATCGTATCCCCTTGACCCCTTCCGATCTCTTTTTCTCAAAACCCCCTCGTAGGAATCTGCAGCTGCCGAAACTCCCTCCGTGTAATTCTGTTTTTCGCTGACTGCCGCAACAAAAATCTTAAATTAATCATTTAATCCTGGTGAGACTCATTCGTAGCTCTCTGGTCTCGTCAAGGTCTTCCGCCAGAACAAGTTTAATCCCCGTGTAGCCGTTCCAAGCACACCACTGCACCATTGATGTGCTTCGACAGTGCTCTGCTAGTGGCAGCTCGTTGCAGCTTATTTCCCTGAACGGAATAATATTTAAAATGACACGGCATGATGGCACAACATAGAACGATCATGCATGCATTCAAAAGTACGATCATACAGCCAAGAATAGACCAAGATGCTTGCTGCTATAGATAGATCAACATTAACATGAAGTCTGTAAACATAATAAAAACGTTGTGAAAGAGACTTTGATGATGATACAGTTTAGCTAGAGTGAAGGCAGCACCCTGGCATTGAAATCGATTTAATATTAATCTAGTTATATCTAAGACAACCATGTCGATACATTTCATTATTGCAAAACTATGAAATTATTCTTAAACTACAGTCTATTAAATGATTTGTGATTGCAGTAGTTCATCCATGCCACTGTTCCTCCGGAAACTTATGTTGATATCACTTTCTGAAAAAAAAAGATACAATATGCACCATCATCATCTTCTGTTCATAAAAAATGAATAACTCAAGAGTATACTGATATTCTTCACCTTTGGCGTAGTGAGTTTACTGAATTGTATCTTTTTTGGGGCAGTTGCGCTTATCATGTAGCACTAGCTGTTTGCATGACCCACACAAACGTGGGATCTTCTCATTTTTCTTTTTCTTAGCCTCCTCCTTCTTCCTGTCGCTTCCTCCCTTATCTGAGTGTCCCCTGATTCTCTTGACTCGGCCCTTAGAGCGATGATCCTTTGGCGGCAAAATGTTAACTTGGGAAGGAATGTTACAACCTGTGAAACCTTCAAGCTCTGAAAATCTGCTTCGCTGATTGGTAGGAAGTTTATTTCTTACTTCATCCACAAAATTTTGAAATTTAGTTTTTACAATCTGCATGGTATGCATAGAACTTCCAGCTTGTTGGAAGATATCTTCTATTTCCTTCCGCATATCTGAAGCTAACATCTTAACTCCAATATCCATAGAAGGTCTTACCTTTTCATCTAGCAAATTTCCTTCTGCATCATATATAATCTCTTTCTTGCAATTTTTTGTCCATCTTTTTAGCACATAGTGCCCAGGTAACTCATTCTGTTTTGTGGCTCGTAAGACATAGATAATGTGGCGGCAAGGAATTCCATGTGTGTTTGAAATAACATACAAGAGCATTGGCCAACCATGGTACAGGTATCAAGATTTACTTCTCTTACCTTAGAGCTGTCATCAATAATGGAGCACACTTTGAAGTTGCCATTATGTTTCATAATATCAACTATACAACGGTCCCTAGCAGCAAGCACCTCTTTCTGGAACTCCAGAAATATCTCATATGTAAACACTTCACTTCCATGCTTCTCAATTGGCCACTCTGTCTTCAGGACTGGATCTGTATGAAGGCTTGCATTGTCTTCCATCAACTCTTTTTCTCTTTGTTCTTCCACTGCAGTTTCAAATCGAACCCAGAACTCGACCAAACTTTGCTTAAAACCAATAAAGCATTTGAAAAAAGAGTTAGCACTCTCTGACCTTGAAGTTGTCCTAAGAATACCAGATAGGGATATGTCAGTGAAGTACACTGGTATCCAAGATTTACGGATGTCATACCGGTTAGCTAACCACTCATTATTTTCTAATTTAAAATGTGCAATGATTTTATCCCATTCTGACTCAAACTCCTCAATAGTTTCAGAGGAATATACACAACGGTTCACCCACTTATAAAATTCTTCATCTTCCCTGACAGGGTATCCAACCTTCTCAGGTAATTTTATAAGGATATGCCACATACATAATCTATGCCTACTTGTTGGAAACACAGTGGCAATTGCGGCCTTCATGCTTGCATCTTCATCAGTAATTATAAGCTTGGGTGAAACACCTCCCATTGCTTTCAGAAATGTATTGAATAACCATTCATAAGAATCTATCCTCTCATTAGAAATCAATGCAGCCCCAAACAATACGCAAGCTCCATGGTGGTTCACTCCAGTGAATGGTGTAAAGACCATATCATACTCATTAGTACTACGTGTTGAATCAAAAGAGAGCATCTCTCCAAAATGTGCATAGTTTTTCTTACAAGTTGTATCTGCCCAAAAGACATGCACCAGCTTACCCTCATCATCAACAACATAGTCAAAATAAAATCCTGAATTGATGGAGTTCCTTTTAGCAAGATTATCAACAAACATCTGTGCGTCCGATGACTTTATCAGAGCTCTCAATCTTCCATGATAATTTTGCAGATCTCTCTTTGTGCATCCCACGATATTAAATCCCCCTCATTAACACGAAGATACCTGTATGTTAATGAGGTCCCGATGCTAGCTTTATGGCAATCAAATAATGTAGTCTTAACCTTTTCACTTACATGTCTATTTGATCGTAACAAGTGTCGGCTACGAGGTGACACAAGTATATGTTTATGCTCTGCTTGGAATGTCTCAATTCTGTATCTATTTTCCAAAGTACGCTTAATAATAATGAAGGCCTCACAACCACACCTACTGAATTTTTGCACATATTTCCTTTTCTTCTTCTTGGGGCTGCTTCTTCAACCTTTTGCTCACTTTCCTTCCGAAAGCCTTCCCGCGAGCAATAGAATCGCTTTAGTGTCACATCACCATCTGCCAGTGTATGCTGACCGATCCGAACAGAAAACCCACCTTCATGTGCATAGGCGAAGTAAAACTCCTTAGCTGAGGCCAAATCATCAAATTCCATCCCCACAACTGGCAACATGTTACTAGGCACTTGAGGTGTGCATGTTACTCCCTACAGTAAGGCACACAACTTTTCTTGTCACCAACTTTGTTTATTCAAGCATTAATACAAATGGTATATTTATACTCACAATGATTGGAAATACACGCTTTTGCGGAGTAATATACCCATCATCCTTGCATGGGAGAGAATTGCTTTCAGTGATAGAAGTGCACTCATCCCTTGGGGAAATATTTTGCGACAGAGCAGTGCTGCATATTGGAAACGTCAAAGGTGCTGAAAAGTTGCAGACATGAAACAATTAGCACGGCCAACTATGATGACAAATTCTAGCTTTTACAAAAGATCCTATAAAGCAGTGGCGGAGGACGAACAAAATTCGAGGTGTGGCAAATTTCATAGCGTAAAGTGGATTGCCAAATCAAAGTCAGCTTATTATCATTATTTTAATTTTTAACGAAAGTAAGATCAGCTAATGGCACTGGTGATGGGATCATCCTCGTGTCCGTTGGTTTGGTCATCCATAGGGCTCACGACAGGCAGTAATATGCCATAGCTAAGCTTCTATGGACCAGAACAAGAAGAACATATAAAGAAATTGGCCGGAGACTGAAACCAGATTGATCCCCTAATTCTTGGCCCTCCTTCGTTTGTCTGGTTGGTGTAGAAGGTTTTTAATTGGCTGCGGGCAAAGGACATGGCAGATAGCTGCAGGGTAGGGGGATGTCTTGCGCAAAATCGAGGTATGGCGAGTGCCTCACCTCGCCATACCGGGAGCTCCGCCGCTGCTATAAAGATTACAATTATTTTACAGGCTGACCATGATTGATAGCATGGAGGCTACACTTACCTGTCATTATTTTTGGTACTGCTGAGAGAGAAGACACACATTCAGACGTCATGGAAGTGAATGGCATGGGTACGTGCTGTTCAGAGATATGTGTCATGGGTGTATAAGCAGTCCAAGCAGGTGATGCGGCACTGGATGGTGGTGTCGCCATAGATGGCACCATAAACATTGACGACATGGCCGTGGTCATCGATGAAGAGAGCAGTGTGTGGGGGTTTGAGGAACACAACATGGCCGTAGACTCGCAACTAGCGAATGTCGTAGATATGGGCGTCAATGGATGCGAGGTGGCCGCATTCTCAAGCCCAGGGGACATTATACTTGGAATTGTGGCAACTCGATTAGTCAATTCTGAGATGGGTGGATGGAGTGCTTGCGTTCGTGGGCGGCAAGCTTGGACTATTTGCGAGTTCATGGCGGCTCGACTCTGGATGGGTAGATGGAGATCGGGGAAGACGACGTGCTTATTGGGTAAGAGATTAGGAATTAAGCAAAGGGAGTTTCGGCAGCTGCAGATTCCTAAGAGGAGGTTTTGGGAAAAAGAGATCGGATAGGGTCAAAGGGATACGTGATTAAATCTCTGATTGTCGGATGCGGATCGCACGGCTGCATGCGTGGATTGCACGGATTGCACAAAATATGCCAATTGCACAGAATATTTCCCC
>JAUNZO010002944.1:0-238850 GCA_031894775.1 Chloris gayana | reverse complement strand
GAGGCATCAACTTTTTTCTGTGACATATAACTAAGCCAATACTTAAAAGTTATAAATCACACAAGTAGAATTAAGTGCAAATTTGATTAACTCATTCATCATGAGAAGGGAGAACACATAAAATTGAATGACAAAAACAAAAGTAGCTGATCTGACCTGTAGTGCAACATACATAAACGAAAATGAAGTATCCCTCCTCTTGTGAACCATCATGAAGCAGTAAATCAATCATACAACTTAGAATATCATAACAAATGTTTCATAAGAAGGTGATCTTTATATTTCATATGAATATTATGATGTTTACAGGCTATTAACTTTGCTCTCTCCTAAACAATACATGTTTCTAACTCCATGTGCAGTCTCCTTTACATGATCAACCTTCTGTACTTTCGTCACTCTAGTGGCCTTCCCTTGCTAATCACTTTGTATTTGACTGGTAATAGGCTGGACAATCTTCATTTTGAAGACCAATGATGCTGGGGAATTGAGGCCAGCAATAACCTTCCTCAAGTCCACGAATGGTATTGTCGCTGTTTGAATAAATAGAAATGAATTAAGGGTATGATCTATGCTTGTTCACTGTACAGGGTTGTGAAATGATCACATAAGGGAAGATCCAAACTTGGGGATTCTATCACAGGGTGCACGAATCCATCCAATTTGCCCTCTCTCATTATCATATACCACCATCTGATCCTGCATTGTAATGTCTGCAACAAGATGGAAAAACATATCAGTTGTCATGTGAGTTATGTACTTCTGAAACTGGTTGCTAGGTTTTGCCTGGACTTTTTACCTCCAACAATGTTTAGATCCTTGAGTCCGACATCAGATCCGTTGAGAATTCCCAAACACGCATTTCCATATTTCTGGTACCAAAAACAGAAAAATAGATGTAACCACAAAAAAATTGCTTTTACTGCTAATAGTAGATAGGGTTATGGATTATTTACAGTGACGATGAGGTAGTTCTCAGGAGGGATTTCCATGAGAGCCTTCTTGCCATTGGAGAAACTCAGAATCAATGATTTGAACTCTTTTTTGACATCACGGACGGATTTGAATGGTTTCTTTCCTTTCCAGCACAGTGGCAGGGAGGGGTCAGATACCTCTTTCAGAGTCTTACTTAGGTCACCCCTAAGCTGCAAATACCAAAATCTGATAAGCTTCATGTTTAATAATTTGGTTTTAGAACATAAAAAGTTTCAAAATTTACCGCAGTGACAAGAGCATGATATGGCTGTGCAGCAAAGTAGGTGAATGAGCTGCCACTGTCAAGGACTACTTCCATTGGCCTGACACCAAGTGACCGGCCACCAAAGTACAAACTTGCTGAGCCAGGGGAGTAGTAGTTCCTGGAAATGCAAAGTTTGTTAGCCTATACAAGTGATTCTTGGAATTCAAAGGCTATGCCAAGATCGATGTGAGAATTACACCGAATTTATACTAGAGGGACCACAAAGCATAATTAAGAGTAGGAGATCTTCAACTAAGCAAAATGTACAAGGAAATACAAGAAAATCAAGATTTTGGCTACAAAAGGTTACAAAGAGCATGTATAAAGGTTTGTGATAACAATAAAGTTTAGTGTGTCAATGTGGATTCTACACAGTCCACAGCTTTCATCTCATTTAAGTATCTAAATATTAGGATCTATGGATCACAATATATTTCATATTCACTAGTCAAACTCCTAACAGAAAGCACCTACATTTGAAGAAACAACTCATGAGTATCGCCGCAAACAAGCATTGTTCATCAGACCTTTGCTACTAATTTCAGGTGTCACCAAAATAAAAATAAAGAATAATAACACTAACCGGAATGCACTTCGAGCCATGGGCGCCCATGTTGCATGTGAGTAAGGAACAAGATTGTCCCCAAAGAAGAGGAAACCCCCTCCTCTAGAGCTTAGGCAGTGGCCAACAACATTCTTGGTGATCCCATTCTGCTTGAGCTGTGAAAGCAGGCTAATTGATCCGCTCCCAAGACCAAGCACACCATCAGTGGGTGCTACTTCACTGCTGCTGCCAACCTGTTGGTCATACCCACACCTGTACAGATGGAAGCAACATAAAAGGCCAGTTCAAGCAGCATATCTTGCAAAGTTGCACACCTAACAAGATGCAAGTAGCATACCCGAATGCAAGATTTGGGCGGACAACAGAGGTGTTTGCAAGTCGGAGCGCAAAGTTGTCGTTGACTAGTACACCGATTGATGACCCCTGATCAGCATACCTAATCTCATAGTCACACTGCTGCTGCGGTGAGTCACATCTGTGCTTCCCGTTCAGGGCACCGTGTAGGGATGCACACAACTGATCCACACATGGCACGAGCTTGTTCTTTGTTGGTCGGTACAGGGGATGGGGCACCTGTAACAACCAATACTATGGTAAGTAACATCACAGACCCAATTTCAGACTAAGCCAATACTAGCATCTACCGATGTAATGCAAGACTAGGATCTGAAACTGCTGTAAAGTTGAATAGGAGCATAGGACATTGACAACAATGTACCATTTCTTGAATCCATAGTAGTTAGTGTTGCCATTTAACGACTAATGCCAACAAACTAACTTTTCATTCCACAAAAGATAAATGCAAAAGTGATATGACATCTTGCCAAGAACGTGGCAGGACATTTGTTACATAATTAATTTTAAAATCGTAGCACAAGAATTTAACAGATTTGGCTGCATTCAGTAGATTCACTCCCTGAACAGGAAAACACTTAAGCTCACCATGCCTGACCAAACTATGACCAAGATCCAAGAATGAACTTTAAACAACACCAATACTCGAACTGGAAATAGTCTAGAAATACCGAACTGCTGACATTGACAACGATTGATGCAGAGTGTTCCACTTCCTCGACGAACAAGGAAAGGCAGAAAAGGAGAAAGGAACAACAGTCAGTGGAGGAACCGCACCTTGGAGCAGCTGACGCAGGGCGCGTCGCACTGGAGCCAGGTGAGGTCGCTGCCGGTGTCGACGTCCAGGAAGTACGGCCGCGGCGGGTTGCCGATGCTCATGGCCACGTAGTACAAGCTGCACGAGGAAGAAGGAAACAGACACATACCAAAAAAAAATCAATTTTTATTTTCTCGAAGCAACTTGATCAATCAATCAGCGCTAGTAAACAATTTAGGAGTGATGCACCAGAGAGAACGGAGCAATGCGCACAGAAATCTACGGATGGGGCCAAGGGCCGCAATCAGTTGATTGGTTCTTGGAGTCAGGGATTGGCTGGCGCGGAGAAAAGAGTAAGGAAAAGGGGGACGCACCCGTGCGGGTAGACGTCGCCGTAGAGCGGGAAGACAGCGGACGACGCCGCATCCGGCTCCTTCCCCACCGCCGGCCCTCCCTCGCCGGCCTGTCCGCCCGCACCGCCGGCGCCAGCGCCAGCGCGAGCAGCAGGACCGCGAGCGGGCCCCACCTCGCGGCGGCCATGGGCGGAGCAAGTGGTCAGGACCTGGGAAGGGAAGGGAAGCAGAGCAGGGGAGGGAAGGACACCTCGCCTCTTGTCTTCTTCCCCCTTTCCCTTTCTCTTAATAATATTAAATTTTTTAGATTTGAGCAGTTTAGAAAATGGGGTGGATGATGGGAGATCAGGGTGGTGTGGGGAAGGCGGGGATTTTATAGCAGGCAAGAACGGAGATGGAGGAGCAGTGAATTGACATGGAAGCTTCTCTGGACTTTCTTTTCTGGTTGCAGCAGGAAGCAAAAGAAACAGAAAGGGTTTTTCAGACAGTTGCCTCCTTTCCAGGGTTCTGAAAAGGAACCTTTTTCAGGGTTGCCTAGTCCTGGGAAAAAGAGAAGAATTGGGGGTCAGGGAATAGTATATTTGTTGTGTTGAAATTGCTCTGCCTTTTTGTGTTGGTTGATTGGCTGTGGGGAGAAAGGTATTGCCTTTGCCTGGCTCATCAGCTTTGCATCGTCAGTGTTTAATTGGACATATAGATCCCAAATCAGTTAGGATCTTACTGTACTAGCCTCAATTTTGTTAATAATTATTGCACTCAAGATTCTAGAAAGGCATAAGAAACCTGCTGAGCAGTGCATAATGTTACGGCAGCACGTGTCATTCCCCTTGTCTCAAAATCTTCTTTTAACTAACATATACTGGTACTAAAAACAATTTGCTTGTCATTTTCATTTGGGAGGAATTGAAGTACGCTATGCGAGTGTAACTAAGTCATCAATGGAACGCGTTGGTGGTGCCGTTTCGCGTCGTTATCGAACTGGCACGGAGGCTGCATCACGATTGGTTGTTTGACTCATTGACCCAAGTGTCCCGGAAAGTAAGTCCACAAAAAAGTTCGATAAAGTTGGTGCACGTATGGTATAGCAATGATGCAGCTACGCGGAAGATCAGAGCCTTGACCCGACAGCCCAAGTGCACAGTCTGAGTTAATTACAGTACTCATCACTGTTATAATCTTAATTACCAGCTGGAGTTACCACATGACTCCGTTCCGTCACAGACGGAAAACGAAAGGACTAAAACATGAATCAAAAGCTAACGCTACTACAGAAAACGTATTGAACTAGAAGTCTAGAACCAAGTATGCTCTGTGATGGTGTATCGTTTAATTTATTCGTAACCTTCTGACGAATTTACATATATTCCAGGCTTTTGCCATAAGTATTGACGAAGATATTTCTTCTTTTACTTTAGACTCCTCGATGGATTCCTCACCTGCTTGGAGTCCAACGTTTTCTTCAGCAGGTACAAGAAGAACGAGAGATTCTATCCCACAAAAGAGGAAAAGAGAGTGAGAGGCTTGACCTTGACCTGGAAGAGCATTGCCGTTTCGGTACTATTTGAGGCTTTGGGCAATGAGCATTGGATTAGTTAGAAATTTGACTCTGATGTCTCAACTCACTACGAATAGGCTTACGCGTCATCTACCGGTGCCAGAGTCCACCAGAATTTACCATACCTTGTCTATCAAGTTGGTTTTACTCGCCCGGTGAACAAGCTTATACTGCACAAGTTGTCTATCAAGTTTATGTAATCAAGGCCTGCCCACGAGATGTACAAAAGTTGTTAGAAAATATACTGCACAAAAGAAAAAAAAGATAGTGTCTGTCAACGTCCATGCATGGACAGTGGACCAAGGAACCGGCCCTGGACCCTGGTTGGGGGCGCCACCGCCCGCCATACTGCCGCAACCTCGGCCACGCCGCCATGATGTGTTGCATCAGTCCTGAAATAAAAATAAAAGAACCTATTCGCTTCTCATTTCTTGAGAAGCAAAAATAATAATAAATAACGATATCCTATGCCAGTGTCAGTCAGTCATCAAGGTACTAGCAAATGGGAGCGGCGTTTCACGTAGCTGTCAACGAACTGGTACCGGTCCTGCCTTTCAAGTGCCAACTGGCTTGTGCTTCATTGTTTGACTCGATAAAATGTTCCATCAATAAAATACGTCCACATATGTGGTTGACAAAGTTAATAGTTTAAATGGTCAAAACGTTTTTTTTTACACGAAATGGTCAAAAAAGTTGATGCAACTAGAAGATCAGAGCCTCAACCTGAAAACACGCAAACTACAAGCTTTAAAGTTTTATAACATCAGACAAATGATGGATTATATTCAGCTACTCCCTCACTCCCAAAATATAAGCATTCCTAACCATTTATCATATTTGTAGCATCTCCAATGAATTTTAGACAATATGTGATAAAAAAAATGCTATGAATCAGTGCTTATATTTGGGATAAAGAGTAGTAAAGTTCGTTCTCCATCACCACCACCAAGACAATTGTACAGTTGATTTCATAACAAAGGGATTTTTTTTTTTGCCGTGTAGGTGATGAAATCTACAATATTCAATTATTTTTCTGTTACGGAAGAAGGATCCTTGTTGTTGCCTTTCACTAGAGGGATGCAACTGTGTGCAAGGAAGAACAAAGCATTTCTTCTTTGTCGGGTATGTTCGTTTTCTAGGGTCTAAATTTTATAGCTGTCACATAAAAAGAATCTTACTATTTAAAAGTATTAAATAAAGTTTAATTATAAAATAAATTATAGACCCCTAGACTAATTTACGAGACGAATCTAATGAGGTTAATTAAGTCGTGATTAGAAGACGGTTACTCGTAGCACCACTTTAGCAAAATATGGATTAATTAAGCTTATTAGATTTATCTTAAAAATTAGCATCAATATAGATTAAAAGGGTTTTGTCATTAAAAATCGAAATATTTATAAATAGTAAGATTCTCTTTGATGTGACAGTGCTTGGTGATGTTTTGAAGATAGATTGCTTTCTTCTTTTACTTTAAAGTGCTGCCTTTAATCATCGTATTCCTGCATGTTGTGCAAACAAACAATGACCGGTCCTCGATAGTCTGCTTGGTAATGTTTTCGTGTGCAGGTAGAACACGAAGAAGCTTGTGCTGGGAGTCTTGTTGGCTTGGCTTTGACCGGACGTAACGTAAGTATATAGGTGAAGGTGAGAAAGGATAAAAAGGCGAAGTGGCGCCACGGCGAACAATTTGGACCGCCGCCGCCCGCCATTGGCGGCAACAGTATTTATGTGAACCGTAGCACGCAACGAAACAGTATTTATGGATCAGGGCAACCTTGCCAGAATTTACAGAATATAGAACATCAACAAAGTCAATATTATTACAACTATATTTTTGTTAACGAATTCATGCAAGTAATGTTTCCCTTTTTAAACATCAGTTTCAAATTATATTGATAAACTTGTCCAGAGCACCAAAAATTTAAAAACATTAAATTAAAACAATGAAAGTACCTTAACGACTTGCCATTACCATAGTTTCTGGTGTAGTAATAGAGGCACGACGACATGCTCGAAATCTGAAATATAAACCACTTTGGCCAAATACAAATAAAACCACATGTTCAGATAAAGAATACATGTGGACTCAATTTCCCTGACTTTCCAAGAGAAATTAGGAGCAGTAACTTTAATCAAGATGGGATTCTACATTTTTCTATGGACCACTTAAGGCACTAACAACATCAGTTTTATCACACAAAATACAATGGAAACCTATTGCTGGTAACAACTACACATGATTGTGCAATTCAATTACAACGGTCAATGATCACGAATCAGGGGGTTACAGCCTAGGAATCTGAGATGCGAAAAGGACCTTAACCTACATTCGGGTTGTTTCCTGAGGGTGGTCTGAACATCGGATGGTGATTAGGCGTAGCTGAGTTGGGCATCGCATGGTTGAACATCATGTTTGGTCCCGAAGATGTCCCGGGGTTTATCGCTGAGAGCGGCAGGCGAGGCCCAAATGAGAGCATCTGTTGCCGTTGCTGAAGTAGAGCCATCTGATGACCCTGCATGTTGTTGTTGTACATCCCTGGCATGCTGGCCTGAGGCATCGACCCTGGTATTGCTGGCGGTCTAGGGCTGGTAGCCTGACTCATTGGATTTGAAACCATGATGTTACTGCCTCCCGGTAAAGTGACACCAGTGGGAGTGAACCGAGCTGACATCAAGCGCGCACGCTGAGCTGCCAGCTGCTGTCTCATCAACTCAAATCGTTCGCTTTCCTTCAATAGCATGGTCTCCACCTCTGCAAACTGCTTCAGCTTCAACTCCAATCTCTTCAACTGCAAACCAGTGTTATGGTATAGGATGTGAGTGGCAATAATGGAAAGAAGATTAACAAAGCACTCAGTTTTTAATCAATGATGTTAAGGCAACATTTATAGTTCACTTTTAAGCTAAGAAAGTTGACCGAGTGTCATCAATTAAAAACTAAGGGAGTATCTTGCATGTCAACAAAAGTGATGGGTAAATAGTTAGACCAGCATTTGCCTTTTGTCCTCCAACCCAAAAGGCAAAACCCATATTGAACTTGAATTTATCCTCCTGATCTTAACCAGATGGAAGTTCTGCTAAGGTATCGGAAAGTTATCAAAAATAAAATGGCAGGACAACATTTCCCCTTCAAATTCAAAAACTACTAGCACCACGAATCAGCAAAGATTCATAAAAAATGAGCTCCAGTTTGACAAAGATTTCCCCTCATATTTCTGTTATTAGCAAAATACATGTACACACTTTGAATTATCATTGAAAGATATTGTCGGGAAATCAATGTGAAGCACTCATTTTTCTTTTGCTCAAAAGAAAAAAAACCTAATCCTCCAGAGCAATATACTTTTCAATTAAGGATCAGGTTTAGAGACCTATCCTCAAGTCATAAGCATGTAACAACTGACCATTGCCTTCACTACTCTTCCAGTGCGTCAAGTTAATAAAATACTATACCTACCAGAACATAGATGGTAGTCACCATCATCATAGTAAAATTGCAACGTGATCAATCTTTGTATTGCAACAAACCTGATGGTTTATAATTGTGGCAGCTAATCTCTGAATTTCACGCTCCTCCTGATCTGCAAAAAGTTTGGACTTTGTTGCCGCTGCCGATAAGCCACATATTGCAGCATTTTTGATAGTTTCAGGAGAAATGGATGATGAGGGACCTGTTTCAGAATAAGATTGATCGTACTTTAATCAACGAACAAGATTGAACAACAAAGATAATAATAATCTGGGGAGCAAGGCAGTCACCGAAATTAGAATGAGCAGCACGACCCATAGAATCCATGCCCTCTGAACACATCCTTAATAGAACGAAAACAAAAACAGGTTAACATATAGCCCCAGCAATGTGGCAGTTAGAACCTCAAGGGGAAAAAATCAATAACAGTATACAAATCAATCTAACAAGACAATAACATTTAATGCATTGCCAGCTAGCCAACATGGTCACATGTAATAAACAATAAATATTCATTCCATAACACTGTATTTAGTGGCTCACCTGGAATCATCTCTCGTTAGAACAGACAACGCTGCACTTGCACAGGATGCTGCGATTCTTGGTCCTACTGCAGAGGCCACAAATGCAACCTGCAAAACATCTCTGATTATTAAGATTCAGATTAAGTATATAATACAAGCACACGACAACAGATTAACTCTGCCCCTATATTCTGTTTTATTTAAAATAGCAACTCCGGCCAAGTATATTACAACAGATTATCCATACATTTTGTCCTTTTTAAAATAGCAAACTAAACTAGGCCTACTCATTACCCGCTTGATCAGACCAGGATCAAAACCGGCAGCTCTCAAAAGAGCCGTAAATAAAAAGTAATGCTGTAAAATGAATAGTAGAGCTTTAATGGACTGTGGAATGATGGTTTTCATTCTAGTTTTGAAACCGGCAATTAACTCCCTAACCTAAACTAATGACACAGGCGACCCATAAAGCCTCTGTTTTCTCTAACAGGATTAAATGTTGTATAAACGCTACACAGGCCCAACCATGTTTTCCTAAACAGCCATGTCACCCTGAATATTGGCTAAACGATGGTTGACTGCCCATGTAACATTTATTGTCTACCACAACACTGAAAAACCACAAATCAGTGAGAAGGCTATTCAAAAACTTGTTAATATATCTTCATTTATCCATCAGAATATGATGCTTCCATGTCCTGCCCAGTGGCTCATGTTGATAACTAACTAATTCTCATTTATCGCTAGTACGGTTATGCTCTACACAGTTTCCCATAAAATGTACAAACATGTATTCCATGTTACAGAAATTACCTATTCAATGTTAAACTGAGGCCTCGATATGGTACATCCATATATGTTAGTTGAAGCAGCCAATCAATAGCAATATAGCATGTGTGCTTCTATAATACTGCAAGTGTGTTTGTTCAAAAAAATGCTAATAGGCAGTACAGGTTTCCACCTAGATTTCTATGCTGTCCAAGGCCTTTGGGAATTTGATCAACCAAATAAACTACAATAGGCTATCCATATGCTTTTTCTCGTTACCTAGGTGTTGCTAGTAGTGGATTGCCATGGGACACCCACCACACTGCCACAATGCATAAGCATCGCCTAAGTGCTGTGACAGGGATGGGACACCACAACGTCAAAAACAATGAAACTATCTAATCATGCATTGAGTCAAGTTTAGAACTGATACAGCATTCATATATGATTAGTGGCTCCAGTGCCAGCACCATCGTCAACAACTATACACGAATGAACAAAATTCACAAAGGATTGTTCATCAAGATAATAAGGGCTTTGATCCAGAGACAGCGAATAAATTTTAACCAAGATGAATGTACATTCCCAACAACATGGAATAGACATTAGTACTGCCAAGGCCAAAATTGAATAGAGCAGTGAACTGACTTTATAAACAACACTCACCAGTGACATAACCGGATTAGCAGAATCAATGAATGGAATCTGGTCTTCAGATTGGCTACTTTGAGGAGGGCGACCTAAGAGAACAAATGATTAGTCAAACAATGAATGACAAAACTGGGAGGTTTGCTTTTGCGTCAACGAAAAAATAAAATGTGGTTTGCTTGTCGAATCAATAGTGAAGGCACCTGACATATTGCCGTTGGAATCTGAATGCAAAAACCCATTATTTCCAATTCGGGATGGAGCAGATGAGTCTGGAACTTCAATGGTCTCTAACCAACCATCTGTCACTGGAAGACTAATAAAGCGGTGAATACATTGTGCCTTTGACTTTGTTCCAACATGCTCTGCAATATTATTCCAGTTATCATCAAACTTCTCTATCCCCTCCAACAACAGTAAAGTTTCCTGATCAGTCCATCTGTCAGCGTCAGCGTGTGGTCCTTCATTCTCCTCATCTACTCTCTGAAAATCTAAGCTTGAGTGCCCAGTAACAAATCTTGCATCGTGGAAGCAATCCGAACAAAGTGCAACGTCTATCTGCTCCATTAACAAAACAAAGCTAAATAAATTAACACAGTGCTAAAAAACTATAGACACCAATGAATATCAACCTGAACAGAAGATAAAGAGTTGAAGACCATTCTATATATATATCACCTAAAATCACAATGTATCGAAACTGAGCATATCTACAGGACAAGTAACTGAGCATTTCTACAGGACAGGTAACAAAGAAATATGTACTCTTTTGAAATCCTACCAAGCTAAGTCAGATCACTAGTTGATAAAAGAAAATGGTACATAAAAATTCTGATTATGCCGGAAGCTGCCTGGTCATAAATGCAAGCATTTTTAAGTGGCAACTAATCTCTAGGCCAGAGGACTGTTCAGTTACTTTTTTTTTACCTGCTGAAGCAACCTGCAAGGGGTATGACGTTCCCCAGGCTTTTTTTCTGATAGAGAAGACCCTTTCACAGGTCAAGAAAACCCCCTCCCCCCTTACACGGGGGCCTGCAACCATGTGAGAACCTGGGCCGGACCACCATGGGTTTCCGTTGCTTCTAGGCGTGGCCATGAGCACAGGCTTTAGTGCAGGGAGAGGCGAGGGATTTTTTTAATCCAGTCCGGAAATTCGCTCCCTTCGGAGCTGAATCTGGGACCTGGCAGGTGGGATGTGCTACTCAGGCACCTTGCCAGTGAGGTAAAGGTATGACTAGTATGAACAAATGCATCAATGAAGGAGTATCTCAAAAGATGCTTATTTTTCTCTTCAGGCCGTTCTAGGTGAGCTCCTGAACTTCAGGTAGTCCGCACTAAAAGAAAATGGTACATAAAAATTCTGATTATACTGGAAGCTGTCTGGCATGCATTTTTAAGTGGCAACTAATCTCAAGGCTAGAGGACTGTTCATTTTACTTTTTATTGTTTGCACTACTGAAGAGCAACATTGCTGTAATGTTTCAGGAAAAAAATGGATGATTATATTATGAAAAAATGCATCACTGAAGGGAATATCTCAAAAGATGCTTATTTTTATTTTCAATACCTCATGACTGACAACAATAATATAAACCATACCACAAAAAGCAGTGCACATTTCAGAGGGTAAAAATCATTGGCAGTTCTGAAAGAGCCAGAAAAGAAAAGAAAAAAACAAATCCATGTATATTTATGCGCTGCAATGTCAGGAACTCAATTTTATCTTTGTGCTTGAATACAAAAAAACCAAAAATATTTTACATTGGTCTAACATGATGTTAAACAATTGTTAAACCACCAAATTAGTTAGAAATTTGCATTATATGATACTTCCACAAGAGTTTCTTTATCAAAATCAGGAAATCATCATGTCAAAATGCAATTGCTATCGACAGATTCAATCCCATGGTCCCAACTTCTCTGCCTACAAATTCCTCAACCAAAAACTGAAATAAGATGACCAGAAAACCTTAAGAATAAACAATGATGAATTAGACCATACTAGGGCTTGTAAAATAGTTGATACTTAATAATTCAATGTAATCATTCATTTATCAGATCAGAATTGAACCGTACTACTAATTGAATATTGTTGCCTTAATCAGTTCCACCTCAGATTGACACAGAAATTCAGAAGTCAAATCAATACTAAGTATTGAATGTGCTATAATCAATAGCATAGTATCATTCTACAGATGAAAACTATGAATATTTCTAGCAATATGTGTGTGTGAAGTATGATCCTGTAGCTCATTCATAATAAACAACCCTGAATATGTAACAGAGTAATGAAAAGGATCTAACCTCTTTTTGTGATTCATAGTGCACATCGGTCAAAGCTTTTGAACAGAAATTACAGGTGCTCTCTGATAAGTGCTCCAATATCTTGTCATCCAAATCTGTTGGGTCAGCATTACCATTTTCGACCACTGGAGTAGATGAAGTTGCGACGACTGGAGCTATATCCTTAGCTGGGATACTGCATTTTGGTCGATCAAACATAATCAAACCGTCGATTGATTTCATTGGCGCAGATACCAGCTGCAGCTCCCCTGTTGGTTCCTCCTTGATCAGTGACGCTGTCATCCTCGAGCCCCGGTGAACAGACCCTACTGCCAGGTAATTAATGATTCCCCAACTCTCCAAAAACCTAAGTATCCTACTCAGATCATACAATTCACCCGTGCTTGCGACAAGGCCCTGGCACTCGGCAAATACAAGTCGCTTCTCTGGTCTTTCCAAATACTTTGCAATGACCTTATTCCTCATCATCATGTACTTCTCGGGTGTGTGTCCTTGGGACTTTCCAGAGAAATATTGTGGCACCACCTGCCTCTCTAATCTGTGTGCCGTCGTTGGTTCGAACCAATCTATGATTACAATGTAACACACATTCCACACCAATTCAAATTAAAAGTGCTCTATCTGGCAAGCTTGTTAACAAGGTTTGTTTTAGTGCAAGGAGGATACCTGAGTGCCTGGGCACGATGTGAAGTTTGCCGTAGAACTGCTTGGGAACCCCACGACCCTCCATTAGTGGAGGTGGGGTGCAGACAAAGGTGGACTTATCAGGGTCGTTGGACAGGGACGGGTGGTCCCGCAGCATGGCCGAGAGCACCTGGAGCTGACCGTGCGAGATGTTCTCGAGCACGGGTACCGAGGGTGGCGCGGCCGAAGCCCCACTGGCACCGTTGGCGGCGCGCTCCGCTGCGATGACAGCGAGCACCGAGGCGTGCGGCCGGCCGACGGCGCGGCGGACGGCGGCGGGGAAGGAGGAGATGGGCTCCGCGGAGGAGAGCACCTCCGCCTCGCGGAGGTCGAGAGTGAGGTCGTCATCGCCGCCGCCGCTGCCGCCGGCGGCGCGGGCTAGGGTTCCTCCCACCCCGTTGGCGGATGCGGAGCGGGGCGCGTCGTCGTCGCCGTTAGCAGCCGCGGCGGAGTCGGATTCGTCGGAGTTTTCGGCCGCGTGCTTCGATGGGGACGGGTTGGCGCCGCGCTTCCGCTTCCGCCATTTGGACCGCGAATCTGGGGGCAGGAGAGGAAGCGGAGGTTAGGGTTCTGGGCGGGATGCGAGAATTGCGAGGCAGAAATGGGCGTCGGGAGAGGCACGTACCTGAGTTGGTGGAGGCCTTGCGCGGCATCGTCGCCGGCCGCCCCCGGCGGCGGAGGACGCGGAGGTTGGGGAGCTCGGAGTGTGTCCGCGAGTGAGGGGACCACGGCGGTTGGTCCGGAGGCACGTGCGAGGGGAGTGGTGCGATCGAGGAGCCTTCAAACGTCGACATTTCTCAAACGTCCGGTTTGAATTTTTTCTACAAGCAGTGTGGAGTGTGGTTGAACCGGCGTTCAACTGTTCAAGTGCTCATGGAAGGTTATCAAGAAAAAAAGTGCTCATGGATATTGCATTGTTCAATCTTCGAATCCTGCTAGTACTACCTTTTTTCTAATTTATTCTTGCTAGTTAAATTACTACCATCAATTCTGATTTCCTTATTAACACAGTGGGAAAAACAAACAATTTATTGACGCCGCAACAATTGAGGTAGATAGACGGCATTGGCAAACGACTTAAAGGTTGTAGATAGTATCAATACTGAGGTAGACTGCAATATCACACATCAGTAGTGACGTGTACGAGTCAATAGCAAGCAAATGAGAGATGAATGCATGCTTTTAAGGAAAAAGGTTTATGACAATGATAATAGCTTTTGATTTGAATGTTTATCCTTATCGGGAAAATTTGTAGTGGCACAATGCGCACAACACATCGCATGTCTCGTATTTTGTTCAGGTGCACCGGGCTTGCCCACGAACCCTCGCCAGCCATTCTCCCTCACCTACTCTCCTCAAACACAATGACAGAAATAGCCTTCCCTATCTCGGAGCAAGCCCTTGGACCCCAAGCATATCTGATTTTAATTGTTCGAAAGCGAATAAGGGCAGAAAGGTCATTCATCTCACCTCTAATAGGCGAAAATCAATTATAATGGAGATGGTGACAGCTAAAATCCATGTTTTTGCAAGTGTGTCCGACCAAAATATGAGATCTTCGAGTGTGCCACATCAAACTTTCTCTTAGGCCATTCTGAGTGGGGGTTTCATTTGCATTAAATAAAACGTCACGTCAGCTAAATTACTCGACATGGCAAGATAATTAATATGAAAGAGATGAAATGAGTTTCATTAGGATGAAACTCACATGGCACTCGTTTCATATGTATGAAACTCAATTGAAACTTGCATTGAGAGCACAAAAGTTTCATCTCAACTTATTCCGACCAATCCCAATACAATAATTTATTGTTATGGTATGCCTATGAAACCGCGAAAATGAAATGGTGTATTGAGATAGACTATTTCATCGATGAAACCAAAGCATGAAATGAAGCCATGCACTCGAGACTGGTCTTATCCTTTTGCTAATGATTTTTTTAGAAAAGATAAAATGTTTTATATCTATAAAATGTTGCACGGGTACCTATGTAACTGTCGACCAGTTGTTTTCTTTGGCTCCCTCTATTAATGCCAAATATATGGAAATTCTGGCCAACATTCATTACTTACTACTGCCGTGTGGATGTATTGCATACAAACAATACTTGTAATGCATTCATTACTTACCACTTTGTACCATTGTTCCTGCAAACGTAGCGCACAACTTTTGGAATGGTTGAATTACTTTGCTGTGTTCTACTCTTACCATAAAAGTTTTTGAAAGCAGCTATGCTTACTTAAATTGGACATGCATATTTTCCAGCTAATTCAGATTTATTAGTCAGTAAGAGCATCTCCAAGAGAATAGCTACAAAAAGTTAGCTAAATCCTCATTTTTGCTATTCTCTAAAATAAAATACTCTATAAAAAACAAGAGTAATCCAACAGACTCTCCAAAGTTTTCAATCTCCACATTTAAAATTGATAAATAAATCACTTGATTTCCCTTTTCTTCACAGCCGATGCCTAGTCCGGTTCTCAAACTTATATCAGTCACTGGAAATGGCTTTACGGGTTCGTTGCAATATGAAACTAGAAAAAATATTCATTTACATCATATTAGTAGTTTTTTTTGCTTTGAGAAAAAATTGTTGAAATATAGGCAAGTGGGGTCTAATTTCGAAGCTTTCGTCACTACGAAAACAATGGTGAAATCGATTTTCAAATCACATTTTTGGTTTGGAAGTTAACATATTTTCTTTGTTTGAAATTAAATATGCATCAAATCTCTCTCTCCTTTGCATGCATGCGTTACCAGGTGCTCCTACCAATTCCAGACATATAGAGATGGGGCACCGCACTCCACAAATAGCTATTGGGAATGAGTTTTTTAGTTATATTGAAAAATAGAGAGGTGGATAAAAGATCTGTTGGATGCTGTTTTTTTATCAAAATCTTCAAATATAGAAATAGAAACCAATATAGAAGAGCTCTTGGAGATGCTCTAACAATATGAGCAGCAAGCCTAGGACAAACTAGAGGGTACTCGACAACAAGGAATTTTATCTGTAAAAAACCTGGTCAAGTCTAGCTTATCTGAGACGTCTATATGTTTCATATGGCGTGTTTTGTGAAACTAAACAAAACGACTAAAAATGCACACGATAGAAATAGGAATGATAGGGGTGCAATCTGTCATCACGGCATCAAACAGATGTCAAACTGAAAGCATTGTCATATCTTACACAATTCAGTTGGTACATCAGCCAAATTCATAACGTTTCATCCATCACAAATCTACTGAAAATAGAACACCGGGTGAGGGAGGTTAGACTTCCGCAGCATGTTCAGGGCAGACTCAGGATAATCTAGCCAGACCATGCAGATGATGGTCATAATCACCATCATTCCTCTCAACAGGTTACTCTCAGAACACTAACCCTTGTGGCATGTTGAAAAGAGCACGGATAGTCTCGCTGGCAACATCCAAAAGCTGTAAATACTCATCTGCTCCATCAACTAAGCACTGCAAGTTCCCCCATAAGGTGAGGAAAAAAGAAACAAGAAATGTTATGGTGTGGCAAATACAATGGAAGTCTCAGTGTTGTATAAAGGATAAAGTTGTGTGACAACATTAAGTTGCTGAAATAGTACTAAGGAACATATATTAGGAGTTTTTCCTGTATCAAAATCTCATATTAAATTTCTAATGTCCTAGTTTTCCGTACAAATAAGGAAACAAAAGTTATAAAAGCAAATAATTTCTATAATACTATAATTTCAGCAGGACATACCTTATCAGTTTCTCCAAGCTTTTTACATATTCGTGCCTTTTGCTCATCTGGAATATCGTCCGCACTAACAATCACATCAAGAAACTGAATACAGAATTTTGTTAGGTACTGATAAGATGAAACAAAAGTGCCAGGTAACCAGAGTGACAAGAAAAGGATGACCTGTGATATCAGCTGTGAAACTGGATACCCATCTGCAATAATGGTGCTAACTTCCTTGTTCGCAACATCAAATTCACCAGATCGGCAAGCTGCAAGTAGCGACTGTACAACATTTTCTGGGATAACCTGACACATAAAACCAACATGATGAATGAAAGTGAGAAACATATGCAGCTTTCAAACAATTTGTTCAGATGGACAATTTAGAAATATAATATTTATCATGAAATAATTTCCCCTACAAAAAGTAAAGTGATTTCTCTTTGCCAACACTATATGATATATTCAAGTAGTCAACCCGTGTGCAAAAACCTTGCTGAAGGCTAAGCACAAGATAAACATTACTAAGCTCAGATGGGCAATATGGACAAAAGCATCAATACACTTGTATGCCAGGGACCAGCAAAAATTATTGTTACTAACATAAATCAACCTCATATGTGGAAGTGCAAACTTCATATGTGACGAACATAAATCAACCTCTAAGCTAAAAGAGGAAAGCAAAAGGAAGCTTGGTGTACCCCAGAAACACTAATCAAGTCACCAGAAGAAATAGAAGATCCATATAAGCGGGCCGCACTCTGCACAAATTAGAAGTATGTCAATCTAAGGAAAATAGGCTACGGCTAAATGGAAAAAGCTAACTAAACCAACTACCAGACCTGAAGATAGGTTATAGCACGACGAAGATCTCCTTGAGAAATGACACTTAGTGTGGACAATGCCTAATTTGGAAATGTAAAAGCAGCTCAACATAAGTGAACAGTAAATTAAAAGCCAATGAACATGCAACATGCAGTTCTGCATGATGTAAATGAATGTATCATTTGCCTCCTCCAGACTGCGCATAGTTTAGGTAAACTGCTGAAGTGAGTACATCAAGGGTACCTGGGCATCAAGGTTGAGTCCTTCTTCATTGCATATATGCAAAATGCGGTTGCTCATCACTTCTTCTGAAAGAGGTTTGAACCTAAATTTTGCACATCTGGATGCGAGTGGCTCTATTATCCTGTATTACACATTAGGATAATGAGTTATGTAGATAAATGCAATACTTTCACCATATGGCAATATTATAAATCAAGATGATAAAATACCTGCTAATATAATTGCATATGAAAAAGAATCTTGTCACTTTGGAATAAGTTTCCATAGTACGCCTCAAAGCATTCTAGATACAGATAACAATAATCAGTAATTCTTATTATATTACCATATGTATAAGTTCTTAGGCATCACGGAAAGAAGATACCTGGGCATCTTCTGTCATGGAATCAGCTTCATCTAGTATGATAATTTTGTATGGTGGGCAGGGATAACCACTAATTGGTCATAAAAAATTAGTCAAGAATACAACATTATAGCTATTTCAGATGGAAATTTTAAAATTTCTGATTTACACAGGCCTTACGCTTTCTTTGCAGAACCAACAGCAATAGCAGCAAAGTCCTTGATTTTCGTCCTCACCACATTAATTCCACGATCATCACTAGCATTAAGCTCTAAGACCCTTGACTTGTATAGCTCTGGACTGTGTTACCGAAGAGGACCAGAACATTGTGAGTAAATAAATCTAATACAAAATTGACAAAAAGAGGCCCAGCAAAGCAGGCTGATAGCAGTTGTGAATCATATCAGCTCATAATGAACTGAAATGAATTTCGTTTTTGCTATCAGTTAAACACACATAAAGTTCAACTATTTCAGGAATTAATGTTCTGTTGCATAGAAATCCTGTTTCAGGAATTTCCTGTTTCCTTCCTAGAATTGACAAATACTAGAATACATATTTTGCATAATGAATCAAAACTTCAAGAATAATAACAACTTTACTCAACATGGTTTGAATCATTAGCCTCCTGCCATATATGCTACTGACAACTCTCAGAAATTAATCGGGGGAAAATATTAATTGTCAGTCATATGCAGGATTCAACCAACAACAACAACAACAACATAGCCTTTTGTCCCAAGCAAGTTGGGGTAGGCTAGAGATGAAACCCAAAAGGCTCAAGGTCAAGAGAAACACAAAATAACACAACAAGATATCCAGGATTCAGCCATGAAAAAATATTAATGATTGCCGTTCCAAAACATTTATCTTATTCCAAGGATCCTACAAAACAGGCATGCCAATTGCAAAATGATTCAACATTGCAGTTTTTACATGTTCAATACTTGTGAAAATGCACAGCTTTCAGAAGAAGTATTTCCATATGCAATACATAAAGTTGCTAGGACAGAAATTTTAATGAAAATCAGGATTCATACCCTGTGTCTTACCTCCTGGTATGGCAAGCTTTGCCCTACCCAATCTTTGTCACTCATCCAAGATTGATGTACTTTCATTATGAGTGGCAAGGATTTGGTAAGGCAAAATTTTCCATACCATGGGGTAAGGGCAAGAGGATACATATCCCAAAGATTGATGGTTGTATAGGAAAGAGTCACCACATAGCTTTAAAATGGGTAAGGCATTGAAGTGTCACCATTGTTGTTCCCTTGGTAATCTTAAGCCAATTACCAGACTATTGGCATTAAAGAGCATGATATCCAGAAATCAAGGGAAATAGCATCAATTACAAAAGTAAAATGCACCATCATTTCACAAATTGAGAAGTACTATCATCGGTTAATGATGATAACAAGAATCAAAGACTCAAAGAGAAGGATATGCCGAATAAAGATACCCGTATAGCTGGTGGGCGATAGCGAGCGCGGTGGTGGTCTTCCCTGTGCCCGGCGGGCCGTAGAACAGCATGTGTGGCAGCTGCAAGGGACCAAACGGCAAATAAGAAACTTCATACGGGTCTCCGCGAATAAAACCAAAAACTCGGGGGGAACGGAAATGGGGGCTTAGGGTTTAGTGCTCACATCGGCGGTCTGGAGAGTGTTGGTGAGCACGCGGATGACCTCCTCCTGGTGCGCCACATCCTTCACCTGCCTCGGCCGGCTGCGGTACCAGGACGAGCGGGCGAGATTAGAGCGAATCACGATGGCTTAACAAGAGATAAGGGGGCGGCGGCGGCGGCTTACTATTTCTCCACCCACGGCTGCGACGTCGGCAAGAGCGGCGCCATCTGCACCTTCTCCTTCCCCTCCGCCGCCGGTGGTGGCTGTGGTCGCGCTCGGGGGCCGGTGTCGAGTGGCGGGATGCTCCTGCGCTTCGCGCCCTGCGATTTTTGGGGCAGCAGCTCACTCTCAACCGAGGGTTCTGCGCTCTTGTGGGCCCAGCGACTCTATGGATCACGTCCATAACAATTCAACTGGTATGGATTCTGGCCCAACAAAGGCCCATCAACTGTCTATCAGAACAAACGGCCTGGTGTCGGCCCAACATAGACTCAACAGCACAAAGGGCCGTTGACAGGCAGAATAATGAGAACAAAACAAACATGACAATGGCAGGACCAGCAAGCAAAAATATCATATATATCATATATTTATGGACATGACCAAAGCCGACAACATATAAAAAGGATACTGTATGACCAAAGCCAAAAGCATACATTGCAGAGGTTTCCAGGTTCAGATACAACACGGAGGACTGCGGCTGATTCAGAAGGATCAGGCTCAATAATCTGTTGCAGTTGTTGCGGTAACAGAATTACTAACTCACAACAGGCTGAGAGGCTGTGGCTCGGGTGCCCTCTTCAGGATGCCAGCGTTGGAAAGCATGGCCCAGAGACGTGTCAAGAATTCCCCACCCTTCGTGAGCTGATCAACATGGGCAGCCACATTGTCGGACGGCGCCATGTAGAGGATCGTTTCCGCCCAAAACTCCACCATTACCTTCCAGCGCAGCAATGTATGCAGCTTCTCAAGTTGCTGTCCGAGCCTGATACCCTTCTCAAAGGTTGTTTGCCAGGCCTCTTCCTGCGGCACCTGTAGTCCTCGGACGGATCCTCGTGTGCTTCTCCTCTGTGGACATGTTCCTTCGTCCTAGAACGTTTTGTGCTTCCAGCAAGACTGCTTGGACAATGAGCGTTGTTTGAAAGCTCGGCTCAGCTCTGGAATAAATGCCACCAAGTAGGCACAATATCTTGATAATACTTTGGTGACTTCATAATTGGTGATTATCTCCACCAGTCGGAAGTTTTCCGGCCAGTGTCTATCAGGTGGCGACATCTCACAGTAGCAGGTTGTTATGTGCCATATCAGGATGGTTTTCGTGTGAGGTCGTTGCCTACAAGTCCATGTCAGGTCATCTTGAACACTGTCTCTGTTCCTCTGCAGAGACCTTATGCCGTTGGTTGGCAGACCGTCCATAAGTTGCAGTGTAATAGCAACGAATCTTCTCACGCTGTCTGGTACCATGACATCTTAGTTCTCTACCGGATGATGCTTAATGAACGGAGCAATAGGTGAGACTTGAGACAACATGTTTTCTTTGAACCAAGGCTATAGATGCCTTCTTGACAGAGCAGCGGTCGTAGTCTTCAATGAGTGAGTATTGGCCTAATTTGTTTCGCCAGTAATACTTGTGTAGCCTGTTAGTAGAGCTTTGATTTCGTGGAGCAGTGTATAAAAGGAATTTGTTAAAGAGATCTGTAGCTGAAGGTCGATAGAAGAGCCTAGCTTGCTTTATTGGATGCCAGTACTTAAGGCAACAGGGGAAACAATCGGGGAAATGTAGTCAAGGTCATCAGGAGAACTGTTGCTGCGCTCTCCATACAGGAAGATAGTTGTTCGCTGAAACCCATGGGCGAGCATGTTTGGCGAGAAACCCAGGGTAAACTCATGAAACATGAGAAACTCGTAAACCAATAAACACATAGACAAATGACCATCGTGATTCCAACTGATGATATTAGCATAAGCCATATTAATTGTATAACTGACAGCAAGCCAGATCTGATGTAGGAGCGGTAGGAGGTGAAGAAACAATCGTGAAGGAAAGCCAACTGCACCTCAACAATGTGCAAGGCCCTGTTGTAGTCTGGACCCTGTAGCAGCTCCGTCAGGGCAAAATGACGCACCTTTGCATTTCCCTCTTCAACGCAATCAAACTGAAAGTAGCGCCTTGCTAATAACTGACTAAAGCTGTAGGAGAGGAAAATATCATTTGCATCCACCACAGAATCTCTTGGCGGACCGTCACAATGCAGAAGATATAATGCATCCATGATCTCCCCACATGAATGGATACTTGCAACCGTTGTGCAGGATGTTATTATCAGCAAAAATGGCAAGGGGGACCAAGTCTCGAGCGTCATATGCTTGAAGAATGCATGAACCTCGTATGCAAAAATGTTTCCTGGTACTCTCTCTCCCGTAAACGAAACACTATACACCAAACACAAAATTGGTAACAAAACGTACCCGTAAATCCAATTGGTTTTAAAGTTGAGCCAACAGATGCATACCAGCCATGCATGCAAACGCCAGCCTGATAACGGAGCTGTCATAAATTTGTTCGCTTCGAACATAGCAGAAAATGTCAGACCAGCCGAAACCATGCTGAGGCCATATTCAGTTCGAGAAGAATAAACCACACTGGTAGCGTAAAACAGAATAGGATTGGGGAGATAGTAGGCCGCCATCGCACCATAGTGTACGAGCCAGTGCCTGGAGTAATGGCGCATAGGGCCAAGTATCAACTGAAGGTTACGTAGGATAAACCATGTCGCGAACGCAGTCGTAACCCTCGTGTCAGGATCAGGATCCGGCGGTATGAGCGCATGGAGGAAGAGTGTTGGCTATATATTTGGACCAGTCACATTTATCTGGATTTGCATTATATTGTGGAATGAGACAAAATGATGACATCGGTGAAATAATTGTTTAAAGCAAGTAGCGCAAGAAGGCTTGCACGCGGCTTCACTTTAATATGTGATTATACATTGTACTTGGTCTCACGCTACGTTTAGCAGCAATTTGATCAATATATATAGTCTGCAGAAGAGTAGGTGATGGTGATAAGCACTACTGGTCCACGCCCAAGGTCAGTCGTCGGAAACAGTTATGCAAAGACAACCTCCTCACCGGTCGTCGCACCGTTCACAAAACAAAACGGGGATGTTCACCCGTACCACCAGTCTTGCACGGCCAATAGTTTCTTGCTGGGGGTGACACCGTGACGCTGACGCCCCTTACAGTGGCGGAACTTTGGTCACGGCAAGACTAGGGCCACTAACGTTGGCGCAAGAAAAACTTCTATCGATGAGGCACCAATATATTATTAAAAAAAAAATAAACACTCTAATTAACAGCATTAGCTAACTAACAAATCTTTATTATCTTTTAGTGAAGATCTTATATTTTTATTCCCCCATTTCATTGGACACAACATGAGTAACATTTCGATTAACATTTATGACCCCGAGGTTTAATTTCATTGTCTCTAACTCTTGTTCTAATCCTGTTTTTGGATGAGGTTGATTTGATTTTACTTGTGGGGAGGGGCAAGGCAATAAGTACTAATATTGAGTTGCATGCACCAACCAGTTCACCCAAAAGCTTAAGCTGATAGGAAAAGATGGACAATTCACTTATACTCCAACACTCCCCTCACGTACGGGCTCTCGGGCCTCAAACGTGAAATATTGGAGTGGGCTGCAATTTATTTAATAAATTGCGTCAGCCAGAGATTCGAACTCGAGACCTCTAGCTCGATACTATATTGAGTTGCATCCACCAACCAGTTCACCCAAAAGCTTAAGCTGATAGGGAAAGATGGGCAATTCACTTATACTCCAACAACTAAGATGTTAACGTCTATTTAGATGGGTAACCATCCTCTTAATTGTTACTAAGTAAGGTAAATATCCCTGAAAGTTAAGAAGGGGTATTAAGATTTTCTAGGCAACGACTAGTGTCCCTGTATAGAGTTCCGCCACTGGCCCCTTAGGTAGCATCTAGCAACCGTTGGCGGGTGGGTGAAACATGGGCGGACGGTGGACGCCAATATCTGATTCTGTGGGCTGGTCACGGAGATGCCGCGATACCTACAATGAGATTGACAACATGAACCAAATCCAGTTGTAGAAAGTTGTACATCCAAATGGGAATTTGATTTTATTCCAAGATGGGGAAAAACTGATTTAATTTCCTACAATATGCAAGTTGTACATGCATGGGGGCTGGAATATTATTTGTCAATTTTTTACTGTCAATATGGGGCATTCGAAACTCCTTATGACATGTTACTAGCATGACAATGCATTACGATCATCTATAGCATCATAATCGATGGCATTGCATCGCATATGCACTTGCATTCATTTCTGAATTGTTTCAGTTTTGGCCTACCAACCAGCCAGTTTTGAGCAATTCTACTGAAAATGTGTACAACATCTTTTGATCATCTTCCTCAATTTTTTGTTTCAAACGAAGGCACGCCCCACTTACATTTAAACAATGGGAAGTCTACAGTCTTAGGCAGAGGCCTGTCGGCAAAAGGACTGAGAAAACAGAAGTTTGAGACTCCCCCACCCCCCACCCCAAAGCGATCGCCAGATCTCCAACAAACACTTGGCGGTGAGTGGAACCGGAATCTTCCTCCTTAAATGGTGACTCGATGTGTTCTATCACCACAAAAATAGGCATAAATTCTGTAGGACCTAAAGCCTATTTTAGTTGTGGATCAAACGTGACTAACTATTAAGGTTGAATGATTTCGGGTTTGAATAGAATTTCACTTTCAGATTTGACGCAACAAACAAATTTTGACACCAGTTGGTTGAATAGAGAGCAGAAAAGTTTTGCATGGCGTTGCTCGATGGGGCAGATTAAATCAAAGTCAATTCTTTGGAAAGGGTAGACAAACTCGACGCGGGACCGTTCGGCAGTCTCTTTCTCCTCTCACCCCCTCTCTTCCTCGCTGGCGACAGCACGTAGGAGCGCAGGGACACGCGAACGAGCATCCATGCCAAACTCGGACCGTCGCCGCCGTGGGAGCTCCTCCTCTCGCTGCCAGAAGCCCCTTTGTCTTCATCGGAACTGGCGAGAAAGGATCTGGAGGCGGCCCTTGCTGCTGCTGAACATGTGAAGAAGGAGCTGGAAGCTACCCTTGCTGCGACGGAGGAGACCAAGTTATCCACCGACACAGCACTGGCTGCGGCTGAAGGTGAAAAACAGCAGCTGAAGACAAAGCGGGGTCCATGACTCGTCGGGCGCAACAATGGGAAGATGCCAGCGCATCGAGTGCAACATCGGGTGCCACTGCTGCGCTGGTTCATCTGAAGGACTGCCGTCCCAATGTAGACCTTAGTTTTCTTTCGGAGCCCCTGCAAAGTGGGAACGATGAGGTGCGGAACACCAAGGTGTCAGAAATGACGAACATGGCGTTCGACTTTTGTCCAGTCGTGGGGGCTAGTACCCCGATCGCACTACGGGAAAACTCAGGTGTGCCGAGTGTTTTGGAATTTGCCGAGTGTTTTATCGCGGGCACTCGGCAAACAACTTATTTGCTGAGTGTCCACAATAAAACACTCGGCAAAATAAAAACACTCGGTAAAGATTGTTTGCCGAGTGCTGAAAATAAAAACACTCGGCAAAGATTGTTTACTGAGTGTATTATTCTCGACACTCGGCAAAGGTGAGGGTTTGCCGAGTGCATTTTTTGACACTCGGCAAAAAAATAATTTATGGTACCAAGGCCTGCATCCACCAAAAACATTTGTTCCCTTAAGCGTAAGCGTAAAACAGAAGATTTTTTTGTCTCTTCTTTCTTCAAAACGTTTTCTATTCTCAACATACAGCACTTGTTACTCCATGATAACATTTGGTATTTGTTTTCTTTGTTTGGTATATTTAGTTAATTAATTACATTTCAAGTAATTTTTTGAATAAAGTCAAATTTGAACTATGAGTGATTCAAATAATAAAATAAAATGAATATAAAAATTATATTCATGTTATTTAGCCTAATTTAGGATCTTGCCCATGAAAGAAAAAGAAATTCAACATAGTTATTTAAGAAATTATGACCACTTACATGTGTTAGAATGATTTTTAAATTCTACAAAATATCAAATAAAGTCTGAATATTATGAGATTTGTTATGATGTTATTCTGTGACACATGGAAGTTACAATAAAAAGTGGATAAGTTTTCACAACAGTTATAACATACATTGCTTACAAAGTGGAGAATCATGGAATAAGAACATTGAACTTGAGAGTGAATCATTAAAATTTGGAGTCACATTGATGAAAAAAATTATATTTGACTTCATATCATTTTGTATAGGTAATATATCATAAAAATAGTGTCATGCAAAAATTTTATAATTTTTAGAATTTATTTACTATTTTTAAATTTTTTTTGAAGTGTGCTCATAATTTTTTTGCCGAGTGTCGGAAAAAGACACTCGGTAAATAGCTACTTTGCCGAGTGTTTGTTCCTGACACTCGGCAAACCTGCCACATCACCGATCCGGCTATCCAAAATAACAGCCTCCCATTGGTGTAAAAATCTCCTCCGGATTCCTCCCTTCTCTCTCTTTCTCTCTCCCTATCCTTTCCTCATCTCTATCCTCTCATCACGCGGCAGCTCTCTCTCTTATCCACTCCTTGTCTCTCTCCTCTCGTCATGGGGCAGCACGCAGCACTGCAGCAGCAAGCACAAGGGAGAGAGGCACAGCAGAGAACCGGCGACAGGGCCGCAAGGCGTCACGCGGCGTGGCCCCGGCCATCACGGAGGGCGGCGGCCGCAGCCATGGCTGACCCGGCGGCACGCGCCGGGCCGGCGCCATGGATGAGGCGGCGCCCTCGACCTCGGCAGGAGGCGCAGCGGGGGCCTGGCCTAGGGCAGGTGCCACGAAGGAGCAGCTACCTCGACGACCCGGACGGAGGCCCAGCGGCGGGTCCGACCAAGGGCGGGCGTTGCGGAGGAGGCAGCGGCCTCGACCCCGGCGGGAGGAGCAGCGGCGGGTCTGTCCAAGGGCGGGCACCACGGAGGAGGCTGCGGCGCCGACCTCGATGGAAGGCACGGCGGCGGCCCCGGCTGACCGGCTCCAGTGGGCGCGACGACAGCGGCTCCGGCGGACATGACGACAGTGGCTCCAATGGACGCGACGACAGCGGTGGCTTCGGCAAGGGACACGACAGCGTTGACTCCGGTGAGGGGGCACGGGCGGCGTTGTCTCCGGCGATGGGCACCACACCGGCGACGGCTCGGTGATTTTTTTTGTTTTTGTCAAAAAATGCTGCCGAGTGTTTTTTTAGCTCTCGGTAAACATATGTCGAGTGCGCGATAGAGTACACGCGGCAAATAACTCTTTGCCGATGGGAGGTATGCCGACGGCTCTTTACAGAGCGTGGCACTCGGCAAAGGAGTTTGTTGAGTGTTATTAGCGGTTTGCCGAGTGCCTCAGACACTCGGCAAACTACAATTTTCCCGTAGTCGCGAGCCCCAGCTCCGAAGAGGATGCTGGCGAAGAAGAAGATGAGGAGTAATGTTAGGTTGTCCGGTGTGAGGGCCGAGTATTTTGTACTGAATACTTTGTGGAAAAGTACTATTGCCTAATTGCGATGTCTTTTTTATGCGTTGCTGATGTTATACGTGTGCGTTATACATTGGCAGAGGCACATATCGGCTTATTTCCTAGAGCGCTTGGGACCGATTCCACGTATCCCTTACAACATCGCGTCATCCCAAAGTGGGACTAGGTATGTAATTGTAAATCATTCTACAGTGCGTTTATCAGGTTGCCGGCACCCTAACACGCATCCCTAGCTGTGAAGGCTTTTATACACAACGACAGGTCTACTTAGCCACGTGTGAATATGGGTACATGCCACGAGCAGTCCACCATGCTGGAACCAAGAAGCTGGTTCTGATGGCCATTGAGGCGCTGAGCTAGTATTATGAAGAAAATGTGAAGACGAAATTGAGCCGGAGAACACCCATCTTTAGTGATCGAGTAGGAGAATGTGTACGGAAGCAAGGCTCCGTCTATCTCAGCTAGGACATATGCGTTGGATCCGATCTTTTCCACCAGTTAGGGCCACCCACGGGGCCGAAAACCTGTGCTTGTCGATGGTTTGAATGTCCTTCTCCAGGACAAGGCCTCCGACTTCTAAGGACCGATGCAATACCTTCTTGTCATAGTGCATCCTCAAGGATGCTTGGTACTTTTGGACATGGAAGAGCGCAGCATCACGTCCTCCATCCAAGAGGTTAACGTTGAGCTCTCGGGCGTCATTCAGATCAACATCATTGAAGTGCTCAACCCCAGGGGAGCAAAGGCGAACTTTGAGCAGCAGTACGACATTCGCTCCGTAGATGAGATGAAATGGTGTATCCCTTGTGGCCCTGCTGGGATTGGTTCTTAATGACCACATGACCTTGGGTTACTCGTCGATCTAGTTTCTTCCCTTGGCTTCGAGGTTAGAGAACATTCGGGTCTTCACCCCTTGGAGTACGAGTCCTTTTGCGCGCTCCACCTGCCCGTTTGTTTGGTAGTGCATGGCCGAAGACACCTAGTGTTGTATCCCGAACTTGGCACAGACTGCTTCAAATTTTCGGCTCTTGAACTGTGTGCCGTTGTCTGTGATGACCCATCGCGATACACCGAACTGTTGTAGGATCTCTTCGAGAAACCTGACGGCCGCTTCTTGGGTTATGTTGGCTGTTGGCTCTGCTTCTATCCACTTGGTGAATGTGTCGATGCTGACGAAGAGGTACTTGTATCCTCCTTTGGCCTTTGGGAGCTGCCCAACGATGTCAATTCTCCACAGTCAACCTTTCTCGACTTGTCGAGTATGACATCCGTACTCACACTTGCTATGCTTTTTATTCCACCCTCTACTCAACTACAGGACAAGGATGTGGTTACTATGAGGATGGTGTACTGGAGTACTAAGTGAGCGATCCACCAATCGATGCCTGTGGAGTTTGGTTTCTGCTACATGAATGAATAATTGATGTAATTTTCTTTTAGACCCACAGGTCCTTTTGTAATAATGAATACTATGTGATACTCTTCGGATATGGTTATATTATTCTGTTTACCCTTATCATTGTTGCATATGTGTGGTTTAACGGATCCTAGAACACATAAGTATCAAATAAGGGTGTGACATAAGACATGATTTTTTTGTATGAACCCGAATACATTATGCATGATTTCATTACAGACAATTCAAGTAAACTACAACTCTATGAAACTTGAGAAATTTGACAAATCAGAATCAAAACCTAGAAAAAATTATAACCCAAAATTCTCTTTGATTATAATATTATAAGATGAAAAAAGACATTGGATCTGTTTCCCTTGCCGTGGAGAACGAAATCCTTAAAAAACAAACTCAAAACATTCCCCCGTTGTTTATCAAAATTTGCCCTAAAATTTCGAGCCACCAATGTTCAAGTGAGCTCCACTATCGTCCAAACATGGCTTATATATTGTAGACAACATTAGCGGTGGGCCACATAGTCAACCATGTCTAAAAGGAACTCAATAGCCACGGTTGACAACGTGGCCCGCAACTATTGAGTTCTAGCTGAAATGCGGCGGTTCACAACACCAACAGCCTCTATTGAGCCCCCTATAGCGGAGGCTGGTGCACACTAGAGCCCCGCCCCTTTGTAGCTACGTGTTGGCACTTTTTAAGTGCCCATTTTACATGTGAATATCACCCCAATTAGAGCATAATTAACACTATTATAGGTCATTTTCCTATGAAAATAGCTATATGCATTGTTCAAGAGCTTTGTTGCAGAAATAGTTAAAATTGGCGTAAATGGAGGCATTACAGAGATATGGGCTGAAACCAATAGAAGATGTGGAGAGGAAGGTCAATGTGCCGATTGGCACATTCTGTGCCGATCGACACATGGAGGAACCGGCCCAACAAGGGTTGGCTCATGATCCATTCTACAAATAAGGAAGTTATTTGTACAAGATATTCATATGAAAAAGATGAAGGAAACTTAAAAACTCAAATGTGCAATGCAAGGCATTACCTCGAATAATAGGATGAAGAAGGCCCACATGGAAGCTATGGAAGGCATAGGAACCGACTCGGGAGGAGATGGACGAAGACACGAACCGTGCCGATCGACACCGACCTTGTCCTAATCGGCAGTTTCCTAGATTCGCTTGATTCTGACTCATCTACGTGTATAACCCATATAAATACTTGTAAAAACCTCGGAGGCAAAGAAACATCGACGGAGGGACAAAAATCTCGAGAGTTAGAGCCACCGAGGCTTCGCCCGTCATAATAGATCTCTAGTTGAGTTTCAAGAACCATTGGTTTTAGAGTTGATCCATCAAGGTGTGAAAAATGTGTTCTAGATGGTGACGAATCCTACACTATGTATCTCAAAGATGATTGAATATGTTGATGATGGTTTTGGTGATTTGTTGATCTTGATTTTAGATCATGCATATGATTGTTCCAAGTGCTTAGTTCTAGGCTAAGTATTTATATGCTATTTTAGTCGTGGTGATTAGGTCAGTACTCGGATCTTGTATTGATCGTAGCTACTTGGTATTGATGTTGCTAAATGTGTATTGATGATTCTAGATGTGTGGTTTGGTTGTGATAGGGCTAAGCTAGCACAACACATATAGATAGTTAAGTAGAGTAAGATGCTTGCATGATTACTGGAGTGATCTCGGCAGAGATGAATCAAGTCCACCATGGAAAGATGAGTGCTCTTATTCATCATAGGTTTTCATTAATCTAAGTAATAATCCATTACGATGCTATCTAATTATGCTTTCTGGTTATGATCTCAACTAGTAGATATCTGGTGACTAACATAGCTTTACTTAGGCTATTAAACAAGCCCTCTGTAGTCACTTGATCGCCCACATAGCTAGTGCGCCGATCGGCGCCAGAGTGCGCCGATGGACACAAGGAGCCATGCACCGATCCGCACCAGAGCGCGCTGATCGGCACCACCAAGCCCTTCCCGCAAATAACAATAGCTTAATTAGATCTTTTACTCTTAATAATATTTAATTACCATTAATCCTTGTGGATTCGATTTAACCTTAGAATGCTCTGAGGGAAAAAGTGTTATAATGTACACCGTCCTCTTGCGGTATATAAGTGAGTACATAGTAACGACCAATACTGCGGGTCGTTTTGCCTGCCGCAACTATGCTGGTTTGTAAGGTGTGGCTATAGTGCACGATTTTGTGGAGGACCTAGCTGCATTTAAGGTATAGTTACTATAACTTTATTCATGTAATGTATATAGTGCTGCATATGATTTTGTTAAGGTGTGAACCTAATAATGAACTTTGCCATGGAATGGAAAGAACAAAATGGAATAAAGTTAGGATGTGTGTTGCAAAACAGAGGACAAAAACTCTTTCCATTATCTAAAAAAAGGTAAAAATGTTATCTTTGGGCAGTATTTTATTCTAATTCAGAAGTATCAGAGTCTGTATTTTGCGATTTATTTTCCGAAAGATTCAAATGCTCACCATTCAATAAAACTGAAGAAGTTCTTGTTTGCATGATCATTTCCATCCATTTGATACCAAATCCCTTTGCTTGCATTATGTTCAATATTGCTTGATGCTCTACTTTGTCAAATGCTTTCTCAAAATCCAGCTTCAGCAAAATGATTTCTTTTTTGACTTTTGATATAGATAAATATACTCAAAGGACCAAGCTAGGCAATCCTGAATACTCCGCCGCTTGAGGAAACCATATTGATTGTTATGTATAAGCTTTAGTATAACTGTTTGTTGTCTATTGGCCAACAGCTTGGTGATCAACTTCACTGTTCCATTTAGCAAAGAAACCAGCCTATAGTCATTGACCCCCATAGGTGCATCAGTTTTGGGAACTAGTGTAATATATGAACCATCGATACTTTGTAAACAGATCTGTCCTTCATAAAAAGTAGCTATGAGAGCGTAATAGTCCTTTGCAATAATTAGCCAACACTTCTTCGTGAAGTCACTATTAAATCCATCTGGTCCTGGGGATTTTTTACTTGATTGATTTTCTCTTGGGTGAATGGTTCTTCAATCCAGGTTAGGTCTTCTCTTTCATGCATCAGGTCATGAAGATTAAAGAGCATATTTGTGTCATTTGAGGTGCCTAGTCTTTCTTTATAAGCTTCTCAAAGCAGTTTTTTTTTTCAGAGTGATCACTGATCTGCTGCCCTTCCTCATTTATCAGACTAGAGATTGTTTCCTTCTATGGCAATTTGATGCTCTGGCATGAAAGAAATTTGTTGGTGCATCCCCAAATTTAGCACATTTGATGTCTCCTCTTTGTTGCCAACATATTTTCTGCTGCTTTAATAAAGACTCTAGATGATTCTTTAGAATGCCTTTGAAATGTCATTCTTCTAGTGTCAGGTCTCTGTTTTCTTCAATAGTATCCACCAAGTTTAGCTTCAACTTTGTATTTTCTATTGTCTTGGACAAGTTAGAGAATTGAGAGTCCTAGTCCTTCAAAACTCTTCGCACATTTTTAAGTTTTGCTATATCCATATCTCTAACTGGTATGCTCCAACCTTCTTGCACCTTATTTAAAAAGTCCATATGTTCCATCCAATAGTTTTCAAATCGAAAAACCTTTGGCCTGGGGATAGATGTTGTGATTGTGATGAGACATGGCACATGATCTGAGGTGTCTCTTGTTGATCCTTTTGCCTCTGTTCCAGGGATTCAAGTGCCCAATGAGCTGATGTGAAAAACCAGTCAATTTTCTACAATAATGGATTTTTCTGCATGTTGCTCCAGGTATATCTTCTACCTTGTAGAGGGATTTCAATAATACCCAATGCACTAATTGCATCACTGAAGGCTAACATTTATGTGATACTTTCACCAGGCTTATTTCTATCTTCTTGTGATTGTGTCGAAGCAATCCAAAGAACTATATAAATTACTACCACAAATGGAAAGTGGTGGAATGATATAATAATAATAGTCATAATGAGGTTAAGTAAATAGATAAGAATTCACCAACTAATATCTAGAGGTTGCATACTCTATATTGGACTAGAATAAGGACTCTACCCTAAATGTCCTATAGTTCAATTGTAGCCTTAACAGGTTTATCATTGTCCGTTGCCATATGGAAATGATAGGTGGTGGTTAGCCGCATTTTCTTGTGAGATCAGGTATTGTTTCTCTAAATCTTTTTAGAACTGGTTATTTGATTCAGCAAAGTTGTTGGAAAGTTTTAGGGCCCATTTTAAAATCCGAACCAAACATAACGTGTACTGGTCTGACTGGTTCTGTAAAACAATTTAGACTTATTTGGCCAATAAATTAGACCAATTTTACAAAACTGGTTGGAACTGATTCTGGTCAACCAAGGCCCTTTATACAATGCGAGCCTTGGTATGTCTGGACGTTTCATGGGATGCTGCATTTTCTAAGCAGTACCGTGACTAGTGTGTAATATTGCATGTCCATTCAGCATTGTGCGCACATTATGAAGTAATGAATGTGTTCACACCGGGTTCCAACTAACCGTGATGCAAACTGCTCATATTTTTGTAATCGATACGTCAGGATCGGTGAAGTCTGGGAGCCATGTGAACGGGGTATTGTTATTTTGACTAGCGAAGACTAATTTGTTTAAAGTGTGAATCCGTCCGAAAGATTCTCGTGCCAGGTAACACTAACATGGATGCTTTAGTTCTACCGAAATATAAATATGTCGCATGGTCTACTACATCATGACACTGGAATCGCACATAACATGTTTATTCTCTTCTATATATATATATATATATATATATATATATGATTTGGTGACGTTCAATCATTCAATCGAACTACCATTTTTCAAGTTGTTAGGCTATCTCCAACGATGTTCACCCAAATCGGACACCCAAACACGTAAATGGGTAGTGGTGAGGCTGAAGGAGCAGCACCTACAAATGCCTGTCTCCAAATGAAAGTCCCAAAATCGGGTTTGTGGGAGCTCCGGCGGGCCCAGCGGCGGTCGACGGGGAGGACGGGTGAGCGGAGACGTAGTGGCGGAGTTCAGGGCACGTGAAGGTGGAGCGCCGGATGCGCCACTAGCAGATGGAGCGGCGACCTGATAGGAGCTCGGGCGCGCGGCAGCGGAGCGGTGACTGGCGGGGAGCTCGGGCGCGCGGCGGTGGAGCGGCTACTGGCGGGGAGCTCAGACACTTGGCGGCGGAGCGGCGTTCGGAGAGGCGGATGCGGCGACCGGAGGGAGGTGGGGTGCACGGAAGCAGAGCTCGGACACGCGGAGACCGGAGGGGCGCTCGCGGGGACACCAGTGGTAGCCTTATCTTCTTTCGTTTTCTCGTGCACGAGTCGGTGGGTCGTGGTGGAGCTTCTTCAAATGTGTATGGCGGATTGAAGGGCCCCCAAAATGGGGCTCCTATTTGGATGGCCTGTTGGAGGATGTTTTTTACAGTTTTACACCTATTTTGGATTTGGGTGGCCTTTTGGGGAGGCCGTTGGAGACAGCCTTATACCATAGGTACGTATTCAGACCTATGATAATGTCTGTGATAATGATATAAATTTATTATCTTTTTACTAAGTCAGCGCAAACATATCCTTTTTTCCTGAGGTGGAAATAAAAATATGCACATGTGAAGTGGTTGGTGTCATTGGCAAAATCAACCTGTTTGTGTACATGCGTACTTGCCATTGTGGATAAAATGATCGTGCTATCTTGGTGACTGGGTTTAGTCCAATATTTTCGGGTTTCCGTCACCATATTGAAGGTGCAACCATGACGAAATCATCTTTCATTCTTCTCAATCCACTGAAAATTTAGAAACTTTCAATCGACATGATTTCCACTATAATTTGTATTAGCTATTTTTATTGCATTATGAAGCATGTTGATGGAGAGAAAAAATTGTTAATGTTCAGTCTATGGAAAAGTTCTTTTTTCTAGACTGCTTATTGTGATCTAGTGGTACGCAATGTTGATTAAAAGTTTTCCAAATTTCGAAATGGTTCTTTTGTCGTAGTGCATATTTTGTAGTCGAGGCCAGTTAGTTGAATAAGAAGAATTATATGATCAGTAGTGACCACGATCTGCCTTCTGCTCGTATTTTAGAATTTTTTATGTCGTACCAAATGAAAGAATATAGCTGCCTCAACGACTTCATCTATGTGACTAGAGAGGCAGGAGTCACCTTTTCTAATGCATTAGACTCCTAATGCTGATCTGTCTTTTGATGATGTGGCACTATTTTGAATTACACCATTCCTCCTTTTCAATCAAATGAAAGGTTAGAAACTTTCAGTACGTAATTAATATTGTGATTTATGTTAGAGGGTTTTGTAGCATATATAGATAAAGGAAAGAATATGTTAATATATAGACTATGGAAACAAGTTGTTTGTTGTAGACCATCCGATATCGATCAAGTGGTGTTGCAATTGAATGAAATTAGTTGCCATACTACTACCATGAGAGTCTGATGTTGACTTTTTGTATTGCATTTAATGAGCTGGCAGACACAGGAACGGCTACTAGGGTTAATATGGATTCGTTGTGCAGGCTGACCTGGGATAACGAGTAAACAGGAGATAAAAAAGTTGAGACGAATCCAAGAGTCAGGTCCCGGTGGTACAGAGAGGAGGCGAGTTTATAAATCGTGATGAGGTAGCAACTCATCGTGCACAACCCCTTTGAAGTTTGTATATATGCCTAATTCAATAGCCCACATCACATTATTAGGGAAGGCAACAACCTGTACATCGGACAGGAGCTCTGGTGGGCATGGCTCCTACTGCAGGTAATACCCTTCTCGAGAATCTCCTGCTGCTGGCGACGATCGTGGCTACCGTCACGTATTCTGCAGGATTCAATCCCCCAGGCGGAGTCTGGCAGGATGCCGACGCTATCGCTGGCCACCTCGCCGGCGACCCCATCCTCCGGGACACCAGCCGTTGGCGCTTTGGGGTGTTCTTCTACTCCAACGCCACTGCCTTCGCTTCTTCTCTCGGGATCATACTTCTGGTCGTCATGCTGACTGTCACCGGCAGGTGGAGCCAGATTAACATCCACGTGGCGGCGCTGTGTACCCTTCCCCTGTCATGGCGGTGAACCTGGTCAGCCTGATGGTGGCCTACGCCGCCGGTACCGCCCAGGACACGCTGACGACAGTTCTGTCTGGGGTCTATGTGCTCTTTGGGGTCGTCAGCATCTTAATGCACACGGTGAGCTTCTATACGACCCCAGGGGGAAAGACTATTTACAGCCCCGAAGACAAGGTATGGAAGGAGAAGCTGTGAAAAAAGGGGCTCTCGAAACAAAGTCGCGAGCTGTTCTTGCTGCTGGCGACTTTCTCCGTGAGCGTCACCTACGTGGCCGGACTGAACGCGCCGGGAGGCTTCTGGGATAACCCAGAAGGTGGCCACCGTCCGGGCGTCGCAATCCTCAAGGGGCGTAGCGATACGCGCCTCCATGCATACTTCATCTTCAATACCACGGCCTTCATTGGGTCGTTGGTCATCACTTTGCCGCTATTCCACAGAAATCTGAGTAAAACGCGTGCAGTGACCATTCAGGTCTACTCGTGCGTCATCCTCGCCCTCCTTGGCCTCGTATGTGCGTTCGTCGCCGGCAGCTCCCGGGAGAGGAACACCACTGCCTCCCTGGTGGGCCAGCTTTTTGCCGTTGCAGCGTGCATCTTTATCATCCAAAGTGTTGTCTTTTGGTTTCTCACGCCAGCTTTAGAGAAGAGCGGCTGGTTTAATCGAGCACAAGGGATGTATCATTCGGTTACCGAATGGTATAGGTATGTATATTCTTCGTCTCTCTCCCGCAAATTAAAGTACTGAGAAACTGAAATTTGCAACTAATTTCCTTTTTTTTTCGTTTCCCCTGTGATCCCTCCAGGAATAACAAGCCCCAAGAAACAGTTCAGCAGACCGTAAACTACTGGAAGGCTCGCTCACTCGTTGAGTTGCTAGCCACACTTGCGGCGACCATCACCTACCAAGCTGGTCTAGACCCGCCAGGTGGTGTCTGGCAGGAAGACGGAAGTGGCCATAAGGCTGGCGACCCAATCCTCTTACTGAGGAGCCCAGCGCGGTACAAGTCACGGTGCAAGCGGCGCGGGAAGCGGCTGCCCGCCCCGCATCCGCACGAGCCGCGAACCCGTTCGCGGGACGAAGCGGGACGGCGCCGCAAACAGGTTTGTGGACCGCGGCTGCCCGCATCGCGCCGCAGAGCCCCGCATCGCACATTCGCGCCTCGCATCTTGCCGCAGAGTCGATGAAGAGGGGCGAGGCGACAAGCCATCGACGCCGCCAACGGACCCGTAGACCGCGACCTTGATGCTGATGTCTTTCACGGCGTCATCTTGGAACTCATCTTCGCACAGGAACTTTGCAATGCGGCAAAGCGAGATCATGACCTGGATACATCTACGCTACGCTCGGCAGCAAGCCCAAATTTCTTGTCAAACGGAAGCCGAGCACCGCGAGAAGGGCCGCACACTCAATTGTTGACTATCCATGACCGCAGAGGAACTCATCTTCATGACGAATAGCACCTTGGGCAGCATCCTCATGGGCTCGGAGACGACGCGCAGCGTGGCGAGGATGGTAAAGACGACGCCGGTGTCGAGCGACGCGCTCCGGAGCGCAGCCGTCCCCTCTTGCGCGGCGGCTGGCGACGCAGCGAGCTTCATCGTTGCCATGGCACTCGGCGGCGCGTGGCTAGGGTTCGCGTCGCAGCGGTGTTGCGGGCCTTGCGGCTTTGCGGGCAGCCGCATCCCGCGCCGCTTGTCCCGCTCAGCTAAGCGGGCTGCTTAGCGGGCCTTACGCAGGACTGTGGCGCGGCGCGGTCCAGCGGCGTTGCGGGCATGCCCGCGCCGCTTGCATCGTGAGGTACAAGGCCTTTTTCTACTGCAATTCAGTGTCTTTCGTTGCTTCATTAGTTGTCATCGTCTTGCTCAGAAAGAGAGTGGCGCTCCGGTACCACACGCTGGAGTCCGCCATGATACTAGACCTCTTTGGCCTCATCGGCGCGTATGCTGCCGGGAGTTGCCGGGACGTGACCACGTCCATATATGCCATTGCTCTGGCCGGCGCTGTCCTAGTGTACGTGGTGATTCATGTCGTGTTCTTCACGTTGGAGCATAAGGACAGCCACGGTAATGGCGAGGATTCCGCCGAAAACGAAAGAAAGGAAAACGAGGTGGAGAGGAGGCGCCAGATTCTGCTGCTGTTCGCGATAATGGCGGCAACCCTCACCTACCAATCTGGGCTCACCCCACCAAGTGGCTTCCTACTGCAGGACAGTGAATCTGGGAACCGCGCGGGGGACCCAGTCCTCCTCTACAACTACCCGCGGCGTTACAAGGCCTTCTTCTACTGCAACTCGGTGGCCTTCATGCTATCCATTGCCCTCATCATACTCCTCGCCAATGAGAATTTGTACAGACCAGCCATACGAACCCATGCGCTGTCTATCTGTAAGGCGGCTGGCATGTTCGGACTTGTGGGTGCCTACGCAGCCGGCAGCACGCAGCATCTCAACATGTCCATCTATATCTTCGTGCTGGCCGGCGTCGTTCTCCTCTTGGTAATACTTCTGGTTCTAGTGTTTTTTTACATTCGTATCAAGGAGATAACAACCTGCAGCAAGGACAATGCTGCTGGTAGCACCCAAGGGGACAAAACTGGTGATCAAGTAATTGCCGGTGAGATCGAAGGAGCCAAAATTGATGCCGAGAATGTTGCAGCTGGGGACATCCAAGGGATGAATAACATTGATGAGGATGACATTCCCCACGAGACACATATCAGAAACGAATCCAAGCATCATGCCAATCGAAAGTTTGTAATGGTGCTTGGGATCCTGGCCGCGAGTGTCACCTACCAGGCTGGGCTAAAACCACCTGGCGGGACGTGGCAGGGAGACAATGCCGGCTACATAGCTGGCTATCCGATTATGTACGACATCAGGAGGCCAAGGTACCTAGCCTTCTTCTACACCAATTCCACCTCCTTCATAGCATCCATTATCATCACCATCCTCCACGTACCGGTGCCCCGCCGCCTGGACAAGTCAGCATGGTGGTTCACAGTGACGACCAACACAACACTTGCACTAGACTTCTTCGCTCTCCTAATTGCCTATGCGACTGGCTCTAGTAGGTCGTGGAAAACCACTGGATATGTTTTGGCTCTAGTATTCCCGGTGTTGATCTACATCGTGGTACATGTACTGGTGTCATGCTTTAGGCAACACATGAAGAACAAAAGGTTGACGATGGGTGGGCATTAGCAAGAGGAATTTTAAGCGCCATGTACGAATTACTATCTATTACCAGTAGGATTGTATATCTTGATGTATTTGTGTTAGCTGGTGAAATATATATATATATATATATATATATATATATATATATATATATATATATATATATATATATATATATATATATATATATATATATATATATATATATATATATATATATATATACCCTGCGCTAATGGGTACCCTGGGTACTGAATAGCTTATTCAGTACCCAGGCCAAATGAGCGCACCCCAGACTCACCAGCGTGGCCGGAGGCACCAGCACCCACCGCACCAGCTATTAATGAGTATGGATGAGATTATAGATGAAATAAATCACGGAACTCACGACACCACCTGTTAAGGAAACTCCAACGACGTGATTGAATACCTATTCACACGATAGCACCTACCATGAATGGAAAACGCTTTATTATTGGTACATGACAAACTTTTATAGTTTCAGCTGCATAAGCTAATATAATCTATCCTACGCTAGTGTCACTGGGCCAATCACTCTGCTAGTGCTATATAAATGTGCCGTGTATGCATAAACATTAGGAGGCACCAGTAAAAACTCATTTTCTTTTTTATTGACACGTAAAAACTCATTTTTTGATTCACTAGTAACAACCCGACCCTCCATCCCACAGAACGCACCTAGTCTGCAGGCAAATATCATTATTAGTACGTGCATTAAAAATCCGGTTGTGCATGCATGCAGAGATTGTTACTTGCCAGACCAACCATTTACTATTAGTTTAATCATTGACACCGGATATCTCGGATTGATGAACCAAAGCATATAATTGGAAACACTATTATGTGTAGAATAAAGGTTCCTGCTAAATATTTATTCTCTATCTGTACTATTCTTACTATTTCAGCATGAGAGTTTTAGAGTTAGAACATACACTATTTATAGTATAAAACGGCCTCAGAATTGTGCACCAGTCCTATGGGTTGTCAAAAGCATTCATGGTAATCATAAACACTTGTCATTTCAAATAGTATTTTAGTGTGTAATGATATTTAATTCAAAAATCAATTACTTTGAAGCATAAAAACCTCTTAAAGATTTTACTTTCAGATAGAAATAGCTTAAATAAATTCTCTTAGTTCAAAGCTCGAGGGTGCCAATTTTTATTATTGCAATGCAACCATGAAAAGGTCAATTCACTTGAATACCACACTTTCACAAAAAAATATTTTCGCTAATGATTCAAATGATTTTTTTTCTTTATGATAACTGCATGTTTTATCAGGATGTAGTTAAGCATACATTTCTATTGAAACATGGTTGTAAATATAGCTCTCGAGGATCATAAACTTCAGTTCCTACAACCTCAATATCCATCAATAATTTACTTGGACCAAGACCCACCTAAATTAAAGTTTGTTACCCATAATCACATTTTTGTTGTTATGGAAGAGTTTTCCTTTTCAGGAAGAGATTTTACTACAAAAGTTTATTGGTTTTTATGACTGCTACTAATTTATAAATTAGGAATGTTGCACATGATATATTATTCTGCAAATCATTATTACATGTAGAGAAGAACCAGATATATTTGTAACACATCTGGTCTCGTAATGCCATTGTTTTGTTGTGAATTACTCTTTCACAATGGTTAGGGAACAGATTGAAATAGTTGCAAGAGCAACTGATTCATTCGTTTGGGGTTGCGAAAGTGTAATTTATTAAGATCATTTTGGCTCGGATACATATAAAAGGTCATGAAACTATATGCGTGTTATGGTTTTTAGATGGGATGCGGTGAGTGGGGTTAGTAAAACTTAGGGACGTAAAATCATAAATTCCATGTCTCAACTCATAAAAATATGATCTGGTACTGTGACATGCAAATAGTGAGATGGTCATGGTGATAAGTTGAAGTAAATAAAGTCACATATGTCATAATTTTAAATCATAAATTAATAGATTAGCATCCATAAAAACCAGAGTTAAGAACATAAATTTTGATTTGTGTATGTCACAAAAGAGTAGTGATTTTAATTATGAATTTAAGGTTGTCCCATACAGAAGTTGATCATTTGGAAGCTAGTCATACATGCATGTCGTAAAGGCTGATTTTAAAACGTGGAATATTACTTGTGTGTATAAGTCATAAAGAGTTACTGCATTGCCACATATAAAACGAGAGATGATGAATCATAAAATCTTTGGTTGGTAGCAGAAATCTAGGAACTTACAAATCATAAATACATATTGCATTGGAACGTAAAGTGTCAACACGTTTAATCGTTTGTCTGCCAAACACCTGGCTATAGCATAAATAATAGGTTGCTTATGCATAAATTTTTTAAAAAGATGTTCTTATTTTTATTGAAAAATTAGTGGCACGGGATCCTATATATGGTAGATGGTGATTGTTAAAATATCAAATCAGAGCATAATTATTTTTGATGTGACCATAAAACATTATTAGATTTATGCTCACAACCCTATACAATAAAACATTATCCTCCAGTTGTAAGAATTTTACTATCACAAGTATATAGGCATGTGCACAACAGTAAAAGGCCATTAGATTTATAATGGTCACTCAAATGGGTTTTTACTAATAATTGCTATTAAAATTTTAAAGCTATAGTTTATAGAACATAAAACTGGGAGTGTCAAGTCATAAAGTAAGCATATTAGGGAATGAGTCGTTCATGCAACTATAAAAAAATATTACTTCTGTGTTTAGAACGCTTAATAGTATAACATTTTCTTCATCCGATAAAGATTTTACGGTCATCAGTTTACAGCCAGTGCATGAATGATAAAAAATATTATATTTACTTCTGTATAGGTTTTATGGTTAAAAAGTGATCAGGAGATAATCAACACGAAAACGAGTGAGACAATAGCAATGAATATTGCCTTCATTTATAAAATCGTCTCAGAATTTACTCTGGATATAAGCGTAAAATATAATATGCTCAATTGATAGTTTCCTTCATCTGTGGTTTGTTGTCCTTGTCAAAAGCGGACGTGAAACGATAGTCATTATCATTTTCCATCCAGGCACGGCACCGCACGATGGAAACCATTTAAGAAACAACCCCACCACACATGCATGAACGAAATTAAATCATTATTTAATCAATTTGCCGCTAATAATGGAGTAACCATAATTAATTCACTCGGAGGTATATTGGGAATGCAACGACTCCACCTGCTATCGACGCATTCATATATGGTTTCTTTTCTTTAAATGGGTTTTTTGACTTATAGGATCATCCAAGAGACCATGACCAATAATTTTACTCAAAAGTCCTATTGTCTCATAAGATTTTTACTTCTATGCTTTAGAATTTATAAACTTTGCTATGTGTTAGCAAGCTCCACTTGGGCACTTTTTCAACAAAAAGTTGGTTTTTATGATTTGAAATATATAATTATTGCAGTAGTAATAATAATCACTAGAATCATAATACCTGGTTTCTCATGCTCGATGGGAACACTATGTATCGTTAAACAAGTGTGGATTATGATTCACGTGGGTGGCATTATGGATTTGTTTTGAAAGCTCCTATTTCTTATGTTTTGCTATAAGATTGTGTTCAAGTGTAAAACTAGTGATGTGAAATCATAAAATACCAAAACGTGCCAAAACTGGTTAAAAAATAAATATTTTCTAATGGACGTATAAAACCATCCAAACAGAAGAACGGACATGCTAAATTTCGGTCACATTTTAACCATAAAAGCTTCTCATGTAACCGTAAATATTATTAGTTTAATGTCCCAACAATCTTTAGTATACCATTTTACCATAGCCAACATTTTTATCTCGATTGTTAATAGGCCCATAACATTTTTTTCATGTGACCATAAAACATTGTTAATTTTACGTTTATACAACGCTAGACAGTAAAAATGTTATCCTTCAATTGTAAATATTTCACTATCACAAGTATATATAGGCCAGTGCATATAGTAGTAAAAGGCCACTAGATTTATATTTGTCGCTCAAATGTGTTTTTACCATTATAATTGCTACTAGAGTTTTAAATGTACTATAGCTTGGAATATAAAGATCGGTGATGCCAAACTATACAAACTGGCTATTATGTAGTAAATATGTCCCTTTTACAGCTCATGATTCTTTTTGCTAGAGGCTGCGACTTTTTATGATTGTAGATTTGGACCATGATTATTCCACTTAATTTGGTACAAATACTTTTAATTTGTCAATTGTCCAGATCTTTACAACTATGGGTGTGTTCGTTTTCTGAGGTCCAAACTTTAGAGCTGTCACATCAAAAAGAATCTTACTATTTAGGAGTAGTAAATAAAGTTTAATTATAAAATAAATTACAGGTCCCTAGACTAATTTACGAGACGAATCTAATGAGGTTAATTAAGTCATGATTAGAAGACGGTTACTGTAGTATCACTTTAGCAAAACATAGATTAATTAAGCTCATTAGATTCATCTCGAAAATTAGCACCAATCTGTAAAAGGGTTTTGTCATTAAATTCATCGAAATATTTATAAATAATAAGATTCTCTTTGATGTGACAGTGCTAAATTTTAGAGGGCAGGAAACGAACAGGGCCTATGAACTACCAGTTCGACAGTTAGTTTTTGGCTTGTGAAGTGCTAGTTGGATCATCCTATTAACTCGTTAATTAATTGCAAAAATTCTCACAAAAAAATCAGAGCTTTTGCATCACCAGTTGGACAGTAAAGATATCAACAATCAATAAAAAAATAACCCCAAAGAATGGAGAGAAAATCAATATGTGCAATATGTTAAGATGCTCACAAAATCTATCTTGAACTATTTGCAGTTCCAGATACAATCAGGATCATTAAGAAAAATCAAAGAAAATTAGTCAGTTCGTCGTCATATGCAATCTCCACCAATTGCGCAGCCACCTCTCTTACACAAAACATTTAATGCGCTAATAGCTAAAAAATAGATAGAGTACAAGAAATAAAAAGTAGAAAAAACAAGAAATGGCTGCATAATCTATCTCCACAAGTGAGTTCATCTAGATCTGCACACATAGAAATAAACTACACAATCATCAAAGGGAAAGTCCGGATCGTGCACAAATACAAATCATAAAGAATCAATATTGATGAGTCAGGATACATGCATACCGTGGGAATGTGGATATGCTCTCTCGAACAGCAACCATCATCAGCTTGCACCCGTATATATCATCAGCTTGCACCCGTATATATATAAGCACAGAGACTGACGGACCTCGGCTTCAACAGGTCGGGGCCATGCGTAACTTGTTCCAGATGTCGAGTTGTCGTCTCGTACTACAAACAGTGCCCGCTAAACTTGTAGTGGTCGTGCATGCCGCAAGGACGGGAGACGTACAGCTCACGGGATCATGCATGTCGTGAAAGTGCAAGAACAATTCCGGAGGACCCGCTTCTGGCCTCCTCGCTCTGGAGCACTGTCACGATGACTCTTCTAGCCGCAACCGCATATAGCTCGAGAGATTTGCCGCCGCGCCGGTTCCGGCCATGATGCAGGTTGCTCTATCAGGTCGATCCCTCCCATCCTTTTGTTAGATTATATATAGGAGATGGAAAACACGGAAGGAGGAAATAATGGAACAAATTATGGCAAGGAAATAATTATGAAGATAATTAATTACCATTAATGTCTTTTGGAAATTAAAAAGGGTGATTGACACGGTGCACAACCGCCTGGTTCGATCGTTCAAAGGTGGTTTGGTCTGGGTACTGAATAAGCTATTCAGTACCCAAGGTATTATATAGGGGTCCTATATATATATATATATATATATATATATATATATATATATATATATATGCATTCACTTCTTGAGCCGATAATTTTGCCCTCCTTGAGATGCGTCCTTTGTCTTCCTACTTGTTAACAATCACTTGCAATTGACAAAGTAATGCCCTCCTATAGGGTTCTGATGGTGGTGGTGGCGCGCGCGTGTGTGTGTCGGGAGGGGGTTTGAAATATGTGCGTTCAGCATGAGCACACGGCACAGGTGAACATGGATTTCTGACGTCAAAGAATCATCTCCAATGGTGATCTGATCCAAGCCTTTAGAAGATGTCAGGATCTATTATCATGAGGGAAAGCTCACAAAGAAGGAATATCATGTTAACTGACTGCTCCACGTCCATGGGTGATGAATATTGTACGAACAGAAACAGTGTAATGGTAATCCGGGAACAATCTATCTATCTGTTTAATGAGAAAAGTAGATGAACTTCTCACCACATGGCCTGTAAAAAACAATCAGCCTAGAAATTATCACAAAAAAGCAAAACATATACTCCTTCCATTTTTAAATTGTTGACGCCGTTGACTTTTTCGTTACGTTTGACCATTCGTCTTATCCAAAATATTTTTCAAATATGTAAAACTATAAGTTCTGGTTCAACTTCATTTAGTAACAAAAGAAATCATAATAAAATATTTGATAATTCTTAAACTTTTTCGAATAAGATGAACGGTCAACCGTAAAGAAAAAAGTCAACGGCGCCAACAATTTAAGAACAGAGGGAGTATGACCCTTAATCTCCAAATCACATAACAAAAGAAGAAAAATCTGATCCTCAATCCCCTCATAGTATGATCCTGACCTGAGGCGAAGCTACGTCGAGCCGCCGGTGTCAACTGACACTGACGACTTCCGAGCAGGCCCTGTACCCCAACAAAATTTCACCGGCTCTAACCCCAGCGAAAATTAGGCCCGACCCTAATGGCCCAGCATCCAATCTAATCTCTAGTTATTTTAGAGCCCACTCTAGCACTTTGTGTCTTTTTTTTAATGATGAATGAGCCATAATCGAACTCCTTCAGCCCACAAAAAATTGATTGCCCTTGTCCAACGTTTTTCTTTCTGTATACGCGATCATATTCTCGTGGAAGGCGGCGGCGGCTGGTGCCGTGACTCCCCTAGAAGCTGAATGATCAAGCGGAATCACTTTTTTTTTGGTGATTCAATCTTTGCAATTTGTAATGCCTCAATGACACAACGTATGTATATCTGTAGGGAAGCACAAAACTACATAAGCATAGTGTCGGGAGAAAGATTAGCGTCGCCACGTGGCGTCCTCCGAGCCTACTTAATAGAGGATTAGTGAAACCACGTCAGCAGGAGAAGCTGGGCCCACTCCCGTACGCTGCCGCTAAAAAACAAGTCAAGGGGTGACGAACTCGACCTTACCGGCAAGCTCGAGGAGGCTCCGCCTCGCACGACCTTGCCCGCCTTACTCAAGGAGGCTCCGTCCCGCACGACCTCGCCTCGCTCGACCGTCGAGCTCGACCTCGGACTCGACCACCAACCACATTAACTCCACCCGCCCCGACGCCCACGTGGGTGTTACTCAGCAATCATTGATGCGGACTCATCCTCATCCCTCCCGCCACCGCCACCTGCTCCCGTCGGACCACGCCGATGGGACGCGCTGTCCTTGTAGCCTGGCAGAGTTAGCGTAGACCGAAGACTCCGGGCATGGCCATCATCATCTGACGTACGTCGGTACGACCACCCCCGTCATGCTCGTCGACAGGTGTAGCTCGAGGTCGGGCTCGAGCTACCCTCCGTCCCGCACAACCTTCGCCAGCAAGCTCGAGGCTCGACGAGTTGCCTCGCGACCTCGACCTCAGGCCCACCATCAATACGCCGACAAGAAAGGACGGGAATGGCAAGTCCCCTCCATCCACACCGCCATGACACCGCACATGGCTCCGCCGGACGCGGAACACTCCAACCCCGACGCATCGAGCTACGGGAACGACGCCGACAGGACGACACAAGCATTCGGCCGAGTCTACGGCTACTTTCCCTCTCCCTCTCCCCTGTAACTCGAGCTCTACCCCGAGGCTATAAAGGGGTGGAGTCTCTCATTCTCTAGACACACAAGACATAGTTTCACAAGATACATACGATCACACTCACTCACACACCGCGCAACTCGGGACTTGGAGCACGCTCCTCTCCCACCTCATCTATACGCCGTTGTTGTTTGACGCAAGGAACACGAGCGCCGCGACACCACCCCAACTGGACGTTACAAAGGCAACAAAGCGATATAACCTCAAGAATAGGGTAACAATAAATATTCCTAAGAATAATAAGAAAAGAATGGAATCTTATTGTGCATAAGGATGCCCGTAGAACTTGATAGCTACAGAGGATAGTAGGGCTAATTGTTTATTAATAAAAAAAATATTGACAAACACACATGTAAGCAAAGAGTGATGAAAGGGTCAATTGTCTAACATGCTCGATTGTCCGAGGTGAAAGATTGATGGCCCGATTGCACCCCTAAAACATGATTATTGATGAATTTACACAAATTACAATTATAATATATGTGACCAACTTGCATCCACCGCACAAGTTGTGGTATCTGTAACACAATTTACTCTTTATATAGCTATACTATAGCACACCCTGGGTATGATATAATATTCCATGTCACAGGATCGTCCAACCCACGCCCACCTGAAATCAATAGACCAAGATTTAATGATTTCCATTCAATACCCGTCATTGGCTAGTTATAATCCATCCCAGTGAAAATATTTTATTCAACCAACTTTAACTACCATCTTCTTTCAGATCTCTTCTTTCTTTTCTTTTTCACTTATTTTGCTTTTACAATAGTTTTACAATCTAAATTTTATTAGATAATATTTTTCTGTTTCCTCGTTAATTTTTTCCTCCTTTTTTTCTTTTTCATTTTTCCCTTCCTTTTTCTCTCCTTTTCCTCTCCCTTTTCTCTTCCTCTCCCTCTCATTTTCTCCCCATCCCTCCCGACGCCTACACACACCGTCGCCCGACCTCTCCTCTCCCCCGCGCGCAGGCTGCCCGCCTGCCTCTCTTCCCCAGGCGGCCGTCAGAGCCCTGCCTCTCTCCCTCGCACCACCGGAGCTCGCCTGCCTCTCTCCCCCACACCTGTCGCCGCTGGGCCGCCTTCGTCGCGCATACCTCCCCCACTTCCCCTGCGCCACCGGCCTCGCCTCCCGTGCCGCGCGCCGCCTCCCACCGCCGGGACCAGCCTCGCCCGCCGCCGCAGATCCGACGACTAGGGCGAGGATCCTCCTCTCCAGGCCGTAGATCCGGCGGCTAGGATGTGGATCCGGCTGCCGCCGTGTCCGCCTCACCTTCACACCACGCATCTCTCTCTCTCCTTCCGGGGTCGTTGGGGATGGCGCGCCGGTGCATGGGCCCCTTGCCACGTCCGTGCGTAGCGGGCCTCCATACATGCGCGGGAGGTGGCGCGTGGGAGGCGGTCCGGGACGGTACCGGATGAGATCCAGTACCCTGGTGCAGCACTTTTTGCGCTACCTAGATCTTCCGAGTACCAGGTACCGAACCCCGGTGCGGGTAGTCTAAGAAGTAAAGACACTACTTAAGAATGTATTTAATTAGTATTGGAAATAGTTCTCAAAACATTTTATTGATTGTTATAATATTGTTTATGTAATATTTGATGATATTAAACTATAAAAGATATATTTCAAATATACCTCATATTTTTAATGTAAATTTATATCATAGTTATGTGCATAATTTTTGAATTAATTCCAAATTGTACAAAAAGAAACATAAAAGACAAATTACAATAGGGTAGAATGCATGGACTTGAATTGGCTGGGCAGTAAATTGAGTCCAAACTTCATGTGGGGAGTAAAACAGAGAAAATGTATTATTTTGGGGGAGCAAAGTGGAAATGTTTGGATATGGAAGCAAACCAACTATCCCCAAAATGGAAGTATTTGAAAATTGAAACCAACCCCAAAAGTATATCGACCACTTGAGTTTATTCTAGCTGATGACCACAAAATAGCAAAAATCGAAAGAAAAAGAAAATCTTACACGAGTGGCCTATCTTGTTTCCTCTTCTGCAATCCTATGTACGTGAAAGCTCAGTTGCTGAAACAAAAAAAAAAAACTAATATTATCTTTTTACTCATGAGATGGTGTGCTATGCATGTTCTTGTGCTTTACTGGGCAGGTTTACATAAGGCAATGGACATGCAAACCTTGAAAGATACAGCTTATCGGCGCTACAACACAACGATGTGGTTGCGCCCCTGCAACAAAATGAAGAGAGGACTTTTCTGGTCCAAAATAATGGTCGGTAATTTCTCACAATTAATGATCATTACTTGGATCCAAAGACGTAGATTTAATTTCAAAGGATTTAAAAACTAATATCATCAAAATTATATATTGATAATAACTAACATTCATTATTATTAATAAGTTAGTCAATTTTTATAGATTTACTATAATATATTTATAATAAATCTAATTTATCATTATGATGAAGTTTCTAAATATTTAGTGTAATTAACAAAAATAATAGCTAAAAACAATTAATTAACTATTCATGTAATAATAAAATACCCTATAACTAATGGTAATTAGTTGAGGAAAAATAATTATTTAGGACAACACAATTTTTCAATTAGGAAGAAGAGAAAGAGAATAGAACGGCCCTTTGTGCTGGCATGAGGAAAAAGAAGAACAAACACAAAGAGTTGTTAGTTGCTTTTTTTACATCCAATTTTCTAGCGGAGTTTAAGACTTAAGTGATCTCTAACTGTATTGTAATTTTTTTGTGAATGCTGAGATTCCACTAAAATATAAATAAGTACTTACATCAAGACTTTTAAAAATGAATAGAAATAGAGAAGAAAAATCTAAGTCTTTTTCTCGTCTTCAGCTTCTCGATAGATGAAGCTAAAAAAAGCAACAATCGAAACGAAGTCGAATCCTCTTCTACCTCCAATAAGAGACACCAGACTTTGTTGAAGCCGCAAGATCCACCACCTTCAAATGACTCATTATGAAGATGGACATTCCATCTCACTAACCCTTCATCGTGGCCGAATCAAACCACAATAAAACAAGGAGGGGTCGGAGAACCTTATTCCACAACAGGAACATCACCTCCGCCTCGTCATTACCGCCAAGACACACAATTATCCTTGTCGTCTTGCTGCGAAGGATATGGACATCATGCCCGTTGTTATGACCCTTGCCGGATAAACAATGAATCCAATGAGAACCAACCTCCTCAAAGACAAGAAGGAAACACTCAAATCTCAACGCCAAAGAATTTGGCATGGATAGACATAAATCAGGAACAAGGACATAAACAAATACTATTACTAAAGAGAGGGGACCCACTCTCCGTAGCCACCGGCAAGATTGCCGAAGGCAAGGAGAGAGAGGGGCCCAAGCTCTGCCCGAAGGCTAGGAGGTAGTGGCGGGAGCCCCTGGCAGTTTCCTTGTCTCTGCGCAATCTTATTCTGATTTCGTTACAAGAATAATGAAAAGTGCAGGGCGTATGTTCTATCTTGGAAGAAATATCGGAGAGGAATGTATGCATGATATAGAAAAGTCCAGGACGTACGCGCTTCCATCTGCTTCGTTACTGCTCGGGAGGCCGGCCAAGTTTCACTTGTTTGCTACGTCGCAGTATTAAGGATTTGTAATCGGAATCGGTTCCTGATTTAATATTCTCTCAATAAATACGAGAAAACAGATTCAAACAAAAGGACCAATCCCCTATTGAACTGCCCTAACGAGTTGCCCGACAGGATGAGCCCGACGACCTTCCTTCCCGACGACATCGTCTTGGAGATCCTCACACGGCTGCCGGCCAGGTCGCTCTACGCTTGCATGTGCGTCTGCAAGGCCTGGCATGGCATCATCTGCGACCCTGCCAACCGCCACAGGTTCGCACAGACTTTGTCCGGCCTCTTCTTCTACCAATCCTAACAGACAACGGACAGCCTGAAGCCTTCTTCTTCGCCGGCCTATCTTCGCCTCCTCCACCTCCTGTTGACCCAGCCTTCTCCTTCCTGCCTTCCAGCTACAAGGAAATCGAGCTTCTCGACTCCTGCAATGGCCTCTTCCTGTTCCGATGCTCGCTAACAACTTGGACTGATTCTCAGCCCCTATCACCGTCACATTTCTACGTGGTGTGCAATCCCACCGCCGAGGAGTGGGTTGTCTTGCCGAATCCCACCAATGAACCTGGGCAGGAAAGCTTTTCTGACGAACTTAAGACGTTCACGAGCACCAACAGAGCTGCACTAGGTTTCGATCCTGCCGTATCCCCTCACTTTCATGTGTTTCAGCTGGTGGACGAAGAGGCGCAATATAATTTCTATTCGTATGCGGTAGACATTTACTCGTCAGAAACTGGCAACTGGGTTTGGAGTAAAACCCAGTTGGACAGGTGGTGCAGCTGGATCTTCACTTTTGGAAGCAGGACCTACTTCAATGGCTTCCTGTATTTCACCATGAGTAGGGGTGAAGTAGCATCAGTGGACACTACGGGTCAGATATGGAGGGTCACCGCCGTTATACCAGACCGTAACGCCGGGTACGCTTCCAGCCCATGCCATGGTTTCATTGGCCATTCTAGAGGGTGCTTGCTCTATGTGAACCACGTTATCGACGATATTTACTTGAGAATCTATGCTCTAGAGGACGACAAGATATGGATCTTGAAGCAAAAGGTAAGCAAGATCGATTTATTTGGACCGACAAGCAACCCACCACCTCGACGCATGTACAGGGTAGCTGCCTTTCATCCACACAGCGACGTGATTATATTCTGGGATGAGTCACAGAAAACACTCGTGTCATACAATAGTAATCTTAGGCAGGTGCATGTTATCTGCACTCTCGAGAAAGTACCAAGTAGTTATGACCCATTCATACCATACGTGCCGTTGTACTCAGGGCCATTATTCGCTTCACCAAAACTCAATTAAGTAGAAGTCTTTCATATTCTCAACTGCAAGCAGCTCCGGATATGTACACATTTGTTTTTCTTGTTTTGATATGATATTGATGTCTCCAGAAGGACATACAGTGAAATAAAATGAATCTCATTATTTCACGTTGGAATAGAAGATGGAAACGAGTAGGATTTCGGGTGTCCGCCAGTGGACAAAAACCCATTGGGCGAGGATTTGGGCGCCGTTCTTCGTCTGTGGGCACGGGTATGGGCAACGGATGAAACCCACAGCAAAACCTTAACGGGCAGTAGAATGCGTCACCTAAACCCACATGCTTGATCATCCGCTAATTAACACTACTACAAATCGCCTCTGTTGTGGCAGTAGGGAAAAACACGTAGCGGCGCCAGCTATCATGGACCGTCGTTAAAAAATGCAGTGATTTGTAACGGCAGCCACATGACAGCACGCTGCTACAAACATCATTTAGTGGCGGCCAGCCCTCCCCCCACAACCATAGCTTGCACCGGAAATATAAGCGGCGGGTGAAGAAGTCACCCGCCGCCACTGTCTTTGTCTTTTACGGCGGTGCACGATGTTTGTGCCGCTTTGTTATCTTTGTGATTTATTCATCTTTGATAGTCTTGATATAATTGGTCAGGCTCATTCATATTTTTAATAAAATCCCCTTTGTTTCGAAAAAAAATGTAAATACAAGTTACTACTACACCATTTTCTTTTGTGTAAAAGAAACACTTGGATAACATCTATGTTCAGTCACAGGTTTCAAAATAGAATTTCTATATATATATATATATATATTAATGTGTCTTTCTACGCAGAAATTTACTTATGATGATGGTTTGATATTGTGTTCGCCCTCAAGATCTACAACATATCATATTGTTCGAAGAAAGAAAAACTATCCATAACTTCAGTAAAAACGTCAGCTCACAATAAACATATTTTCAAATTATCCAACGTTACTATTATAATTAAATAAACTAAATAGCTAAGAAATAAATTTGAATTTACCCACAATCATCATTATGTAAATATTTCATCTACATGTTAGCCCAAAAATACATTATTTGCATATGGAAGTGAAAAAAAGAACAATGATAATGCAGTGATAAGTTAACTTAGGATTCCAAATTATAACATTATTAACTATGATTAAATTGTTAATCCTAAACCAGCCTACAATTTTTTTATCTCACCCAGCCTACTAGTTGGATGTGACAGATAAAATATAATAGCTCCCATCTAAACGGTTAGATATGTCTGATACAAAGAGATCCTTCCTGACAGTGGCAGAACTCTGGTGTTCACACGAATAGGGCCACTAACTCTTATTCAAGGTAATTACTATGTAATACTCTATTATCGGCAGGAGGTTCTTTAGTAGCTCTTTCAAAATGGTATAAAATGTTATCATTTGTGTTTAATGGAAATTTTTGGAGGCCGGCCAAAGTTTCTGTGCGTTTCGTCTATCAGCTTCATTATTATTTTTGGAGGCCGGCCAAATCCTGAGCGAGTTTGACATATAGCACCACGGAGCGAGAAGTTCGCAACTCCAGAGTTCCACTCGTTTACTACGTTGCAATACACAACAGATTTCTAATTAGAATCGGAATCAGTTCTTTTAATGTTCGTTCAATATAACTATATATAAAGAGATAGATACAAACAACAGGCGGGATATATCCCGAACGAGCGGCCTTAATATTCGCTCAAAAAATATGAGAAAAATAGATTCGAAACAATCCCCAACGACTTGCCCTAACGAGTTGCCCAAAGTGATGAGCCCGGCGACCTCCCTTCCCGACGATCTCGTCTTGGAGATCCTGACACGGCTGCCTCCCAGGTCGCTCTACACCTGCATATGCGTCTGCAAGTCCTGGCATGGCTTCATCTGCGACCCTGCCAACCGCCACAGGTTCGCACAGACTCTGTCCGGCCTCTTCTTCTCCCATCCCCAACACATCGGGCAGCCTGCAGCCTTCTTCTTCGCCGGCCTATCTTCTCCTCCTCCACCTCCTGTTGACCCAGCCTTCTCCTTCCTGCCTTCCAGCTACAAGGAAATCGAGCTTCTCGACTCCTGCAATGGCCTCTTCCTGTTCCGATGCTCGCTAACGACTTGGTTTGATTCTGAGCCCCTATCACCGTCACGTTTCTACGTGGTGTGCAATCCCACCACCGAGGAGTGGGTTGTCTTGCCGAATCGCAGCAACGAACCAGGGCAGCAAAGCTTTTCTGACGAACTTTTGCCGGACACGAGCACCAACAGAGCTGCACTAGGTTTCGATCCAGCCGTATCCCCGCACTTCCATGTGTTTCAGCTGGTGGACGAAAAGGCGCAGTATCATTTCTATCCGTATGCCGTAGACATTTACTCGTCAGAAACTGGCAACTGGCTTTGGAGCAAATCCCAATTGGATTGGTACAGCTGGATCACCATTTTTGTAAGCATGACCTATTTTAATGGCTTCCTGCATTTCACCCTCAGCGGAGGTGAAGTAGCATCAGTGGACACCACGGGCCAGATATGGAGGGTCACCGATGTTATACCGGATCGCAAGGATGGGTACGCTTCCAGCCTATGCTTTAGTTTCATTGGCCATTCTAGAGGATGCTTGTTTTATGTGAACGACGTTGTCGACCATAAATCCTTCACAATCTATGCGCTCGAGAATGACAAGAAGTGGGTCTTGAAGCAAAAGGTAAGCAAGCTTGATTTATTTGGACTGACAGACAAACCAAGACTTGGATGCTTCTGCATAGTGGCTGCAATTCATCCAGATAGTGATGTGATTATATTCTATGATCGACCAGAGAAAAGACTCGTTTCATACAATATTAATCACAGGCAGGTGCATATTATCTGCACTCTCGAGGAACCGAATATTACTTGCTCATTCAAACCATACATGCCATTGTACTCTGGGCCATTATTAGCATGACCAAAACTCAATTAAGTAGAAGTCTTTCATTTTCTCGGCTGGAAGCAGCTCTACTTATGTTCCAAAATGATGTTCATGTCTCGAGAAGGAGATAGTGAAATACAATGAATCTCAATCTTTTGCATTCAGATGTCCACTGAACTGATACGCAGATAATGTTTTCACCATGGAGTAGTGTTATTCGGCCCTTCGATAGAAGAGAAAGCATCTTTGGCCCCTTCCCTGTTTTGTCGTGGTGCAGTCTGCTCATGGTAAAGGATTTGTGAGGTAAGATGGGATCGTCTTTTCAAGCTATCAATGGAGATTTTGTTGGTTCTTGATTATTAAATGAAGTAGTGAATTTGAAGGCGGTAATAAATGTTGCAACTTCAACAATTTTGTTATTTATAATTGGCCGTTGAATCATAAAACTTTGATTCGGTTCTTGCTTTTTCGTAGCATCAATGGGAGAAGAGAATTGATGTTGAAGATAGGTAAAAGGCTTAGATGTTCTTTTTTATGTGTGTTTCATTCATCTATTAGAGTCTTGATATAAGGGGTTTATACTCATTCATATTTTAATAGAATCCCCTATCATTATAGAAAAAAAGTGAAGCGTACCACTAGTCAGCGTAAACAAGAGGAATGACACCCCGTGACTACCACCGTCATGAAAAGGAAATGTGCCAAAGGGAAAACAAATGATGCAATTGTGTACTTTCATAGCTTTTTTTAGAACGCACCTGAGTGCGTATTTCATTAAAAGGAAGAAAAGGAGTACAACCGACGCCACGTGTGGCACACAAATCAGTTACAATGAGCAAAAGGCTTAAGGAACAAACACTTCTAGCGACCTAAAACCAGCCCTTATCCAGGTTCGTGCCTCGTTCGAGATTATTTGCAACAGTAGAGTCGTGACCTGTCTGGTGACGCTGTTGAAGATCCGGCGGTTGCGTTCTTTCCAAAGTTCCCAAGATAGTAGGAGCATTAGGCTGTCGAAGCCCTTGCGCTCATGCTTGGGTAGCCGCTTCCATGTGCCGATCCACCGATCTGCAAGCTCCATACCGGTATTTAGGTTAATGCTTTGGTGCCCCGAGGACCGGAGGAACTTGAACCAGGTTTCCTTGCTGTAGGGGCAGTCAAGGAGGAGATGTTTTATTGTTTTGTCCCCTTGGAGGCAAAAAGAGCATGGTCCACTGTTCTGCAAATTGTGTCTTTGTAGCATGTCATTGGTCCAGATCCTCCCCAGCAGAGCAAGCCACATGAAAAACTTCACTTTTTGCGGAGCTGGCGTCTTGGCAAGTTCTTTAGCACCGGCTATTGAGTATTGTCCCAAGAAGAATGCGAGATAGGCTGAGGCGGGGTAGTAGACGCCCGAAGACGACCATTGCCACACGAACTGGTCCTGCCGGTCTGGGTTAAGGTTGATCATCTCAAGACTGTCCACCAGTTGGAGGAACTGTCGCAACAGCCGGACGATCCTGTGTCTTGTGATGTCGTGAATCTATTGATCACCCTGCATGGCGCTGTGCACGGTTCTCGACTTACGTGTCCGCGGCTGTACAGCCTGGAAGACCGTAGGCGCAACATCTTGGATCGCTTTTCCATCGAGCCACTTGTCCGACCAGAAGAGGATATTCTCGCCATTCCCACGATTGCTTTTATTGAGCTGGCAAAGAACTGCTTGACACTTAAGTCTGTAGAGTCTGGTAGATTCACCCGGAGTCGTTGCGACTCTGTGCGCCTTAGCCATTCCCATCTCAGGCGCAGAGCTGCACCTTTGAGCTTGAGGTCGGGGATGCCCAGTCCACCCATGTCCGTTGGTCGACAGACTTTCTACCAAGCTACAACGCACTGTCCACCTGTAATCGAAGTAGTTCCTTACCAAATTAAAGCCTTCATCGGTTTCTCTAGAGCCCCGATCACCTAAGCGGGGAGGCCGATGACAAGTTAGAGGTGAACCGAAATGGCAACGAGGGTGGACTTGGTGAGCACGACCCGCCCGCGGTTAAGCAAGCCAGCCTTCCAAGTTGGTAGTCGGTTAGCTACGATGTCCACCACCGGCTGCAACGATGATTTTGGTAGCTTCTTGACCGACAATGGCAGGCCTAGGTACTTGCAAGGAAATTCTTGGAGATTGTAGGGGAAGCAGCTAAGGATCAGAGCAATGTCTTCGGCATCGCATCTGATCGGCGAGAATAGACACTTTTGTACAATAGTATGAAGACCAGAAGCTGCAGCGAAAATGTCGAGGATGTCACACGTGAGGCGCATGTCCTGCTATGCCGGATGCAGGAAAACCACCAAGTCGTCAGCATAAAGGGATGCCTCTGTTTTATCTCCCTTGGTCCGAGTTTGGTGAAGAGCTGGAGCTCCTTGACTCGTGTAATAAGAGCGTTTAAGGCTTCCATGACCAGGACAAAAAGCATCAGCGATAGGGGATCGCCCTGCCGGAGACCTCTAGCATGGCAAATACGGTGACCTGGGGCTCCATTCAAAAGGACCTTGGTGCTGGCTGATGAGAGGAGGAATGATATCCAGTTTATCCATCTGTGGGAGAACCCCATGTATTGCAGCAGATCAAAAAGGTAGAGCCAATTTACTGTATCGAAAGCTTTGGCTATATCTACTTTGAGCAGCACTAATTTCCTCTTCCACGCATGGAGAAGCTTGGCAGAGAGTTGAACAGTCTTGAAGTTGTCGTGAATATTGCGGCCCTTTATGAATGCACTCTGATTTGCTTGCACTAGATCATGGAGGTGAGGTGCCAGTCGCCGAGAGAGTACTTTGGCAAACAGTTTGTTGAAGCCGTGGATAAGACTGATTGGGCGGTAGCCCTTGATCTCCTCGGCGCCTTCCTTTTTCCGGAGAAGGATTAGAAGAGCATCATCGAGAAGATATAAGCTGCGGCTGTCAAGTGACCATAGTGCATTGAATGCATGCATGATATCTTCTTTTATAACGGGCCATGCTGCTCGATAAAACAGACCAGTGAAGCCGTCGAGGCCTGGGGACTTGTCGGTAGGCATGTCATTAATGGTAGCCTATACTTCTTCCTCTGAGAAGCATACGTCTATTGCGGAGAGGTCTTTTGTCGGCAGTCCCAGGAATTCAAAGTTTAGGCGCACCGACCTCGGATGGACTGACCCGAGGACCTCATCAAAATAGTTATCAATTGTTTACCGTTTGTCTTCCTCTGAAACTAGAGTGGTGCCCTCTTGGCGTAGCGAAAGGATCGCATTCTTCTGCTGCCCGTGACATGCTTGAAGTTGAAAGAATCTTGTGTCCGCATCCCCTTCGGCCAGAAACTGGATCCTGGACCGTTGTCGAGCAATGGAACGTTCGAGAGACACGAGGCCGAGAATCTTCACCTTGAGCTCCTTTCGCAGTTCCTGTTCTGCTATCGGTCACTTCCTGCATTCCTGGGCCGTGTCAAGGCATAGCACCACCTCTCGCGCCATCGCCAACTGGAGTCGCACGCTGCCGACCAAGCGTTGGCTCCAGCTCTGAAGGTCTCTTGCGGTGTTCCTCGGTTTGTAGTCCAGAATGCGGGACGAGTTGGCTTGATGCAAGGTATGCTGCCACGCAGCCTGCACTACCTCCAAGTACCCTGGTAGGCGCGGCCAGAACGTCTCAAAATGGAATCGACGCCGCGCCGAAGAGGAGTCGTTGGTGCGACGCAGCAGCGACGCGTGATCCGAAGCATCCGTGGATAAACCCCACATGGCATAGTTAGGAAAGCTGTCCTTCCATTCCAATGAGACGAAAACTCAACCAATGCGTTCCAGGGTTGGGTGGGAACGTTCATTGCTCCAGGTGTAGACCCGACCACGAAGATGTAGCTCCTTGAGCTCCAGGTCATTCACAAATCGGCAAAAGCGACCCATAGCGCGCCGGTGAAGAATGTTGTTATTTTTGTCTGCCGCATTGTATATCATGTTGAAGTCTCGACAAATCATCCATGCTTCGATGCGATTCTGTCGGACCGCATGTAGTTCTTGACGGAACTGAGCCTTCTCTTGTTCTATGTGCGGTCCGTAAACCGCGATAATCCAGGTCGTGAAGCCATTCACCAGCACCGTGAGCTTGGTTGTGTTGGACTTTTCATGCCGCACCATATGTGACGCTGACTGATGTGGCCTAGGGTCCCGATCTTCCGAAAGGTTCAGATAACTCTTGATTTGGCGAAGATGTGACACACGTCGATCCGGCTCCTGAACAACACGTTCGAACCCCGCAATCGCAGCACCACGTCCTCTATGGTTATCAACCGGCGTTGCACGGTTGACCTCGCCCAGAAGGCTAATCCCTGCCTGCGAATCAAGAACACAAGTAAGAACAAGAAAGAACGCAACCAAATTTGCAGATGTATGATTAAACTCACAAGTTGGGGTCTCACAAACCGATGAACGGCGAAACTGTCTAAGCAGAATAATCTAAGCAAAACCCAACCCTAACATGGGTGGCGGCTGCTGCTAATAAAGACTTGGGGACGTGCAAGAACCCCCTGGACGCTCCCCTAATGGGCTCACACGAGATACACGGCCCAAAGGCCAAAAACGGTGACGCAGCACCAAAAACAGATTCTGGACGTTCCAATGTTTCGATGATTCCTGGCGACTCCGGATGAAATTTGACGTGGGACCGGTTCCACTGGAAAGCTTATGAAATTATCTTTCCATCCATATGTAGAACGTCCAAATCCGACTTCGTATGCGATCTGGGCGTCCGTTTTAATTCAGACTGTTCCTGGACTCCGAAACAGACTCGAAGTCGACTTGGATTGGGCCTCCACAATGACTTGTGCCTCTTGCTGGTCCTCCACGCCTCCAAGCCCTATTCCATTCATATTATGGTCCTCTCCTTGATTCCTAATCATAATAAAATCATTAGGTAGCAAACTATTCTCAAAATTATGAAAGGAAAGACTTAGGAACGAGCTCACCTCTAAATTTAATTGTCGGGCGCGAGCTCTAGTGATTGGTCCTTGAATGTTCAACGGAGGAGTGTCATTTGTATCCAAAGGAGTGATGTCCTCATCATCCTCCCCCTCTTGAATCGAAGTCGTCCTCGACTCAAGCTCATGCTCCTCACCCAAATAAGGCTTCAAATCTGCAATGTTAAAAGTGGAACTAACCCCGAACTCGGGAGGCAACTCAAGTTTATATGCATTATCATTAATCTTCTCAATTATCTTGAAAGGACCAGCAGCTCTAGGCATTAACTTAGACTTTCTCAACTCAGGAAACCGATCCTTTCTCAAGTGCAACCATACTAAATCACCCGGTTCTAATTTAACTTCCCTTTTACCTTTACTACCAGCAATCCTATACTTTTCAGTCATCATTTCAATGTTGTGCTTAGTTGTTTCATGCATTTTTAAAATAAACTCAGCACGTTCCTTAGCATCAAAGTGAACTCTCTCACTAGTAGGCAAAGGCAAAATATCAATAGGAGCACGGGGATTAAAACCATACACTACCTCAAAAGGACTTACCTTGGTGGTCGAATGTGTTGCACGATTGTATGCAAACTCCACATGAGGCAAACATTCCTCCCACATCTTCAGATTTGTCTTTAAAATAGCTCTCAACATGGTGCCCAATGTGCGGTTCACTACCTCGGTTTGGCCATCAGTTTGTGGGTGACATGTTGTAGAGAACAACAACTTCGTTCCCAGCTTATTCCATAGAGTGCGCCAAAAATGACTCAAGAATTTGGCGTCACGATCTGAAACAATAGTAGAAGGCATACCATGCAAACGAACAATCTCTTTGAAAAATAGATCAGCAATATGAATAGCATCATCACTCTTATGACAAGGTATAAAGTGAGCCATCTTAGAAAATCTATCCACGACAACAAAAATACTATCCCTCCCCCTCTTAGTCCTAGGCAGTCCTAAAACAAAATCCATAGAAATATCCGCCCAAGGTATTGAAGGAACGGGAAGAGGCATATACAAACCATGTGGATTCAAGCGAGACTTCGCTTTTTGACAAGTAGTGCAGCGAGCCACAAAGCGCTCAACATCTCTTCTCAACTGTGGCCAAAAGAAGTGTGTGGCCAACACATCCGCCGTCTTCTTTGCACCAAAATGTCCCATCAATCCGCCTCCATGCGCTTCCTGTAACAACAAAAGACGAACGGAACCAAGCTGGAATGCAAAGACGGTTAGCTCTAAACAAATATCCATCATTTATCACAAACTTGTTCCATGTACGACCCTCTCTACAATGTAGCAAAACATCTTTAAAATCAGCATCAAGAGCATATTGTTCTTTAATTGATTCAAGCCCAAAAATGCGACAATCAAGGTGTGACAACATAGTGTATCGTCTAGACAAAGCATCGGCAATCACGTTATCCTTCCCTTTTTTATGCTTGATAATATAAGGAAAAGACTCAATAAACTCAACCCACTTAGCATGTCTACGGTTCAAATTACTTTGAGAACGAATATACTTAAGCGATTCATGATCAGAATGAATAACGAATTCCTTAGGCCATAAATAATGACGCCATGTTTGCAAAGAACGTACAAGAGCATATAATTCTTTATCATACGTAGAATAATTCAGAACAGGGCCAGTTATCTTTTCACTAAAATAAGCAATAGGTTTGCCATTTTGCATCAAAACACCACCAATGCCAATACCACTAGCATCACACTCAAGTTCAAAAGTCTTACCGAAATCTGGTAGTTGCAGCAGCGGTGCATGTGTAAGCTTGTCCTTCAAAGAGCTAAAGGACTCGTCGTGTGCTTTGCTCCATTGAAACACAACACCCTTCTTTGTCAACTCATGCAACGGTGCAGCGATAGTGCTGAAATCTTTGACAAAGCGGCGATAGAAACCTGCAAGACCAAGAAAACTTCGAACCTGTGTGATGGTTTGGGGCTGCGGCCAGCTAGCAATAGCGTCAATTTTCTTGTCATCCACCTCTATACCCTGTGGAGTAACAACATAGCCAAGAAAAGAAACTCGATCGGTGCAAAAGGTGCACTTCTCAAGGTTAGCAAATAAACGTGCATTTCTTAAAGCAGTAAAAACAGCACGTAAATGATCCATATGTTCATCTAAAGACTTGCTGTAAATCAAGATATCATCAAAGTAAACCACCACAAAACGCCCAATAAAAGCCCTCAAAACCTCATTCATTAAGCGCATGAAAGTACTAGGTGCATTAGTTAACCCAAAAGGCATTACTAACCACTCATACAATCCGAATTTAGTTTTAAAAGCTGTTTTCCATTCATCTCCAAGTTTCATTCTAATTTGGTGGTAACCACTACGCAAGTCAATTTTAGTGAAAATTAGAGAACCGCATAACTCATCAAGCATGTCGTCTAGCCTAGGAATAGGATGACGATAGCGAATAGTAATATTGTTAATGGCTCTACAATCAACACACATGCGCCAACTACCATCTTTCTTAGGAACCAAAAGTACAGGAACAGCACAAGGACTAAGGCTTTCTCGTACATACCCGCGGTCCAAAAGGTCTTGGACTTGTCGCTGAATTTCCTTTGTCTCCTCGGGGTTGGTCCTATAAGCAGCACAGTTTGGCAAGGTAGCTCCCGGAAGCAAATCAATTTGATGTTCTATTCCTCTCAAAGGTGGTAATCCGGGAGGAATCTCAGCTGGAAAAATATCCTCAAACTCCTGCAAAAGGTCAGTGATAGCAGAAGGCAAAGAGCTAGCAATATCATCAAATGAATACAAGGCTTGTTTGCATATCAAAGCATAAAAAATATCATCACTAGAAATTTCAGCAAGGTCTGATTTTGTAGCAAGCATAACACGACCTTTCAAATTAATTCCATCTCCCTTAGAAATAGGTGCAGACTTATCCTTTATAGGTGGGAAAACAGAATTAGCAACTTGCTGATTTTCAGATTTAGAATTATTCAAAGAAGCAGCTCGTTCTCTATTAGCCTCTACAATTTCAGCAGGGGTCAAAGGTACTAAAGTAATTTTCTGTCCTTTATGCATAAAAGTGTATTTATTACTTCTACCATGGTGTGTAGCATCATTATCATGTTCCCAAGGACGACCCAATAAAAGTGAACAAGCTTGCATAGGAACCACATCACAATCAGCATAATCCGAATAAACACCAATGGAAAAAGGAACTCGGCAAGTTTGTGTTACCTTAGCTTTTCCCGAGTCATTTAACCATTGAATGTAGTATGGATGAGGATGTGGTCGTTTGGCCAAACCAAGCTTCTCAACCAGATCTGAACTCACCAAGTTATTGCAGCTTCCTCCATCAATGATCACACGTGCGCGTCGATTCTTGATGACGAAGAAAATCTGGAACAAGTTGTGGCGCTGTATCTTTTCAGAAGTCTGAATTTGCGTACTAAGTATACGTTGTACAATGATGTTCATGAAACCCGAAGTGTCTTCTCCACCAAGTACATGGCCCTCGTTGGTGTTGTCGGCGACTTCGTCTTCATCATCATCTTCTATGTCGGAGGTGCTGATGTATCCTCCATCCTCGGTGGCCACGTATGCCCGCTGACTTGGGCAATCCTTCTGCACATGGCCCAGTCCATGGCAGCGGTGGCACTGAATGTTGGAAGTGCGTCCCGTCGAGGCGACCGATGAAGCACTTTGAGCAGGACCCTGCACAGAATTTTTACCTGAATTTGCAGGGCGTGTAGGAGGTGCGTGTGGGGCTGCCATAACCCCACTCGCGGACGCGGGAGGCCGTTTGCTTGCTGGTGGAGATGGCCGGGAAGAAAACCCCGAAGACGGCGTCGACCGTGGGGTGTAAGAAGGCCTGCTTGTACTGCTGCTCCTCTGTTGCTTCTCCCGTCCCTGCAATTCTTTCTCTGCAAGCATAGCAAACTGGAACAAGCTGGTTGATGGTGTTAAACTCCTTATAATCAACAATGTCATGTATATCACGTCTCAAACCAGAGTAAAAACGAACAATAGAGCTCTCATTATCCTCTACTATCATGCAGCGTTGTAAACCCTTTTGAAGCTCACCATAATAGTCCTGCACAGATTTATCCCCTTGTTCTAAGCGCTGAAGTTTTTTGCGTAAATCTCTATGATAAGAAGGAGGGACAAAACGATCACGCATAGCTTCCTTAAGTTGAGTCCAAGTTACGGGAATATCATCAGCAGTTAGAGAATTCCACCAAATGATAGCAAAATCTTTAAATTCACTAGTGGCTTGTCTAACTCTATGCTGCTCAGGAACTAGGTGGCCACTAAATTTTTGCTCTACTGTCATCTCCCAATCTAGGTAACCCTCCGCATCATATTGCCCCGAAAAAGGTGGAATGGTAAACTTAATCTTAGCATAAGGATCATCGGGGACTCGATTATTGTTACCTTGTTGTCGATGTAGGCCTCCCATACCTTGGGTATTATGTTGTAGACGCCGGTGAAGCCTTTGTGCTCGTATAGCTGCGTCATCGGCGTCGAAAGTGGCATCATTCACCGTGTCATCTTTTCTATTTCCTCCGGCGTTGCTACCGGCCTCATCTTCATGGATCTTCACACGGTTCTCCACCTCTGTCAGCTTGCCGAGTCAACGTTGTCGCCACTTCTGCTAGAGTATTAACCGTGTCTGTCATCTTGGACAAACGCTTATCGATCCTCTCAATCTGGTTGCCGAGATTGAGTTTGTTGATGCCGTCGGTAACGGCCTTGTTAACAGCTTCTGTCATCTCCTCACGTGCCCTATCAAGAACAGATCGAAGCTGCCCTTGACTAACACACTCGTGGAAATCTTTAGGGGTACCAGCATCTGCAGCATCTCCTGCCATAGCAAATACCAAAACAGGAACAAACGAGTGAAGGTTATCCCTAATAACACTACTACTATGGTGGACGAGTGGTGACTCTCACAAAAGCAAATGGAAACGTCTCACCAAGTTCTTACAAGGGTCTTACCAAGCAAGGCAAAGGATACCTAGAAGGCGTGTACCACGATTGCAAGGGTCAAAACCTGTGTTGTCCGAAGTAGTATGTGGAGCTAGGAAGGCCAAATATGTGAGTGGAACACAATTCCAAAAACAGATAGTAATGTTGAATAAATGTCCAAAGCTACTTGTCCTTAGTTGCTGGTCTACACGTATCCTAGAACAGTAGTGCAGGCAAAGCAAGGATGACGAGGCACAAAGGAAACAAAGGAAAAGGGAACTAGCAAGGAAGAAACAGCAACTAGACACAAAAAACAGGCCAAAACCCTGTTTTGTCTTTTAGCACTAGTAGAAATCACAAATTTTTCTTTTTTGATATTATTTTTTTGATATTTTTCTTCCACTGAGAGGCAACAAAATAGGAACCACACAAAGTTTCAGGTCAAACAGAGAAGGAATGTGGCCTACAGATTTTCTGTAAGATGCAACGACGACGGGTTCCAAACTTTTTTCCTCGGATCGGTGGGCTTAACTATTTTTTTGATTTTTTTGAGATTTTTCCTGCCCGGCAAAGCCGGCTCGGCGAAGCCGGAACGAGCAGATGCGAAATTTTTTTCTACCCAATTTCAAAAAAAAATTTGCCTAATTTCGAGTCCGTATGCGAAAGTTATGGCTGTTTGAAGGAAGGGACTCCGAATTAGGGTTTCGGTGGACGGAATTGCAATCGGGTAGGATTTTTTTTTGTTTTTTTAGACGATTAATATATGCAACGGAAACAGGAGTAGGTCTTGTTCGTGGGGTGTTGAGTTCAGATGAAAAAGGGTGGGAGTGTAGGGTGGGACTATGGTGGATGCAGCGGAGGTGACAAAAACTCTCGAGACAAAGCAAAACTTGAGGTAATTCGGCTAGGGTTTCAAGGTGGCACAAACTGACGACAAGAACACGAACTAAACCAGCAACAAAACAATCACTAGAACACAAACTCAACACTACGGACTCTGAAATTGAAACATGCAAAGGCTAAACACGGCTTGGACAGGATGAACCCTAAAACTAAAAAAAAATTTGGCTTTTTCGTGGATGATAGGATAATAAAGAAACAAACTAAACTAAAGGTAGGGCGAACCTGACGGTGCACCTGAAGCTCTGATTACCACTTGATGTGGCCTAGGGTCCCGATCTTCCGAAAGGTTCAGATAACTCTTGATTTGGCGAAGATGTGACACACGTCGATCCGGCTCCTGAACAACACGTTCGAACCCCGCAATCGCAGCACCACGTCCTCTATGGTTATCAACCGGCGTTGCACGGTTGACCTCGCCTAGAAGGCTAATCCCTGCCTGCGAATCAAGAACACAAGCAAGAACAAGAAAGAACGCAACCAAATTTGCAGATGTATGATTAAACTCACAAGTTGGGGTCTCACAAACCGATGAACGGCGAAACTGTCTAAGCAGAATAATCTAAGCAAAACCCAACCCTAACATGGGTGGCGGCTGCTGCTAATAAAGACTTGGGGACGTGCAAGAACCCCCTGGACGCTCCCCTAATGGGCTCACACGAGATACACGGCTCAAAGGCCAAAAACGGTGACGCAGCACCAAAAACAGATTCTGGACGTTCCAATGTTTCGATGATTCCCGGCGACTCCGGATGAAATTTGACGTGGGACCGGTTCCACTGGAAAGCTTATGAAATTATCTTTCCATCCATATGTAGAACGTCCAAATCCGACTTCGTATGCGATCTGGGCGTCCGTTTTAATTCAGACTGTTCCTGGACTCCGAAACAGACTCGAAGTCGACTTGGATTGGGCCTCCACAATGACTTGTGCCTCTTGCTGGTCCTCCACGCCTCCAAGCCCTATTCCATTCATATTATGGTCCTCTCCTTGATTCCTAATCATAATAAAATCATTAGGTAGCAAACTATTCTCAAAATTATGAAAGGAAAGACTTAGGAACGAGCTCACCTCTAAATTTAATTGTCGGACGCGAGCTCTAGTGATTGGTCCTTGAATGTTCAACGGAGGAGTGTCATTTGTATCCAAAGGAGTGATGTCCTCATCACCGACCAGATATGAGTCCGCCACGCAAGCAAGATTCCACCACGAGTGTTGTCGGCCGGGAGGTAAAAGTAAGAAAAAGAAGCACCAAGCATTTCAGCAACGAGTTGATTGTCAATTACATCCAGTTTGCTCTCCTGGAGACATACTAGAGACACTTGTTCTTGATCCACGACCGTTCACACCATGTCACGACGCGCCTGAGCATTCAGCCTAGGGACGTTCCAAATTAGACAGTTTTCGACATCCATAAATGACTTGCCTTTACGACCCGACCTTGAACTGCGAGGACTAAGCGACGTCCCTGGCCAACGGCGGTGCCGCCTCTGCTACTGTCTTGAAGAGTGTGCGCACGGCCTTGCGATGACCCGTGGAGAGCAGCTTTGCGAAGGTATCATAGTACTCCACCAAGGCCGATGCATCAGGCGACCGATCTTTCGATGTGATACCCCATTTACGCATGAGCACATTTTGTGCCTGCGACGTGGGATTAGAGACCCGAGTGCGCCCTTGTCCCACGAGGCACGCGCTCCGCCTTGGTAGGCCTGTGTTCGGCGGCTCCTGTGGAAGAGTCCGCGGTTGGCGTTGCAGTGGAGGTGTGGGGAGCACTGGTGTGGCGCAAGGCGCCGACGCCGCATTGATGAAGGTCGCGGCCGCCATGGATGGAGAGAGCTGCAGAGGGGTACAAGGGAGGCTACCCCTTGTCGTATTTACATGTTGTGATGCCAAAGCCGGTTGTAGGGGTTGCTCCATGGCCTGGACAACCTGAGGTTCTGCCGTCTCCATGGGTCGGTCAACCGACGGCTGTTCGGGAAAGTGCACGGTCTCCATGCTTGGGAGAAGCGGGGAGGGCGACGCCGCCACGACAAACATGTCCGTGAACAACGGCCCGACCGGCTGGGCTGTTTCCAGCGAATGGAGAAGAAGGCCTAGATCCACCGAACGATCATGTGTAGAGTCCTCTGTAGCCTGGCAAAGGTGCCCCAGCCCATCATCTCGTGTGCTCACTCACCCTCTGCGCGGGAGAGTTGATTTAAAGAGCATTGGATCCTCCCTGGGATGGTTGACAGGAGAGTCCACATCCTGTTGCGGAAGCAGCATAGCAGCCTGGTCTGTGCCATCCCATCCTGACTGCAATGAAGGCTCAACGGTAAGCTGGCCGGAGGGAATGTGGCCAGACACCCCTGTCTTCAATTTTGTGGCCCCGCATGCTGTGGTAGTGGGCTGTTGCTGGTGACCCCCACAGCCACTGGTGTGACCGTCGGGGCCATACTCGCCGTGGCCCTACCCGCCGTTGGGCGGGCCGAAACATGTGACCAACGGCTAGGGCTTCGCTAGATCCCGTCCATGTGAGCCTAGTCACTCACCTCCTCATCGGACTCCGTCCACCGGTGGTCCGGCGGCATGTCGTCGCCCGACGACCAATCCGGTGGCCGGCGCCAATCTTGGACCTGGAGGATGTCGATGTCAATGATAGTAGAGCGTTGGCAGCTGGGAATATTGCATCTCTTCCGAGCGCAGGTACAGCGGGAGCTCCTTTTCTAGACCTTGAGAGCGAACGTGGGAGCTCCTTTTCTTGGTCAAATATGTATATAGTAGATAGATAGATAGATAGATACCTTTAAATGGCCATTCAACCATCCTTGTCATGAAAAGTGTGAAAATCGTCATTTGACATGTTGGGAGCATATCAGGATTATTAGGTCAAATCACATTATTTTGACCAAAAATGCTTAAATTTTCTATTAACAAGCGACATGTCAAATAACGATTTCATCTTTTGATGATAAAGATAGTTGACTCATTAAGATATTCAATGTTATAATTATAGATTTTAGCAGATAAAAGTTAACCCAAAATGAATAATGCAGGGGAGCGTGTCCATGCGAGCGTATGTAGAAACTACTTTATATAATTATTATATTTAATTTATATTAATTTGTATAAACACTTCGACTATCAACTGTGTAAATTGCAATATATTGTTATCAAGTAAATCTGTATTAATTCTTAGATACAGTTGCTTCAACCGCAATATATTATTATTAAATTATATGGGCCTACATAATTAGATACTTATTTGGAATATTTGTCGATCGATCTACAGATGTTTGAAAAGGGGAAATAAAAGTGAAAAATATAGGGAAAAGATGGTCAACTAACAAACATATTGTGTCTGGATCGAGCCTCTGGATGGAGCATTGAAACACTGTAATTTTGTTACAAGAGTAATGGAAGTCGTGAAAGGGCATGTAGCCTAGTGGTTACGAGAGTCTAAGTAGCACCTCACGTCCTGGGTACGACTCCTGTGGGAGCGAATTTTTAATGACATTATGCTTTCAATGGTAGGAATAAAAGTGAAAAATATAGGGAAAAGATGGTCAACTAACAAACATATTGTGTCTGGATCGAGCCTCTGGATGGAGCATTGAAACACTGTAATTTTGTTACAAGAGTAATGGAAGTCGTGAAAGGGCATGTTGCCTAGTGGTTACGAGAGTCTAAGTAGCACCTCACGTCCTGGGTACGACTCCCTGTGGGAGCGAATTTTTAATGACATTATGCTTTCAATGGTAGGCGACGCTCCTGTCAACAGCGAGGTGCCAGTGACGACTTCGTCAATCTCGTGAATTTGCCAGCTCAGTCTTCGAAGATGCTCATAGATGTGGGATTTGTATTCATGTGTTCCTAAGGGTGAGTGCGCTTGTACTTGAGTAATGGGAAAAAAAAACAAGAGTAATTGAAGTACAGGCGTACCCTCTGTCAAGGAATTATAATGCAGGAGGATTTGTTATGATATATAGAGATCTTGTGCCCTTAGTCCAACATCATCAGCTTCATTATTTTTGGAGGCCGGCCGAATCCGGAGCGAGATTGACATAGCACTCCGGGAGCGAGAAGTTCGCAACTCCAGAGTTCCAGTCGTTTACTACGTCGCTACAGATTTCTGATTACAATCGGAATCGGTTCTTTTAATGTTCGCTTAATAACTATATAATGAAATAGATACAGACAACAGGCTGCGTCCCGAAAGAAAATTGCCTTAATATTCGCCAATAAATACGAGAAAAAACAGATCAGAACAATCGCAAACGAGTTGCCCAAAGGCATGAGCCCGGCGACCTTCCTTCCCGACGACATCGTCTTGGAGATCCTTGCACGGCTGCCGGCCAGGTCGCTCTACACCTGCATATGCGTCTGCAAGTCCTGGCATGGCTTCATCTGCGACCCTGCCAACCGCCACAGGTTCGCACAGACTTTGTCCGGCCTCTTCTTCTCCCATCCCCAACACACCGGGCAGCCTGCAGCCTTCTTCTTCGCCGGCCTATCTTCTCCTCCTCCACCTCCTGTTGACCCAGCCTTCTCCTTCCTGCCTTCCAGCTACAAGGAAATCGAGCTTCTCGACTCCTGCAATGGCCTCTTCCTGTTCCGATGCTCGCTAACAACTTGGACTGATTCTCAGCCCGTATCACCACCACGTTTCTACGTGGTGTGCAATCCCACCACCGAGGAGTGGGTTGTCTTGCCGAATCCCAGCAACGAACCAGGGCAGGAAAGCTTTTCCGACGAACTTTCGACAGAAACGAGCACCAAGAGAGCTGCACTAGGTTTCGATCCAGCCGTATCCCCGCACTTCCATGTGTTTCAGCTGGTGGACGAAGAGGCGCAATATAATTTCTATCCGTATGCGGTAGACATTTACTCGTCAGAAACTGGCAACTGGGCTTGGAGCAAATCCCAGTTGGACAGGTGGTTCAGCTGGATCACCGTTTTCGTAAGCATGACCTATTTTGATGGCTTCCTGCATTTCACCCTCAGCGGAGGTGAAGTAGCATCAGTGGACACCACGGGCCAGATATGGAGGGTCACCCCCATTGTGCCGGACCGCAAGAACGAGTACGCTTCCAGCCCATCCCGTGGTTTCATTGGCCATTCTAGAGGATGTTTGCTTTATGTGAACGACGTTCTCGACCATAATGCATTCACAATCTATGTGCTCGAGGATGACAAGAAGTGGGTCTTGAAGCAAAAGGTAAGCAAGCTCGATTTATTTGGGCTGACAAACAAACCAAGACCTCGATGCTTCTGCATAGTGGCTGCGATTCATCCAGACAGTGATGTGATTATATTCTTTGATCTACCAGAGAAAAGACTCGTGGCATACAATATTAATCACAGACAGGTGCATATTATCTGCACTCTTGAGGAACTACCAGCCGTTACTCGCTCATTCAAACCGTACATGCCATTGTACTCGGGGCTATTATTAGCCTCACCAAAACTCAATTAAGTAGAAGTCTTTCATATTCGCAACTGCAAGCAGCTCTACTTATGTGCATTTGCATTTTTTGTTTTGAAATGATGTTGTCCACTGAACTGCAAGAAGGTGGGCCTGTTCGTTTCCAGCTATATAATTTTTAGAGGGGTCAAATCAAAGAGAATTTTATCATTTTGAAGTACTAAATAAAGTCTAATCTCGAAACTAATTGCAGATCCCCCTATCTAATTCACGAGACGAATCCAACGAGGGTAATTATGGTGTTATTAGAAGATGTTTACTGTAGCATCACTATAGCGAAACATAGATTAATTAGGATCGTTAGATTCGTCTCGCAAATTAGAGGGGGTCGCGACATAGGTTTTGTTATTAAATTAATAAAAGTACTACTAAATAGTAAGATTCTCTTTGATGTGACAGTATATAAATTTTAGAGGGTGGAAACGAACGGGGCCATAGTGAAATACAATGAATCTCATTATTTTGCGTTTAGATGTCCACTGAACTGATACGCAGATAATGTTTTCACCATGGAATAGTGTTATTCAGTCCTTCGATAAAATAGAAAGCATCTTTGGCCCCCTCCCTATTTTGTCGTGGTGCGGTCAGCTCACGGTAAAGGATTTGTGAGGTAAGATGGGATCGTATTTTCATGCTATCAATGGAGATTTGCTGGCTCTTGATCATTAAATGAAGTAGTGAATTTGAAGGCGGTAATAAATCTTGCAACTTCAACAATTTTGTTATTTCTAATTGGCTGTTGAAGAGGATAAAACTTTGATTCGGTTCTTGCTGTTTGGTAGCATCAATTGGAGAAGAGAAGTGACGTTCAAGATAGGTAATAGGCTTAGATGTTCCATTTTCTGTGTGTTTTATTCATCTTTTAGAGTCTTGATATAAGTGATGCATCTCCAAATTCTGGCAGTTGAACTAGGTGTGAGATGGCACCTCCATTATTTTTATTTTTTCTTTTGCAAAAACAAAAGATGGCACCTCCATTTGTGTTCAACGATTTCCAATAAGAATTATAAAAAAAATCAAAAGACTGGAATTTATTACTACCTAATAGGTGTGAGATAGCACCTGTATTTTTTTTATAAAAGGAAATTATATTAACTTACAACAACATAGTACAGAGACACTCAATTGTATAGTGTTGGATCGCGGTGGCTAGCATCTAAGACTAGCTGCAGCGGGCACCGCTATCCCAATCTCCAGGTTCGAGTATAGCGTTTTTTCCTCTGCATCGGTGATCCCTACAACCATCTGTATCGTAGCGATTGTTGGGCCGGCCGGCCGGCCGCTATTCCCAGTGTCTGCCGTGGCCGATCGATAAAGGGAGAGAGAAGGAAAGGTGAGAGAGAGAAAGGCGAGCCCCACTATTTCAACGAACTAGAAATGTTATAAATCACAAACCAAAAAACCAAATCAAAGTCCGATCACACCATTAAATTTGTTTTAAAAAATCCTTCAAAACAAGATCTCACATGGATATATTTAGACAAAATTACAAGTGAAGCCTACTAATGGTAGTTGGAGATCGTTGAATAAAATATAGATTAGTTGGTATACAAGTTGAAATATAGAGGTTGACGAATACGGAACAAGCTGATATAGAGATGAGAATCTTGATGACTAGATATAAATATTCTATTTTAGAGGTGGGGATAGAGGCCAACCAAGGCTCTAGAGTATCTTGCCAGCTAATGGGACACACATGTGACTAAGATAGTACAAGTCAGGTGGCAATGATCTAGACTAGGTGCCTTCGTTTCCTGAGGTCTAAACTTTATAGCTGTCACATCAAAAGAATCTTACTATTTAAGAGTATTAAATAGAATTTAATTATAAAATAAATTATAGGTTTCTAGACTAATTTACGAGACAAATCTAATAAGATTAATTTAGTCGTGATTAGAAGACGGTTACTTGTAGCACCACTTTAACAAAATATAGATTAAGCTCATTAGATTCATCTAAAAAATTAGCATCAATCTGTCAATAGGGTTTTATCATTAAATTGATCGAAATATTCATAAATAGTAAGATTCTTTTTTATGTGATAGTGTTAAATTTTAGAGGACAGAAACGAACGGGGCCTAAAGGAACAACAACAATATGAGCTATGAGTGGAGTATGACGAACAGGCTACCACAGGATCACTGAAAGGGCCTCGCTACAATACACTATAAGAAATTTGACATTCTGCGAGTATTTAATTTCGTTGTAAAAGCATAAAAATACGTCGTAGTATGCAATCTGCGATATAAGCGCGATGAAAATAAAATCGTCGCCTATAGTCCGTTATAAAATACATTCAGTGACGTTTCAATCTGTTTTTCATCGCAATTTTTTGCGACGATTCTTACTTCGTCGCAAATTAGTAATGATGTTTTGTTTCATCGCTGTTAGACTTCGAAACGTAGTAAAACACACCGAAGACAAACTAATGTGGCCTAGACCCATTTAGTATTATGAGGCTTAGCCCATTTAGTGTTGTGGGGCAAGCCTATTTCATATAGTCAATCAAGCCCATTAAAAATAACAGGCCAAGGCCATTTCAAATCATGGGATAGGTCCATTCCATGTAGGTTCCAGGTCCTTTCTAGACCCATTTCATCTCGCGTTCAACCCCATTTTTTTTGTCCTATTAGACAGGCATGATCCATCGTTTATATGGTCTGAGCCATTTAATTTTTGTCAGCAAAGATATAATTAAGTTTGCCTAATAACATTTCATCAAATGCATGCAAATTACAATCATACCAAATTATAACAATCCGGCAAACCTATAGAGATCTATAATTACATAATCAAGTCCCAAATTACAGCTATGACATCCTCATGTACAAAAGTGCATGTCACATATAAACAATAGATCAGATTATTTATATAAATATTAAAAACCTAGTTAGATCCAGCCAATTAGGAAGTAAAAGTCAGAACCCAGCAAACATGGGAAGTTTTCATCCATCCTATGTCTTAAATATCCAGACAAGAAGCAAAATAAACCGGCACAAATCTGCAAAGTAGTCAAGAGTGACATAGTGTATGCTGGTGTTGAACAAATGTCAAAGAATGGTATGTCTCCTTCGCATCCTCCACTGCTACACCTTGCTTCCTCGAATTCCACAAGCAAAAGGGTCCTAGTCAAGCCAAGTGCCGAATAACATGGATTGAGGGACTGCAATTAACAAAATGACAAGTTAAAAAGATAGACAAAAGCAACCGCGAAAGCGAGGTCGACAAAGCGGAAGCGAGAACATTAAATAAACATCACTTAGGGTCCAACATGTTACAAGATACAAAACAAAAAATTAACACCACCAACCTAGCACATGTTAGTAGAACAGATGAAAATATTTACATAGCAAGACTTTGTAACTTGCAATTAATGAAGGTATCATCTGAAGCACGTGAGAGTTCATAAAGTACAAACCATAGTTAAATGACCTTCATGGGGGAAAAACAACTCATCTCTCCACTTGGAAGATACTACATCATTGATTAAAAAGCTTAAACATCGAGCATGGGACTGAGTAATGATTAATTGCAAAGATTATGCTGAAGCAAAAAAAACTAATTACTTGCAGAGATGATTTATGAGCAAATATAGATTATTAGTCGAGCTAAAATCGATTATTCCATTAGTATAAGTCAATTGTTCCAGTATTTTTCCAAGTGTTTCAATTTTTTTTATTTGATTTTTTAAAAAAAGATCAATAGTGAAATTAATTGTTAGAGTAATGAAAATCAGTTATTCTAGTAGTGAATATCGGTTGTTCCGTTAGTGAAATTCAATTGTTCCAGTATTTTTCAAAATTTTATTACTTATTATTTTGAATTCACATACTATTTTTAAATATAGTTTTTGAAAATAATAAAAAATCTAAATATTATATAGTTTGGCCCGTAAGTCTAATGGGCCGCACTACATGTAGTGCGCCCTATGTATAAGAGGACTGATGGAGTTGGGTTGCTATAATAAGAAGAGCATGGTGCGATTTCATTTTTCCATATTTTAGTAACAAAATTATTTTTTAATACATAAATATGACATTAGACGTGTCAATTATAATACCTTTTATATTTTCTTTATTTTAGTTTTTATACTTACAAAACAGTTCATATTGTATAATAATGATAATAGTTTTAAATTATAGAATAACAATCAACTATATGCCGTTTTAATAACGAAAATGAATAGTTTGATAAATATTTTTTATTGTTTTACTTCAAAAAGTAAAAGAATTATTTTTTAGTTTTTATAACTTCTACCGCCTTTTTCTAAACTAAAATGAGGGTCTATAACATTAGATTAGCTTGTGCACTAAAATGTTACATGGAACTATGCATAACAAATGAAATAAAAGAATCATTAATAACACATATTGATTTTGGAACCCCTTGAAATAATTTGCATAGATCTCAACATTACTAAACTTATATGGACATTATTTTCTAAAATTATTTTATGTTTATCTTAATATTGTAAATTTCAGTTTCATTTGCGTGACACTCCAGATTTGTCACGATACGATTTCAACTTTTATTTGTGACAGTTCCTAGTTGGAGTTTATGACGCATTTCTAATCTTCGTCACTAAAATTTATCAATCTTCACAAACAAAGTAAACTAGTGACGATTTAATCACTGTCACTCTAAATCACTGAATGTCATATGTGTTGTAGTAAAAGAAGGGGTGGGGGAAAATTGCCTCTACTTTATTAGGGCACACATCTACACTCGAGAGACCGCCGAGAAGCTGTCCTCGAGGAGCAGGAGCTCGACGAAGAGAGCCATGGTGGCCTGAAGCGGGAGCGGCGAATTGCGAGACATCGCTCTACTTGAAGCAACTCGAAGATTACTATTACTAGCTATCTAGGAACTCGAGAGGCGGGGCTTCCCTCTCCCGCCCGCGACCGAGGAGGCGCCAACCGTGGAGCAGGGGGAGGGGGCGGCAAGGTGGTGGAACCCTAAGAGCACTGCATTTTTGCCCCACGCACCGCCATTTCAATTCTCGATAGCACCTCTATTTGTGTTCAACGCTTTCCAATCAATAGACTGAAGGCAATATCAAAATATCACAAGATTGAAGTTATTACTACCTGTAACCAAATTCTAGTATTTTTCGTGAAAAAAAATTCATTGCGGCAAATACCATTTTCGTGCTGCATGCAGCAGCAGCAACTGTACACACTACACATGTCCAAATCGCCTAGGCCAATGGTTCATTGCAGCCATATGCAACTATATAAAAATTCCACGTGAAACATGTGTTACTAGGTTTTTCTTTTGGATATATACGATTTTAGAAGTCTTTCAATGCTTATTATTTCTTTAGGCATATTTTACATAGAACTACTATGAAATGTCATCATTGTTGGCTCAAAATGCCATCCGTGGTGATTTATTGGCACTCCTAAACCTGGACTATCCGTGATAGGCGACTTGTCACTAGTTCAAACCATTGCACGCCTTGAACTGAAGGGCATCAAGCTAGGTCCGTCAAGATGGACTACTATCAGTTACATTACGCAGCTATGAATAAACATAGATAATACTCTACTCTGTTTGCTGCCCAACATCTTCCTTTCGGGAGGTATGTGAGATTACACGAGTATGTAACTTTTTTACGAGAACATGTCTCAGACACTTGTTGGATTAAGTGACTTCGAGTCCAAGAAAAAATTGTGACTTGCTTGGCCAACTTCATCTGGTCTTTTTTTTTTTTCAGAGGGATCTGGTAAAATTTATGCTACAAAAAATTATGTCACATATATTGCAATTACATGGAAGAAGAAAGATAAATGGACGACCCATTTCAGAAATATCACAGGTAAATCAGAAACAACGGTGTGACTCGAAGTCTCGAATTCACAGACCTTGATAAAAATAAAAATAAACATATTCGAAAAAATAAAATGACATCACTATCACGCCTGGTGGGACTCGAACCCACAATCGTTTGATTAGAAGTCAAACGCCTTATCCATTAGGCCACAGGCGCCTTCCCGTGATAATGAACTTTTGAATTTTGTAATATTATTATATATTTAGATTCCGATACCTAACCGATCCTCATCCCGTGAGTCCATTACTTGTGCCACAAGAAAAAATGCTCTTTTATTTTCCTATACATACAAAAAAACTTTCGCATTTACCTGGCAGGCCATCACCCAAATTTTGTTTTTACCCATACCTAATATGGATGTATGGATGGATGGAGAGCACTGAGCTAGTTAGATAGTGTAGCTATTTTTATACAATAATATGTTATAAAAATTTCGAGAAATAGAAAATAAAAAAATATCCAAAAACCGTAATAACTTCAATAATTTCCAGAAAATCATAATATAATTTTAGAAAATCAAAATAATTTCAGAAAATCATATAATTTCAGAAAATGTGTTAGAATCAATAATTTCAGAATTGTAATTTTAGAAATCATAATAATTTCAGAAAATCATAATAATTTCAGAAAAAAATGTTTGGAAATTTTTTTTTCCAAATTTTTTAAACATTTTTCAGAAAAATATTACTATTTTATGAAATTATTATGATTTTCTGAAATTATTACGATTTCGGAAATTATTAATGATTTTTCTGAGTTTTAAACTATTTTTCTGAAATTATTTTGGTTTTTCTTAAATTATTATGATTTTTCTTCGAAATTATTACGATTTTTCTGAAATTATTACGGTTTTCTGAAAAAATTTTATTTTATTTTCTATTTTTCGAATTTTGTAACATATTATTGCATAGAAGGACAAAACAGTCATTTTACACCATCTAACAGCTCAATTAAGTCTCCATCCATCCATACCCGGTGAAAGAACAATGAAATGACCAAGACACAAGGTATCTACGAACTTTTTGTGGCCTAGAGTAAAGGGTATTTTTGTTAATGGCACACAGGTAATCGACTCCTCATCCCGTTCCCTTCCCGGTCCCATACACATCGAGATCCAAATCCAGCCTCCGCTTCTCCGATCACTTCACCGGAACCGGAGGCGGTGAGAGATGGACGCGGCCAAGAAGCTCGGCTCCGGAGCGGGGGAGAAGGTGGCCAAGAAGAGGAGCCACGGGTCCACGGCGCTGTTCGTGGCGGTGGACTACGCCTTCCTTCTCGGCTTCGCCGGCTTCCTCGCCTACCTCGTCGGCTCCCGGATCCTCCCCGCCGTCTAGATCGGTCCACTGTTCTTGCTTCTGCTCCTATTTGTGTTCGGATCCGATGTGAGAGGCCGAGATCTCTCAGCCGCTCCTGCGATGTAACCCGATCTCCCAGCGTAATGATATGAGAAGTAGCCGTGTTTCTTGCAATTGGCAGGCGCATTGTTGACGCGAGAACGATTTGATTGTTCAGTTGTTTGTATTCTTGAAATGAGATGATCAGCTCTGTGTCATTGCCGTTGGTATTGATTTCTTGAAACGATTTTATTGAAATGAGATGATCTGCTATGAGTCTAATTAGTGATTAAGATTGGATTTTAGCCTTCTTTATTACTTTCTGCTTGTCATTGCTCGAAAAAAGAAACTTTCTGCTTGTGATTCAACTGTCCAGCATACGGGCTTCACCATTCTAAAAGCCAATTTCCATTTGGACAAGGTACCAGGGGGTAACTAGAACAGATAGTGTTGAACCAAAATTTGATGAGAAATAAGCCATCGGGACGAACTGATACTGCAGTTTCAGTTGCAGGAGCTCTGTAATGTGGAAACTGGCTACAAGTTTGTTATGGTTCAAACGGGCTAGAACAAAGCTGAAGAAATGGAACGCCCACATATTTTCTTTCACCATTGACATTGGCAGTACATAGTGTCTTTATAGTGTTGTCCCGGCCAAAATGAAACCATATTCAAATGCTACCAGATTTAAACCCCACCACGATAATTTTGTGGCATTGGCAACATCAGCTTAGATTTTCATATGCAACTGACCTATGTTGTAGAATAGTTATTTAGTTGTTGGGAGCAAAAACCAGTGGTAGCAAAAATTTTATATTGTTGCAACTGTAGTAATTCAGATAACATTTAGCGTTGCCCAGTTGTTGGCGCAAAAACTGCACGCTAATTAGGAGAATATCTGGCTAAATTCCACAGAACCACACCTTTTCCATTTCTCTTCCGTGATGAACAGACCAAAGCTTTTTACAGATATCAAGGATCAACAACTGTGCTTACAGAATGTTGCATCAGCTGTCACAGATCCCAGTTAGTTACCAGCTACAGGTGGGAAACAACAGCTGTGGTCATAGCCAAATTCACATCTCTTTGTCCTGTTAAGTGGCTGCAACTATGCTTCTTCAGGAACAGGCACACAAATCTTTACAAGCTACGACAATAGCTTGACGGCTGAGATGGACGGGATCTTCTCTCGAAGCTTCCGAGTTAGGGCTACTCGAACAGTGGTCACGCGTGCAGCAGGTCCTTTGATGTGGACTTTGAGAATGGAACCTGTGATCCCGATAAACTTGAGCTCTCCGCCTCCTGTGCCAGCAAGGTATGGTCTGATCTCAGAGAGCACCTGGTACCCGATTAAAACAAGTTTTAAATCTGATGTTAAATGATCTAGTCATTAGAAATCAATCGACCATAATAGGGTAATTCTGATGTTAAATGATCTGGTAGTTAGAAATCAATCAACCATAATAAGGTAGATATGTTTCTATCAAATCAGTTGCACTCCTCATTCCTTAGTGACAAAATTGCACGTTGCCCATCTCTTATCACTACAGGCTACACCTGAGATACTGTCAAAAGTATACTACAAAGCTTCAAACCAACAGAAGGGCACTGTATTCAGTTTTTTTTTTAGCGCAAACAGCTGTCGCAGATCATATGGGCTGTAAATAAAACGAACTGCAACAGTACCAATAGTCCAACGCCTGAATGATGATTTCCTATCGTAATCTGTTAGTAATTGGCAGAAACTTTTATGTTGTAAAGCTTCAGACTCTAATATTGCAGTTTAACACTTTATGGAGTATAAACTTGGATGGATCTTACACATCTATTAAACTATTTTGGTTTTTTTTTTTGTTGAGATAGGCAGTTCATTCTAGTTCAGTAACTAGCAGTGGTACAACATATCAGCCATATCCCATATGCAACCATCTGCAGATTCATTCAAGTTATATATGTGGTCACTCAATCATTTCTATTCTGGCATATGCGATTTAAAAATAAATCTGTGAGCAAAATCAGATCACATGACAACACTTGTACCTGTTGAACGTTCCTCTCATTCAGTTCGAGCCCCGTCTCCGTATCCGTGATAGATTCAATCGCAACAATCTCCGGTATTTTCTCCATCAAGCGCTGCCTGATTCCCATCTTCATCGTCGTCACTGAGCCTGGGCACGAACCACACGCTCCCTGCAGAGTCAACCTCACAACATTCCTGTCGATCTCATGCAAGGCGACGTTGCCTCCATCTGCCATAAGGTACGGGCGCACCTCATCCAGAACCAGCTCGACGTTTTCAGAGGTCAGGGGCAACTGAACCACGGGATCTAGGTCGGCAACTGCGCGAACAACTGCTACAAACAGAAACAACAGGGTAAACATTCAGTTCAATTCACCTCGAAAGGGGCAGCTTGCAGCTGACTCTTTTTCTTGTATCATGCAGCTGAGTTTAAACATGATCAGTGGCATCCCGCCCCGAGTTTCAACATGAATTATGCAGCTATAGGATTCGCTTTGATGTCCCGTGTTGTTAAAAATTATGATGCATCCTGTAATTTCCCAGGCCCTGGTTGAGCAATAGGAACAATTTTTTCTCCATGCAAGTATGCCAAAAACAAAATTCAGCATGGCCCCTGCACGAGCATATCAGGGATCCTCAACGGCCGGGCCCTTTTTCCAACCGCAACGCCAAGAGCAGAACTCACATTGCGGACGCCGGCGAGTGGGCACGGCGGCGACCAATCTCGGAGCAGGACAGGGCGCGTTCCCACGCGACCACGACGCGGCCCGCACCTTCCAACACCCAACAAGAACAGAGCAGCTCCGTCAGCGTCATCATGTACGTCACTGAAAAAAACTGTAACGGGTCGGGCAAGAGGGGACGAAGAGGGATCGTGACCCAACCTTGAACGCGGAGGACGAAGGCAGGGAGGTGGACGGCGCCGCGGTAGTGGCCAGAGCTGCCGCCGCCGTCCGCATCGTCTCCACGCTGGATCGCCCGCGCGCCTCCCGGGACGGCCTGAGGAGGATCCCGACGGGGCGCGGGGCGACGAAGCGGGAGACGACGCGCCCCCGCCGGCCGGCCAACAGCGTTGGTGGTGGTCGGGCCGGGCGGGGTCGTGTGGATGGCGCGTGATCTGTGTCGCTGTGCCCGCCGGTCTTTTCTCCCCGGAGCCGGGAGCGGTTGCCTCGCTCGAGCGCACATTTCGCTCTCGCCATCTTCGGCTTCACGCCACGTTGCTCGTTCCCATTTGTTCTCACGGTTTTGGCACATGAGTATGTTTCAATGGAAAAAAATAACGAAAAAATAGACAGGAATGACGGAAAATACGGGAACTGAACGAGACGAGGTGTCAAAACAGAGGACGGGGAAAATATAGAAATGATTGAAATGCAGGAAACCAAAACGAAGATTTAATTGTATAACAAAAATTGAAGAATGTGATTTTGTACATACCTTTAGTCTAACACCGATGAGAAAAAAAAACAGTTAATAACGATCTGCATAGATGGTTAGTAGGGGAAAATTAGGACTAAAAAAATAATCAAATAAGTTTGGACGGCTTTACCGTGTATGAATTTTCAAAAAGCTTTGCTGAATAGCAGGTACGAGAATCCTTATATAGATCAAGTAGTTGAGTACCAAGGCCACTCCAACTTTCTACCAAGCGATTTTCTCCAATGCCCCAACTGGCCTTAATAGGTGCTGCGAGAATCCTTATATAGATAAGGAAGTCAAGTATCAAGAGTTCAAGACCACTTCAACTTCCAACCCAAACGATTTTCTCTAATATCTCAATTGACCTATAACGTAGAATCAGGCCCCTATGAAGCCTACATAAACAATTACCTATCCCTTACACCTCAAACTTCTTCCTCTTCCTCCGAAATCTCTCGCCATCGCCACTCGCAGTCCCCGCCATTGGAGCTAGCAAAACATAGTCTTAGTGATGCTTGGACTTTGCCTATGAGATGAATCGATAGGAGTTGCGTGGATGCGTGGCAGCAGGCGTAAGTGACGACGGACACAACTTTGTGAGGGCTAACGGGGTCGCGCTAGGTCAACGTGGCTAGAGCAAGCGTAGCGGGAACTAAGGCAAGCACGAGCGACGGGGATGGTGAGGACGGCACAACGCAATGGTGATGAGCATGAGCTCCGCGCTTTTCATAGCAACTATGACCCGAAATGTGTGATGGATCTTGCTCGTAGCTTCTTTACGTTTAATCCAAATTCTTTAGGAATGGATTCTTTCGACAACCATTCCAAACGGATCGGGGGATTCAATTTTTTCTTCCTTCATTTTCTCTTTTCTCTCCTTTAATTATCGTAATTGAGACAATTGAGTACCTAGTAGGGGGACTTAAGTCCCCCCCCCCCCACCTCTATCCCTGCTGGCCGAGGGACAAGGTGGGTGACGGGCTAGGAGCCCCAATTCACAAATTCATATAGGTATAAGCTGCTAAAGAATAGCCTGGTACAACCCAATAGTTAAAAAAATAGTCGGTGCCTGGTAGTCTTTTTGCCTCAATCCCGATTATTTGTCTTCCGCCCAAAGCCTTGCCGGCTGCCACGGTTCTTTCCCAATTCACCGAAGCCCCAATCATAGCAAAGGAACTTGTTCCAAATTGAATCCAATCACACTTGTTCCCGGTTCCCGGCTGATCGGACGAGACCATCATCATGTGTGTTCGCCAAAGCAGGCAAGTACCATCTTCTTTTCATTTTTCAATCTAGAATTGCTAGAGGTCTACACCTTGTGTTTTCTTTTTTATATATGCCCGTAATCTTATTAATGCTAGCTCCTATCCTGCTTTTTAAGTAGAACACGCGGTCAATCTTTTATCAAGTAATTTCGTTACATTTCTTATTGCTAAATGCTATGAAGAATAACATGTATTGAAGTAATATATTTTTTTCTTGAAACACGCTGTACAATTGCATTAGTAGAAGAAGTTAGTACAAAAACAAACACACACACCACTGTATTGAAGTAATATATTTAATTGCAAGTGTATTTTGGCCATGTGAATTTTTTAAATTAAGGAACTCCATTTAGTGTTTTGCCCAGGGGCCTCAAAATCTTGGAGAGGGCCCTGATCCCTTCCAAGTCCAAACATTAGAATTCACGATTTTCAATACAAGAACTATCAATTTCGTAGGATTCAAAGCTCCTAAAATATCCTACTTGGCATTGATCCTCCTATTCGACATCTCTTGGCATTTGTCATCCCTTTGTACTAATAAGATGTTCGTTTTCTGCTCCTAAAATTTTAGTACTATCACATCAAAAAGAATCTTGTAATTTATGAATATTTCGATCAATTTATAGACAAAACCTTTTTGACGGATGGATGTTAATTTGCGAGATAAATCTAATAAACTTATTTTTTGCTACAGTGATGAGTGACCATCCTCTAATCTTGGCTTAATTACTCCCGTTAAATTCTTTTCTGATGCGACAAGACTAAAATTTTAGCTCCATAGACCCCCAAAACTCATTATTTCCTTATGATACTATATGGTTGATCTTCCTCGCAGGAAAAGTAATCTCCGAGGAAACTAAAATTCGAAACAAGTTTGGGACAGGAGGTTTCAAGACCGACCAAAACTGTAATCTCCGATTGAATTTTTCAACCAAAAAGAATATGGAGATTCACCTGCCACACTCTCCACAAGTCAACGGTCCACGAATCCCAGGGGTAGATCAGAGACCGTCCACGGCGCAGACAAGAGCATCACACGCCACACGACCGCACCGCACCGCACCGAGAAAAACACAAGATCGCGAGGTCCGGAGGGAGGCAGGCAGCTGGCTCGTGAGTCTCTTCGCCGTCTCGGGCCAGACCCGAACCCCACGGCCCGACCGCGCCGACCCTCCGCTCAGATCTCGCCGGCGCCGGCATGCTCGCCTCCTCCCGCGGCGGCCGCGGCCGCCTCCTCGCCCTCCTCGCCGTTGCGGCAGCGCTGTTCTCCCTCGCCTCCGCCTCCGAGTCCGACCACAAGGTGCGTGCCCCGGCCCCCGCGGCCACTCTCTCTCTCCTTGCCCCGGTTGGATCGCCTCACGTCGCGCCGGATCTGGCCCTCCTCGTTGGTCGGATCTCGCTGTCGGTGCTGTTCTAATTCGTGACGGGGCTTGATTGTTTAGAGGCAGCTGTTGTGATGCGCGAGTTGTCGGTGTGTAACAGTAGAAACGTTACTAGCATGCCGCGCCACTTAGATCCCTGGTAGGAGTTTTAATACTTGAGAAGCAAGATGCTAGTTGGTAGTGCAGGGAAATGAGCACGCTGGGACTTTGGGAGAAAAGCCAAAATGTTGTGACAGTTATGGTGCTTCATATTTGAGTTCTGTTACTTTACAGATATGCAGTTTAGTGGCCTATGTAGGATTTTGGTTGATATAAGCGAACTTTTAGAATTCTGTGTTCTATAGAGCCATAATGTAACTTCTGTTGACTCTGCAGTTCTATGAACCAACAATGTTTTCTATTTTCTCTGCTGTTGAAATTATCATATACTTACCACTGAGCACTGAAATAGGCATTAATCATGGGAAATCCTGACTCCTGCTACCATGATCCATGGCCTCATTGCAATATTTGGTCGTTGTGTACTACTGAAATTCACTGCATGTTTAGTCTTGAATCATTTTTTTTGAACCGGAACTGCAGGAGGGAAAGCCCCCCACTGTCTGGGTTTTATTTTATTATAATATATAAAGGTCAAAATAAAGCGTCCACTGTACAGAGCCAATGTGATTGCTATGCCATATACACTGGATTTTGGACAATGATTCTGTGCATGTCAAGTCAACTGCATGTGATGCTTCTGATTACAAATAATTCCATGTTAGTCTATGATGCATACTTCTATGCTAGTTGATTCTATCTCACTCTTTGTGTTGTCCTTTATGCCATTTTTCCAGGTAGTATGAAAAGGTCATAGTCAGAAGATAATAAAAAGTCAACAGTACATGCTTTGTCTTTTATTACGTGTTTTTAGTAGTCATGCATTCTATAGTTGTGCGATTCGTAATAACAAGGTAGGTGATGCTATCCACTGTAAAAACAGTCATGCGATCTGCTGAAGCTATGGATACATTTTATAAGAATACTAGACTTAGCTTAAATTGAGATCATATTATTGCTTAAAACATTTCTAGTATCATACTAGACTTGGCTTAAAAATTTTAATTGAATTGTTCAAAATTTGTGCAAGAACAGTGATGCATCATTCGGCTCATAGTAACACCATTGCATAATCGCTAATACCTTAATGTGATGCCAAGTGTCATTGTAAAATTTAACATTTTTTAATATGGTTTTGTTTCTAAGTTGATATACATTTCACTGTCTCTGTCTTCATCCCATCATACTGTTTTTGTGCATCCATGCTGGTTTTGTTACCTATATCTTTTGGTAATGATATGAAACATTAAAAGGAAGACCTGAGGATCTCACATTGATGCTGGCCTAAATTTGGGCAATCTTTATTCTAGCCCTATCGAATTTGTACTATAAAGAGACACTAAACCATCTGTTTTGTGTGCAGTCTAAAGTCTGAGCATTTTTTGCTTCAGATAATTTCGAGTGCACTCTAAATTCTGAGCATTTTTTTGCTTCATACAATAACCAACCTTTAAACATCTTTATGCAGTTACCACATAGAGGAAAAAATCTTTGTTATTACCGAGCTGTTGAAGATTTGCATTTGTTGTCATCCCTGAATGCATAGTCTTCAATAGAAATGTTTTTGTGATTTAGTTAGTGATTTTTGAAGATGGATATTGTTATAACAATCCCGTGGCATCTATGTATATAATATTCCTTACCAACAGAAAATCAACCCCATAATCTCCTAAATAAGTTAGCAAGTCACTGGACAAGTTCAAAGAACATATACATTCACAGCTTTTCTCAGATTTGCTTGATATGGTTGGTTGATTGTTTATAATCTTGAAATTTGGTTTGTTTCTAAATTGTTTTACGTACTTACATGCAGTGCCAGCATTTTTCAAACTCAAAAGTTTCACCATCTTTTATGTTTCTTGCATGCAGTATAAAACTGAAGAACCAGTGAAACTCTGGGTGAATAAAGTTGGCCCTTACAATAACCCTCAGGAGACTTACAACTATTACAGCCTTCCATTTTGTCAGCCGTCTGAAAACCCTGCACATAAATGGGGTGGTCTTGGAGAGGTCCTGGGTGGAAATGAGCTGATTGATAGTCAGCTTGACATTAAGTTCTTAAGTATGTAGATATTTCCCAATTTCCATCATTGTCTTTGGTTCTTTTATATTGAAAACCCTTTACTGATGTTACCTATGATTTAGAAAATGTGGAGAAAGGCTCTATTTGCACGCTAGAGCTAGATACTAACAAAGCTCAACAATTTGCTGATGCCATTGAAAGCTCATATTGGTTTGAATTTTTCATTGGTATGTGGTTCCACTCTTTAATCCATTGTGTTTGAATCGGAATTTATTTCTGTTTCTGACATCCCGTTTGCATTCTTGTTGGTACGAAATGTTTCCTGTTGCTTCCTGCCATATTCTCCTAGATGATCTGCCTCTTTGGGGTAAGTTTCTCTCCCCATTAGTTTATTTTCTCTCTCTTTTCACTAGTTTTGCCTGATAAAATAGTTGCCATTTATTTTGAACAGGTTTTGTTGGGGAGACTGATAAGAACAGTGAAAACAAGCATTATCTTTATACACACAAGAACATTCTTGTTAAGTATAATGAGAACAGGGTATGTCATCTTGCGTTAATTCAGATAACTAAATATTAATTTGGACAACTAAATAACTTAACCTGATTTCGTTTTGTTGTAGATAATTCATGTTAATCTCACCCAAGAGTCTCCTAAGCTTCTTGAAGCGGGTAAGAAATTGGACCTGACTTATTCAGTGAAGTGGGTAGCAACAGATGTACCATTTGCACGCCGGTTTGAAGTGTACTTGGACTATCCGTTCTTTGAACACCAGGTAATGCTTTTATCGGTTGGCGACGATTATCATAGTCTGTAACTTTATTTTTGAACCGAATCGAATACTCTGTAACTTGATGTAGTTCATCAACTCCATCAGGGAAACGTATCTTGTTTTAACTGTTAGACAACCCGCTTTGTTGTATTTCTTATTTTCAGATCCACTGGTTCTCCATCTTCAACTCTTTTATGATGGTTATTTTCCTCACTGGTTTGGTTTCGATGATATTGATGCGGACTTTGAGAAATGATTATGCGAAATATGCCCGTGAAGATGATGACTTGGAGTCCCTGGTGAGCATTATTCTGGTCCATATAATTTTAATTGTGTAGTTGATAGCTAGGTTGTAGTGTATGTCTGGTTCCTCTTTTTGTTGCTGCTTAAGTTATTATGATGTTCCCTGGGTAGGAGAGGGATGTTAATGAGGAATCAGGATGGAAGCTTGTTCATGGTGATGTATTTCGGCCTCCTAGAAGCTTGATGATTCTATCTGCACTTGTTGGTATTGGTACTCAGCTGTCAGCTCTTATCCTACTTGTTATTGTATTGGCCATTGTTGGCATGCTATACATTGGGTATGTGCAACTCTTCTCCTACATGCTCTTTTTGTGTGTACAAGTTTTTTTCTGAATTGGGAAGGCCTTTCTTGTGTTAGAACGGTTACTTCCCATGGTCCATCGCGTTCCTGTAATTTTTCTCATCTATTTTTCTTCCTGGAAACCTTGACTCATGAGTTATTCTGAGTCTGTCATGACTTGAAATCTTGAATAACTCTGACTAAATCAATATTAATCGGTGTACAATGGTTGGGATTCTTCTCGACTCTGACTAGTTTGACTTAGACTGCTTATTTTCTTGTGCTTCTTTTAGACTCTAAAGTTCAGAGTTTAGACCCTCTGTGGTAGTATGGAATGATCATCATATCATTATAGTGTGACAGGGTAACTCTAGCATCCCATAACTGAAAGACAATGTCAATGATGTTTTAGGCGCACATCTTTCAATTTAGAAACTGACATGATGCATGCTCCATTATGTTTCTTTTTCTACTATAAAAAGATGAAATCTATGCATTTCCTTTTTTTTTCTAGAAGTTACCTTCTTAACATGAAGTTGTTATGGGCATGTGGGCCCAGACTGACCCAGCCACAACTTGGGCTGGAAAAGGGCCAAAAAGGGCTGGCCTGGTATCGTTGACGTGGGTAAACAGTACCCACGTGGTACTGTAGCATCAGGCACCAGAATAGCAGCAGCTGCCACAACCATAGCTGGACTAGGGCAGCATCCCTAGGTCCACCATAACACGTTGCATTAAGATTGTCGTTACGTTTGTCCTCACCCTGTTTTTGTTCCATAAATGTAAAAATCATCAAAGTTAATATGCAGTATGCAGAAGTGATGAATCATGAGATGACCTACTCATATAATGTTTTCAGGACAACCATTTTTATTTGGTCATGGTGTAATTCTATTTGTGCATTTTTTTGAACATGCTTGTGAATGGTTTCACTAACTTCAATTATACAACCCGTTTCAGGCGAGGGGCTATCATAACAACCTTCATTGTGTGCTATGCTCTTACATCATTTATTTCTGGATATGTTAGTGGTGGTCTTTACTCTAGGAATGGTGGTATGGTTCTTTCCATTTTGTATTCGTCCTTTCGTAAATTGTTTTTTGAGAGTTTATGTTGTCATGCAACTATCTGTTTCATGATTTATTGAATGCATTACTTCATTTTATGGCAGGTAAAAACTGGATTAAAGCTATGGTCCTTACTGCATCCCTTTTCCCATTCCTGTGTTTTTCAATTGGCTTTGCTCTGAACACTATTGCTATCTTCTACCGGTCGTTAGCAGCAATACCGTTCGGTACAATGGTTGTCATGTTTGTACTTTGGGCTTTCATCTCCTTTCCCTTGGTGCTTTTGGGAACTGTTGTTGGTAGGAACTGGAGTGGTGCTCCCAACAACCCCTGCCGAGTAAAGACTATTCCACGGCCTATTCCTGAGAAGAAGTGGTACCTTACCCCTTCTGTCATCTCTTTAATGGGTGGGCTGCTTCCCTTTGGCAGTATCTTCATTGAGATGTACTTTGTATTCACATCATTCTGGAACTACAAGGTAATCATAGAAATGTTGTTTAGTATTTTTGTTACTAATTGTGATAGTCTTTATTCTTTTTCTACCATCATCCTATATAGCAAGATGTGTTTTCTGAATGACCTTTGTGGATTTTTATTGATGTCCATGCTTCTTACTGCATTTATAATGAGGTTATTTGGGATAATTGTACTATAATTTGTTTGACATAGTACAATTAACACGTTTTTGGGGGTTATTGGCAGGTATATTATGTCTATGGCTTCATGTTACTGGTCTTCGTCATCCTTCTAATAGTCACCATCTGTGTCACTATTGTGGGTACTTATTTCTTATTGAATGCTGAGAACTATCATTGGCAATGGACTTCGTTTTTCTCTGCTGCTTCGACTGCTCTATATGTGTATCTATACTCCATCTACTATTATCACGTGAAAACAAAGATGTCAGGCTTTTTCCAGACGAGTTTCTACTTTGGCTACACATTGATGTTCTGCCTTGGTCTGGGCATACTTTGTGGTGAGCTCACCTTTGAACTGTAGTTGTGCCAATGCTCTGTTTTTTTATCACTCGTGAAATAATATCTCCATTGATTTTATTCAGGTGCTATTGGCTATCTAGGGTCAACCCTTTTTGTAAGGAGAATCTACAGAAACATCAAATGTGATTGAATTCGTGCTGCTTTCTGGCACAAGAAAACCGTAGCAGAGATCATATGTATTGTCAGTGTGGAAGCAAGGCATCAAGAATGGATTGGATCAATGCTGGATCCTGATTAGGCTTTTGAGACTACAGAGACATGCTTCCTTTGTTCACCATTATACGCATTTTTGTTTGACAACATGTTTCTTCTGTGGAACTGTCATCATAATGTATACCTATGGTAGTCGAAGATTAGTCTGAATAACCTGGTCCATTTAGGGTTTTATTTTTTGTATTTTATATTGAGTAGGATTGGATTTTACCTCAATGAATTGCGATACGATTTTTGAATTTATACTGTTGACATGGCAAATCGCTAGCAATGTTCTGCAATCAAGATATAATGTTCTGCAATCAAAATGTAATTGTACACATACCAAAGGAATTGCCAGTTTGAGAAATAAAATTTAAATCTCAGGTTACAATAATGCCAATGCTATGAGAATGCGAAGTAAAATATATCAGAGTTAGCGAAATGGTAACACTTGTCAAATTGTTCGAGTAAACGAAGAAAGCGAGGGAAAAAGTAAAGTTAATGGGCTGAAGTTTATGCTCTAGATGGCCTGGTAAATAGACTGGAGTTGAATTTTTTTATTAATAATCGATTTTTTAATTATTTAGCGCAAATAATCGTCAAATGCGAAATTATAAAAATAGTCATTTTGTCAGCCGTTGATGGGCGACGGGTATCTTCAGCAAAAAGCGACAAGGGGCATCTCATGGGACCCGTCGTCCAGCCGGCGGGCGACAGCAACCCTATATTACACTCATCGGGCGACAGGATTAAATTGCTATTTTTTTCGTTTTTTTCCTACCTTAACATAAGCCTCTCTAGCTCGATTAAAAATACTTTGACAGCTCAAAAGTCAAAATTTTGATTTTTTCTTGTGATAGAGTCTACACTGGAGCACCCGTTTTAGCTTTGAAAAGTCCCAAATATGACAACAATTTTAAAATAAAAATTACTAAATTAGGATAGTTGTTAAGAAATAGTGAATTTTTTGATCATCTAAATCTTCAAAAATTATGAAAAAATGATCTAAATTCATTGGATCTATAGTAGTATCAACATCTATTTTTTGTTAGGATTAGGTTGTGTTTCGTAATTGTGAGTTGTTTAAATAGTGTTTAAATTGAATTTAAATTCAACATTGACGTGTTTCGAAAAGCGCTCCTCAATTGACCATATTTCGAAAAGTAACTCCTTTAAGCGTTATTATATTAATAAGGATTATCAAATAAGACATTATGAGGAGTTACTTTTCGAAATATGGTCAATTAAACTTTAAATTTAGTTGGAATTTGAACACTATTTAAATAACTCGCAATTACGAAACACAACCTAATCCTAACAAAAATGATGTTGATACTACTATAGATCAATGAATTTAGATCATTTTTTTACTTAATTTTTAAGAAAATTTAGATGACTGAAAAAAATTCATTATTTCTTAACAATATCCTAATTTAATAATTTTATTTTTAAAATTATCATCATATTTGGGACTTTTCAAATGCAAAACGGGTGTGATAACATACTCCTATCACGAAAAAAATCAAATTAATTTTTAGCTATCTAAATCGCCCATTAAATTGAAAGGCAAGTGTTAAGCAATAACAATGAATCTGTCGCCCAACGATGGGCGATGGGTTTCTCTGTCCCGCACCGGTTGGTCGACAGGTCCCACAGGTCGCACTGAGACCCAGGCGAGTCTTCGCCCGATGGCCTTACAATTTTCTGAATTTGGCGGTTATTTATATTAAATAATTAAAAAATCGATTATTAACTGGAGTTAGTTTCTGGGCCCATTTGAATCGAAGATGTTTCCTTTCGGTTTAGCCAGGCACCATCTGGATGGCGACTCCTGCTAAAAAATAAAAAATCTGGATGGAGACTGGGCGACGTGATCCTCCCAAGCGAGAAAAGGCGTGAGGATTGAAGGCATTGATATCCCTCCAATTAAATTGTTGATGTTAAGGCTTACCGGCATCGAAATTGGCTACGTACTTTCTGAGCTCAATATTGTTCTAATGTACTCTTCTGAAAATGATATCGTTTGGACATCAAAAAAATAATGAGCTGCATCTATCAATTCTAGATAGACGAGTAATCAATATTAAACCGGAGCGAGAAGCCGAATCGTCGTGTAATTGCTGAGAACAATGTCAGTTTACTTATTATACTGATGAACCTGTGATCTGGCTACTACCATATGACGGAGAATGATCAAAACGTGTGCAGTTTCCTCGCAAAAGGACAATAATTCTGACACTACAGGGTTTGATAGCTAGGGAAGCATCTAACAGCGATAAACTATAATTCCTATGCTAGACAGGCTATCAACAGCGCCATGACACATGAAAAGAAAATACTTTTCCCTGTGGTGTGGTGCAGAAATCATTTGCTCTAGGCATGCAAATGATCTATACACCATGGTTTAATTTACCGATGCAACCGATGATACCGCCTGCCTTCAAGATGACGGTAACCGTGGTAAGTGGTAACCGCTCAAACCATGATATCAAATTCGATTCAAGCCGGAACGGTTTTTGCAGCAGTAACCGCGCGGTTTGTGTGGTAAACCGCACTGTTTTTATGGTTTACCGACCCGAGACGATGAAAAACCGATTTGAATTGGGAAAATGGGAAATAGAAAAGAAAAACGTTCAAAAAAAATTGGCATGACCTTTGCATATTTTTTACACCAGTGACTCACATATTAAGCACATATAATCGATGTAACATTTATGAAGACCCACAATGCATATAGAACCCATGCTACATGAGTTGAAATAAATTGACCATTACAACACATAGTTTTTTAAACAAATAATTATACAAGATACAATATATCATAAATATTATGGTAAATAAGCATGAGCTACACACAAGATCTTTTTGAAACATGCATTGAAAACTCACAATGCATATAATCCATATAACATGAGTTCAATTCCAAATAAAAATAAAATTTTCAGTATGACACATATTTTTTCAATAAATAATTGTAGAAAGCAGAATATAGTACGCACTTGGTGCATAATTAAATAATCATTAAACACATTGTTTTCCTATTTTTGTCTCTGTTGTTTCCTTTCTTGATTTTTTGACTACCTATTGCTTATTTTCATAGAGTTCTTTCACCATAATTCTTTAATTTTAATCTAGTTTCTTTACAAATTTTCTTATCAGATTTTGAGATTTTTTTTAAAAAAATTCAAAACTTATTTAGTCGAAAATCAATCATCCCATGAAACCATACCGGCCCGGTTTGGTCGGTAACCACAGTGACCGACCGGTTACCGACGGTTTTTAAAACCATGCTATACACACACTTATAATGTGAACACAGAGATGCTGGTATATATGGAAAATTACTAAGATAGGATGTTTCTTCGTATATATTATAACATTATATACTAAGTCTAAGCATGTTTGCCATAGCAGGACTTTGGGCATCCAATACATAACTCTGCTGAATTCATACAACACGTACACCAGAGAATTTCTAGTCCAATGCTGGTCTACATGCGACCTGTGCACTGAAGAATTTTGGCTAGCTGAAACGTGCTCAAATGTGCTGCTAGGCAAGGATTTGCCATTGCCAATCAGATGTCGTCCACTTGTAGCATAGCACTATTAGAAGCACGAGGTAGGTTTCTCTGGGGGTAGGTAAGGCCTTCTAGAACAACCAGCTGCCAACAAATGATCCATCGTAGGACCACATGCAACTGTGCGAATGTCATGCAATAATATTTATTCCATGTGACGTTTTATTTGGTAAGCACTTGCATGAGGTGGTGTGGACGAATCGAATGTTAATAGGCACCAGTTTTTCCTTGAACAGAAGGTGAAAGGAGTAGTACATTATACCACCACGCATCAGGTGTTTCTTATTGGACGTTCTTGAACTTTCTACGGTGTTGGAAGGGAAGACACACTTTTGCTTTTGGCAGTACTTTATTCATAGTCTGCCGGCCAGATATTTTTACAAATCGGCATTTGAAAAGTACGTTTAATTCCAAATCTTGTGCTGATGTTGTTTTCACATAGTATCTAGCCCACATATTTTATAACATGACAAGACACACCTGGTCCCATAGATTGTAAAAGAGGATGCATACAATATATACGTTGTTTATTTCAGTACTAGTAGGGTGTTCTGAACCCAAATCGCAAACAACAATTTGCTGTGTATATATAACTTTGAAGTTTGAATAGAACATCAAAAGATGTTACTATTGTAAACTATTTTGGAACAGCTAGCGCTGCTGGTCAAAGTAAATTTGGAAAAGCAAAAGTCGTATGAACCCAAGCAAAGCAGCGCTCCTTTTCTAGAAGGCCGCGCGCGGCTGAAGTGGTGTGAAGAAGTGTGCTGAACTGGTGTGTGACACACCCGTAGTGACAATGGATGCAAACATGTACGCGAGCTCCACGTCAGCACAGCTCTGCTGCAGTGATTTGGCGCCGTGCATGCAGTATGCATGTGTACCTACTACACCGACCTTTTACAATCTTCAGTGTGTTGCCACGCACGCATCCGGCAGGCAGTCCACTTAAATAATTTGTACGTTGACACGGCCAGCAGCTATAGAAACAGAGATGTCCTACCCAGAAAGGTTGACGACGGCTCTTCCCATGTCCAATTGTTTTGTAATTTTGTTTGGAGAAATTAAACTTGTTTAAAATAAACTCGCAACAGATGATGAAGAACAGGAGAAGACAGATTGGAAGAGAGGAGTACTACAACGACCCGTTGAGGCGTTGAAGATTTCTTACCATTGGCACACATCACCAGTACACCTTTTGGTCTCTTCAATTCATATATTTTTTCTCTGCAAATGATTTGCTTCCCACGGCTTCCTCAGATGACTCCGGATTGATGAGCTAGGCTGCGGTTTGCATTGACAAACTCAAAGCCTTCAAATTAACATCATCCGGACACATGGCGCTGCACTGTCCTGAAAGTTAGAATACGAACGCAGTCAAATGTTTCCAATTGTTCCAATATATTCAGCTTCTCGATCATATACTCATTTGGATAATGGATAGCTCAGCAAGATTATCCTTCAACTATTTGCATAGATGAAATAGATACCATCTAAAATTGAACGCTGTGACTGAGGAAAAGTTGGCACCGATCTAAGTGCCGAGTACCTACGTCGTCGACTCACCTACATTGGCTAGCAGACCAGTCTTATATATGCAGTGCAATCATTCACGTTAATCATCAATTGCGTACAACTACAACAATAATCTACTATAGCAACGGGCCAAAACTCACTGTAGCGGCGGGTGAGGCGGCCCATAGCTACGTCTCCGAGGCTAAAAATAAAGTTCAACAGCAACGAGATCGAGGACAATCGTGGCTAATGCTCGAAATAGTAGCAGAGGGTAACAACATCACCTGCCGCTACTACTCAACCACCAAAATAAAAAAGTAGCTCCAACAACCCGGAGCCCAGATTGGCCCGCCGTAGCCTGCCCCCAAGCCGCCAGCCTGCCGAGAGAAGGCTCGAGTCGCGTCGCGTCGCTGGAGAAAGGGGCGGCCGGATCCGGATGCCCCCGCTTGTGTCGCGCCATCGAAGGAGGGGATCTGCTCGCCCCCGCTTGCGTCGCGCCTCCAAAGTAGGGGGACAGCCGGTGGGCCCATCGCTTGGTTGAAGTAGAGTGACTGCGGTGCTGGTTGGAGATGTTGATGACGATGTTGCTCACACGCCCGCCGCTCCTCGGACCGGACTCGTGCCGCCCGGTTCCGGGCCACTCTGCGGGAGCGCCGGCCGCACTATACGTAGCCACGGGCCGTGCTCTAGGCCGCGAGCATGCCACCGGGCTGAGCCGCCACCAAGATGTCCTAGCCGAGTCCTAGCCGTCGACCCCGGACCGGCACGCTGGGTGCTCCGCTGGCCACCGGCCCTGCCCCCAAGCCTACGCGTGAAGTGAGAGAAAGAAGAAGTAATGAAGAATGTGGTGGCCAGTGGAGTAAGTGGAGAAAGTGAGGAAACAACTAACAAGCTAGGATTTCATTCCATATTTATATCTGCAAAAGATAAATGGGCTTGGCTATTTTGTATAAAGACGGCCTACAATGTGAATCGTGGCTAAAAATTGATTTTTTAGCCACAGGCAATATTGTCAACCGCAGCTAATGCTACGTGAATCAATAGTGGCGGGTCACAACACCAACCGTGGCTATAGAGCCCTATATAACTGCGGTTAGTGCACACTGTAGCCTACGCCTCCTCTGTAGCTGCGGCCCGTCTTGACTGCCGGAGCTACGAGTTTTTAGGAGACGTAACTATAGTGCGCGATTCTTATAGTGTACATCACGGATCATTCAGAGCTGGCTTGCTGTTAACAAGTGTTGCTTCAAGTCTCTGCAACAAAACAAAAGTTACAAGTAGTGTGGAATATTCTACTCACAAAAACATCATGATTTGAGTCCTTTTGTTTCAGCTTTAGATTGCGGATTCTAGATTTTATAATTCAAAAGATAAAATAAAGGGTTAGATTTTGAATTCAGATTCCACACAATCCCATAATATGCTCATGATTATATTTTGATGGATTATGATCATTGCGGTGCACTGCAAAATGACAAGCTTGATGGATTATGATCATTGTGGTGCACTGCAAAATGACAAGCTTGATGGATTATGATCATTGTGATCTGCTGCAAGTGACAAGCTATAAGCTGAATTATAGAATCTGGACAAAGAAACATCCCTCGGATTCCATAATCCACAATTGCAAAATAAAGGGAGCATGCATGCAGCAGCTGATTCGTTACGTGCGTACCTTACCTACCCCAGGGCTCCTTGGATTCAAGTATGTACAAGGCGGAATAACGCTATATGAATGAAGATACATCATAAACGCCATCTTAATTACCTACCTGGTATTAACCCCTGCTTGCTTTTTTCTTCAGCCAAATTTGCTATGGCACTCTCTTCTTTTGTGATCTTTGCTAGAGGACACTCTTTATGTTGCTTTAGACACTGTTTAGTGTCCTCCAGCAAATTTGTCAAAGACTAACTTCTATAGTATCCTCCAGCAATGACCACAAAAGAAGAGTGTCTACCAGCAAATTTGGTCACATTCTTTTTTCCTTGAATTACATAGAGTAATCTATAATTGATTAAACATATAGTTAATTCAGTGAAAGACAATGCTGTAATAGATTTAGCTATGTGCATATCTTGGCCTTGATCTTAATTGTTCAGTTTAAAATTAAAGCCCATGACCCTTGAAACAGAAACATTCCCGCTTTATGGTCGTAGTGAATTTGAGTCATAATGTGAGCAGACTTGTTTTAGAAAAATGAGGAAAGTGATTGCCAACCATTTTTGTCCTAAAATGAATATTTTTTATATAGAATTAAAAAAAAACTACGTAGTGCTCTTATCAGGCTGACTGCACCGGCTGATGGATACTCTGAGGCACAAATCTTGACCGAAGACCCACAGAGATCACGCTGCCGAGCTCCATTCATTCCACCTACGAAGGTGTCAGCGCAGTAACTGAAGACTGATGAACGATGCTAGGCCTAGGCCTTGGTCCCTGCAGAATGCAGACCGGCTTGGTTGGTCGCTCACATTTCTGTGGCTGCGAGTTACTCGCCGCACTGTTGATAGGACCAGCAAACTGTCACGACTATCACTAGTAGACAAACATGCAAACCTTCTCAGTTCTCACCGTAAAACGGAGGAGGGTGACGTGTCCGACCACAATCCACCATTTTGGTGATCTTTAGTTCCTCTTGAGAGTTTCCTGATGATGCACATACGGTCAAAATATGAAGAATTGCACTGAAATTTCAATTTTCCCCGGTGCTGGTGCACTCAGGAAGAGGTTCTTGGCTTTGCTCCCGAGTATACATGGTTCGTAATGGTCAAGATCTCCTCTCATATAACATCCTGGCCAGGGCTTAATAGGATTCATAGAATACTCATGTCAACAAGTTGTATTTTCTTTTCCGAAAGCTTATCTCTAAAGAACTCTCAGATTAAGCGTGCTTGGCCTAGAGCAATTTAGGAATGAGTGACCGATCGAGAAGTGTTTTCCGGGTGTGCATGAGTGAGAACAAAGTACGTAGAAAAGACTAGTGTTGGTCTGTGAGATAAGTCTTGAGCTGCCAGGTGTAAGCAGACCCAGCCCGAAGAGGTGGGACGTCACATCTCAACTTGGTAGAGTACGTACTGTTCTTAGCACGAACACTTTTACATTCAAGACAAGAACAAATGCCATGCGCCCCGTGGACAAGGAAGCACTGGACGGGTTATGATTCCAGCATTTGCCCATATTAAAAAATATTAAATAAAACTGATTCAAAGCTAGAATGACAAGTAATTTAAAACAAAAGAGTTATATGAATCTACCACTATCATCATGAAACAAATTCACTGCTGCCATTGCACAAAAAATGTTTTCTTAATGTTTTCTTATAAATTATCTATCCTTGCATTAAGAAGAAATTAGATACCTCTATTATCTATCGTTGGATAAAGGACACCCTTAGTAGCTTCGCCAGTGCTGACTGGCCGGCAGAAATCCGAGGAACAGAATCAAAGAAGCCCTCAAACTAAGGTCCGCGGTCGACGACATGCCAACTAGGGCAGCGGACACTGTTTTGTGGCTTTCTTCCGTCCCTACAAGACAACTCCAATGAGGCAAGATCGTTGTATGTCAGCACATACAAAGAGAAGGGCAGGTAAGCGCTGCCCTGCAACCTAACACCCGATCGAGTAAACTAATTTTAGAATAAATTTATTAATAATTTACACAAGGGAAGTGAGAATTCCAATGCCAAGGAATCTTGGACGCCTGCTGCGATAGGTACATGACCATATATGCTGAGAAAGGTAGCCGGTTCTCAATAAACTAAACCGCAGAGACTGCAGCAGTTTTGATTCTTTAAAGGTAAGGGTAGTTGACCAACCAACAACGAATTTTAAATCGTTACTATATATGCTTCCTGGCTGATTTCATGGATCCATGTTTTTCCCCTCTAACATTGAAAATGATTGAATCATGCTAGAGGTTCTAGAATCTTATTATCTGAAATTCAGAATGGAGGAGTTAGTGCTGTTATAGTGATGGACAAAAGAAAAGCAGGTGCAAAGGGAGCACTTTAGAGAGACAATACATACTGGACATTGCCGAACATGTTGGCGTTGGCCAAGGTCCCAGATATTCAATGTTGTAGTGGAGTTACTGCAAGCAACTTTTTATTATTCTTTTTCTTAGGTAAAGGAAACCCTCAACAAGATGCACATGGTCCTTCTCTCTCTCTCTCTCTCTCTCTCTCACACACACACATGTTATTTCTGAACTAGCTTTTGTCCTTTGATCTTCCTCCTTCCAAATATACTTGTGGCACAACATACATATATTTTCTTTTGTAATACTAATTCAGCATATATATGTACAGTACGTATTATCAGAATAATATTTGGCCTTACATATGTACGATTGGGTAATTTCTCACCTACCACTGAAATTTGGCACAATCCATCAAACATAAGCCACCTCACATATACGTTACTATCTGTCACGCAAAGGTGGATCCCACATGTAATTTGGCAGAGAGAGATAGAGAGGGACCCCACTGACCAGATTGTTTGCAGACATTTGACCGGGTAGGTATGAGGAGAGAGAAAAGGATCGATAAAAGTGATGCCGTGAGCGGTTGTGAAGCCCTAAATTTGCGTTTTGGTAGGTAGGAGTGCTCCTTGTCCAGCCTCTTTCTCTCTCTCATATAAACGCCCACTGGAATCAAACAACACTCACCATACAATTGTGGTCTGTGTTTGTGGGCTAGTCTACTGGCTAAGCTACTAGTAGCCTGCGTCTGTCATTCTGAGTCTCGTTGGTGACTCTAACAGACTACAGAGGTCATGGGGAGGTCGCCGTGCTGCGAGAAGGCGCACACAAACAAGGGGGCCTGGACCAAGGAGGAAGATCAGCGGCTGGTAGCCTACATCAAGGCCCATGGCGAAGGGTGCTGGAGGTCGCTCCCCAAGGCGGCGGGTCTCCAGCGGTGCGGCAAGAGCTGCCGCCTCCGGTGGATCAACTACCTCCGGCCAGACCTCAAGCGCGGCAACTTCACCGAAGAGGAAGACGACCTCATCGTCAAGCTCCACCAGATCCTCGGAAACAAGTACGTCACCGATCCACCACATCAGACTTTGTTGAATTGTTTATCTACTTTTCTTCTTTTTTTCCATAACAGGGTTGCCCCTGGAATTATCTACTTTTCTGTGATACATATTTAACAGTTCCTGATTCTTAAATCTTACGGTGGTGGACCAAATTATACGCAGGTGGTCTTTGATCGCCGGAAGGCTGCCAGGGAGGACAGACAACGAGATCAAGAACTACTGGAACACGCACATCAAGCGCAAGCTTCTTGCCCGCGGCATCGATCCGCAGACGCATCGGCCGGTCAGTGTCGCCGCCATTGGAGCAGCACCAGGCGGCCAACATCGCTTTGACTACAACCTGGCTGCGCGCATGATGAGCTGTTCGCCTGAGACAAGCGGCGCCAGCAGCGACGACGACAGCGCGTCGCCACAGCACCTTAGAGACATCGATCTCAATCTGTCTTTAAGCCTGCCGAGCTAGCCGCCGCCTCAAAAAAGTAGGAACAAGTAGAAGCAACAAGAAGTGGCACGACCACGACTACATGTTGGAGCCACTCTGAGATAAAAACGTCACGTCTTTCAAGGAAAAAAAAACTCCGAAGGTGAGGGATGGGATGCAGCTCCAGATATCTTCTGTCTTCCTTTCGTTCCGGAGGAGCTCAGTAGAGAGAGAGAGAGAGAGAGAGAGATTTTGTTCAGAGCTCTACAATTTGGTCAAGAGGAATTAATTCTCATCTTGGTTCTATTAAATTTTGTGCTTAAAAATCAATTTGTTGTGTCTCATCTTCCTGCTAGGTCTTCACTGGATAACATACGCTACTTTGATCTTTCCTACCTTTAATTTTGATGCCAAGTGCTATATACTGCTGTTGGTCTTGTACTACATCTGCTTTGGTAGTTAGCCTTTTTATTTCTGTAGTAATAATTAAGATTCAATTCTTTTTTCCACTATTACTTCCTTCTGTCCCCCAATTTACATGTCATTTTGAAGTCTTAGTACCCGAATTACTAATATATGAAAAAGGTAGATGCACAAGAAACGATAAGATAATAGTGATAGAGGTTATTGAGAAGAAAGAAAGTGCTTTGCCAAGTAAGAATGACAAGTAATTTGAAACAAAAATAGATGTAGCTAGGATGACACATCTATGAGATGGAGGGTGTAGATCTGAGATGTGTTTACCCGCATGTGTATGTGTATGTAAATGCTCACCTTTCATGTCCTACATTGTCACAAATATTACTTCCTCTATGGACCAATGTAAAACCTCTATTCTGGAATTGTTGTCATCAGAACAAGAATTTAAATTTAAAATTGAAGTACATTGTTTTCCTAACGATAACAACTTTAGAATGGAGGTAGTATTGATTTGAAATTTTGAAATCTTGTCACATTTTACTATTAGTTAATCAAATAAATGAATGCTTACTGTACAAAAGATATGTTTGAACACATTTGTGGTTTATAAAAGTTCTATAGTATCGGTGGTAAAACTATCATCCTTTTCTTTCCTCATAAAATTTTTGGGTCCAACTCTCAGGACTTTTTACCATCTATATGTATATATATATATATATATATATATAACTTCTATTTCATCAATGTAAGTATGAATATTATTAGGTTATAAAATTTAGAGTAAAAGATTAAAAAATAGAGATATAATAACACTCAACAACATAATCCTTTTTACCCAATACAAAAGACACCGAGGAAATGGCAAAATATACATATGTAAGATTTTAGATTCAAGGAAACACACGCTTTGTGGAGATAGAACATAACTACTCCCTCCATTCCAAATTACTTGTCGTTTAGTTTTGGGTACAAGAATTAAGGAGAACTGAATAAAGTAGGTACACAAAAAAGGAAGTGAGATAGAGATAGACATGTATTAGGAAGAGATAAAAGTGCTTTGGGATGCCAGGATGACAAGTAAATTGGGAAAACTAGATCAGTCTAGGATGACAAGTAACATGTGACAAACGGGGTACTATTTTTACATGATTATAGTTAATTATTTTTATTCGCTAGCTAGTCTTGTGCACACACAAACATAATTCAACCATGGATTAACTGAAAATTTTCATATTGTTCAGTCATGTGTTAGTAGTTATTTCCATATGTTGCATTAGTTACTCTTGATGTTATTATTCTTCTCATCTTTTATATGATATACTCTACCTTGCAATAGATATTAGTATAAGTTGCCTTAACTATTTCAGTGTTCCCCCAAAACAAGATTGTTGCATTAACTAGTTTTGCACATTGCAAATTTACTTTTTATGCGGCAAATTATATTTATTTTGTATAGGTTTATCCTATGTTGTAGTAGATATTATACAATGCTGTAACAATAAATTTTATATATTGCAATTGTAATATTTGTATGTTGCAGATCGATTCTTGCACTGTTACATATTACAATAGGTATGTTTGTATGTTGCAATAATTATGTTGCCTTGTGCTGAATATACTATTTAATTATGCAGTCGACCAAGACGAAATCAAAATTCAGTAACCTGAAGTGTAGACAGATACCTATATAATATGTCCAAACATAAATATCATTTAATTCCACAGATGTATATGTGGTCTCAAAGAATATCTAGATAAAATTATATACTGATGAAAAAAATTTCATGTACGTGAAATAATTTTGAAAGAACAAAATCTTCCAATGCAGGCATATATCAAGAGTAATTTCAAAGAACTTCAAATATCACAAAATTATAATTTTGAAGTTCATTTATTTAACAAACCTATAATTATTTCAACCTAAAGTTTCAAGAACATACAATATTTGTGGCTTGATCCCATCTGCCAATCACACAAGTGCTAAGTGGCCTAGTCCTATGCATCATCCGTACATGTGACACAAAAGTTGCAGTGTTTGTGATACATGAGTAGACAAATAGTTGTATGTTTATGAACAAATCAGCATGGCCTCTCCCACTCTCCACTACAATGCTTAACTTAAGCATATCTCTGTTGAATGGAAGCTACATTGCTATGCCCGTATATATGTCCATGATCTTTTTTTACCTATGTTCTGTTGTCCTAGTGTCATGCATGGCATGTTCCACTACCTCACCATTATCACATCGTGGACAAATCAAAATCATCGATAACACTATTTATGGCTGATAAAAAATAATTAAATGGAACTACCAAAATTTTATTAGGGCACTTGTTTTCTTAATATAGAAAATTGATCGATACATATTGCAACAAAATTCTTCACTTTACAACTACAACTAAACAACAGTAACCCCTCTACAATGCCTCAAATTTAAAATTTATATTAGCTATTGGTATAAGATGAAAAGCTCCTGAAAGGCTTGTTATTGCTAGAAAAGAAATCTAGCTCATGCATTACTTTCTTTTTTTTTGTTGCAAATTAACATTATGCAAATGCAGAAACCCATATATACGCATAAGTACTCACCTCTATGAATGCACACCCCACACCCCTATGAGCATCTCTAAAAGACTTTCCCAATTCAATTTGATTTTCAAAACGAGAGGCACCTTGTTGTCGATGGTGATGTCTCTTCCCACCAAAAGAATAATTAGCCATAAATGCAACATCCATGTCAAATATGAGTTTTTAATCGAATGAATTCATTCCACCACAAGGAACATACTTGACTGAGATATGCTCATTTTGCTTCTAGTAACTCATGCATAACTTGCTATAGCTAGACAAGGAATCTCAGTCGCTTGGTAAGTCCAGGGTTCCTCCTATTAGTTTCAGCCTACATACTTGAGATAATATTTAGCTACTTAACAGTTTTAATTTCCACCAGAAACAACTTTGATGTTTCATGTACGCACCAAATGCTTATCCAGTTATTTCTTCCTTCACCATATCTCATGATCTGAGGGGACGTCATACACCACTATAGATATTGCTATTTCTTCAAGGAAGACCAAAGAGAAATAGGAGTAGCAAGTTACACGGAACAGGTGAAAAAACTGTAGTAAACTAAAATCATGTTCCAGTCCATTCCTTATCACATTGACTATTCGGCAGAAACATAACCTAACATGAATGTACCGATCGACATAAGGACGTAAAAAAATCCAAATATCCACTCTATATGATGCAATGAGAAAGACCTTCCATGGTGTGTGATCTGAGCTATTAGAACACTAAATACATGTTTAGGAATATAATGAAGAAGTGGCTTGAATTGGTGGTTGATTGGTTAAAATATCGGTTCAACAGGTACACTTCTTTTTCAGTTAGGTGCAGTTGTGATGCCATGACAAAGATCTTCCTGAGCTTTTCGTGTACGTACCTGATTAACCAACCCTAGCTTACCCCAGCTTCTAGAAGGGTTAGTGGCCGGCTGAGTGCACCCTCCATCTTTGATGTAACATGCAGTGTGAGATTCTCTTCCATTTTTATATTCTAAAACGGATCAGCTAATTACGCATGTTGCCGATGATCTGAAGTCCACAGAACACTGAAGGCAGCAGATGTGATTTTTCATATGTGCCTAGACTGGCTACTTAATTTAACTTGCACCGTCTTCGATTTCATTAACCACGGCGCCACAATTTCTCTACATCTCATTAGGAATTCAATTCGTATGTTTCCATTTTTTTCCAAGAAATGGAATATCTAATATTTGACTAGCTATAAGAGGCTAATGCCAATCAGTTGCAAAAGCTTGTCAATTGCACGAACAATCATATCGCTCTCATCCTTTTGCCCAAGCACGCACATCGGATGATAAAGTACTCTTGAGGAGCAGGAAATTTGCTGATTGATTTAAAATGTTTTTGTATCTAGCGCATCTGATATGTCAGTCGGATAGAGACAAGTCGCTAGTCCATTTTACCATTGGTAGGGAAGTCACTAGGTGGGATCACCTGGCTTCTAGAAGGTAAAGGACTCCAAACAAAGTACTTTTCCAAGAGCCCATCATTTTTTATTCTTTGGCTGAAACGTACTGAAAGGACACTTCAGGTGTTCTAGAATGAGAAGTATAGGGGGCAGCTACCATGGAGAAGAAAGTATAGTGGTACTCATGCCAATGAGCTAACCAGGCACTATTGGTGGTGGTTGTTCATATCCGAGTAGTGGTGTCATTGTGCTACCAACCACCAACCATCGCCGCCCAAATGTAAACCAACCGTTGCAATCACCATCTGAGTTCTGTTTATTGATCAAGCACTCATATACCAAGTGGAAAAAATCATCATTTTGAACTAGAAAATTATGCGAATACATTTTCCTGACTGACTAGCGCATTGTATTCTTAAATGGTTGTTCTGAACTCGGACGTGTAAGTGTAAATCTGAATTGAAAATTTCAACTATATCCTTTATTTCTTGAAATAATTGATGGTATATACGACAATGAACTATTTCACAAACACAGCTGCACTGAATGCGGCCAGTTGTGGTAATATGGTGCCTTATGATATTAATGTAATCGTCTGGGCCACTTGCAGAAATCAACAAATTTCCTTATTGGAGAGTCTTAATTCCTGGTGAAATTCTGAACCGGCCAATACGCAGTTAAAAGCTTTGGCTTCAGAGAAATCAGGAACTATAGATGTGGTTAATAAAATATATAGTGTTGAACTTTTAATATTCAAAAAATGTTATTTTATTTTTTTATTTCGTTTTGCATAAATACATAAAGTTATATTAAAATTTCAGATGAGAAGCTCTTGAATTATGCATCCTGAGATAGGGAATGTATATATGTTTTCACCAGCTGGAAAGCATTACCATAAAGAAGATTTTCTTGTGGACAGAAATTGAAAAAAGGATAATAAATAAAAATAATTATACAACTTAAACAATGTTTCATGACTGCGCTGCAGATCCAGTCTCATCTAATTAAACTTTGAAGAACAGAAGCTAGATTAAAGAATTATATTGTTTTTTACCATACAATTAAACATTGTAGTTTAATTATATACTTCTGGAATGACTCATCTATATCAGAGAGTTTGTGCATGCATCCAACAGACCACTATAATTTCCATAGATGAGCTTTAATTAGCCAGTGTATTTAGCTTTAATTTTCCTAACAATTTGTATTCCCCTTTTCCCTATTTTACGACTTGGGGATCACAGTGGGAATGCAACAAGTAGCAGCTCAACAAGTGTCCATAATCTAGTTGAATTTGTTTTGATTCAATAAGGAGATTTGCTAATATTTGCTTTTCCTAACGACGGGACATACGGAAAGATACTTGCTTGCGCTTTCATTGTCTCATAGTAGCTATAGCAGGGCTATATGTGGCAATAATAGTCCCAAGGAGCGGTAAAGACAGTGAGCACGATTAGTCCGGCCTATGCCACGTGCATACATACACAGTACAGATATTTGACTAAGATCCGGTTAGGTGTCAGTCCAATTTGATACGGACATGTATTCTTTGTAGCTTTGCATGAAGTCTTATCAGAACCTGCAGTAATTGATATATTTTCGATTATTATACATTTTGTCATGATCCTGACACTGTAAAATGGGCGTGATCAGTAACCTATAAACAATTAAAATCCACTTTTGGGAAATAATCCACACGTATATGGGACTAGCTATTAGGCCATTCTCAGTGGGCCTTTCATTTGATATTAATTAGATGACACATCAGCAAAAGTGGTGACATGGCATGATATTAATTATGAAAGAGGAGGAAGCCTTTCATTAGGATGAAAGGATAGTGACACTCTTTCCAAGTTGATGAAAGGAGAATGAAAGGTCCATTGAGACTTTTTTCCTTTCATATGTAGAGAAAAACGAATCCTTATTGGTACACCTGATCATTTAATGTCTCATGCAGCCTATGAAACTATGAAATGAAATAGTGCACTGAGAGAGACACTTTCATTTCATAGAATAAAACTAGAAAACTGACGTGTCACACTTGAAAAACGTGAAATGAAAGAAACCACTGAGAATGGCCTTATGATCACTATATAGATTAAGTTCCTTCAAAAACAAAACTATATAGATTAAGATATGTGGATACGTGAAACATTAATGCCAGTAGTGTACAATAAACTAACCCAAGTTTCTACTGGTATTACTTCAGTTATCATCTTTTGGGACAATATTAGGGATTGGACATTGCAATTAGTGCATTTATACATATCTGTTAGTTATTACACGAGCTGCCTAAAACATAGTGTTGGCCCAGAATCGATGTTTGAGGCAATGGGGCATGGGGCCTCAATTAAAAGAAAAACTTATTCCACCTAGCGCCAAAAGACCTGCATAGCCAATGTATGCAAAACACAACTAATTTTGGGTCACTGATGATTGATTCGTTAAACTGAAGTCGCCAGGGAAAATTAACCATCAGTTGATGTTTGATGATGCTAAGAACAGGCAACCTCTTGAGTCATGCAGAAGCTGCATGAGACATCGATCTGCTAAAATAATCCAAGAATGTTCCCTCCTTCCTTCTATGCTTTACTTCAATTAGTGTGCACAGTGCTAGTCCGTCATTTTTTTCCCTGAAATCAGCTAGTCGCTTGTTATTAAGAGATGAAAGTCGCGAACTGAGATACATATTCTCTTGCAAAAATTAAAAAGGGACCATGAAAAATATATAACAACGAATGTACGTGTCTATTGCTATACTTGGTGTCTCTGCATAGCGATGTTGGATGCTTGGTCATATGAAATACCTCTATGCTAGAGCCTTATGAATGAACTACCATAATTATCTACCCCATGAAAGAAGGCTGTTTTTGTCATGCATCGAACACAACGATAGGCGAATCCTTGAGCCTATTCCTAGCTTTTTTACTACCTTCTCTATTTTCTCTTTTACCGTACTTTTTAGTTTGCATATTAACGTTCATATCCCTTCATTATTAATTAATTGACACGCTGCTCTCCAGCTCCAAAAAAAGGATAAGAAGAAAAAAATTCAAATAGTGGGAAGGCAAGGGGACCAGAAAAAAGGAAGAGAAATTAAAATATTAGGACTTAGTTAAGCTTCATTTACCAACAATTTCCACACGCTTTTCCATGTACAAGATTCTTATTAAGTCCCTTATTGAACGCATACTTTTAAATAATTACATAATAATGTATAATCACTAGATTTGTTTTTACTTTTCTTGTTTGCTTTCTCCAAACACCGAGAAGATACACTGCAGAAGCGTCTGGAGTTGAAGTAATGGACAAAAAGAAAGTGGCACAAATAACCAAAAAGACTGGCCTTAGCATGTCGAGTACACCGGTGTAGCAGGCATGCATTAAAAGGCAGGAAAGATCAAAAGTAGCATAGATTTGAATGAAGAACAAGCAAAACGATGATCAGCAAAAAGTAACCGAGAGCAGAACAAGTTCCCCGCGTTAAATTCTTAATGATCTGCGACAAACATAGACTTCATCATTATCATCCTAATCTCTCTCTGGAGGGGTACACTGACCACGCTCGTGACTGTGGACCTCACCCGGTGCACGAAAGAAGAGGACGAAAGAGCTAGCCGTCGCCACATGTGCACCTACCATCGCATTGCGAACCCATGCCGTTCAAGCACAGGCATATCTTCTCCCTCTCCGACTTAATCGAGCTACTAGTAGTACCGGCTGTCGCTGTCGTGCCTGACATCGTCGTGCTGCTTCCTGCCGCCGCTTGCCGACGAAGATTGCGGCGGGGCTATGGATAGATTGAGATCGATGCAGCTGGCAAGCTGCCTCTGCGACGTCTCCGGTAGCGGGCAACAAGCAGCGCTATCTTCGTCGCTGCTGTGGCCGGCGCCGCAGCTGGTGGTCTCCGGCGAGCAACTGCCGCCGGGATGTGTCGTGCTTGGCGGCGCGGTGGCGGCGGCAGTCTCATTCATCGGTCGATGAGTCTTGGGGTCTATGCCACGGGCCAGGAGCTTGCGCTTGATGTGCGTGTTCCAATAGTTCTTGATCTCGTTGTCCGTGCGCCCCGGCAGCCTTCCGGCGATCAGAGACCACCTGGTCAATCAATCAACCAAGAAATCAAACCTGATAAATATATATGTGTACCAAAAAAGAGAAAAATAGCTAATTCAACGAAGGACTATCTGATGATGATGTGATTGTGACGGATCGGTAGAAGAATCGTACTTGTTTCCGAGGATCTGGTGGAGCTTGATGATGGTGTCGTCCTCCTGATCGGTGAAGTTGCCGCGCTTGAGGTCGGGCCGGAGATAGTTGATCCACCGGAGGCGGCAGCTCTTGCCGCACCGCTGCAGCCCGGCCGCCTTGGGCAGCGACCGCCAGCCGCCTTCGCCATGGGCCTTGATGTAGGCGACCAGGCGCTGGTCTTCCTCCTTGGTCCAGGCGCCCTTGTTGGTGTGCCCCTTCTCGCAGCAGGGAGACCTGCCCATGGCTTTTGTTGGTGAGCGTTGCAAGAGAGCGAGAGGAAGAGAAGCGTGGATGATTATATGGGGAGGAGAGAGAAAGGGAGCCCACTGAGCTGGACGATCGCTCCGAGACATTTGACTGGGTAGGTACAATATGAGGAGAGAGAGAAAGAGTGGTTGCCAAGCCCTAGGGATGGATTTGGTGGGTAGGTGTGTGTATGTGCGCTTCTGCGGCCTCCTGGTGCATGTCCAAATGCTGTCCATGTCTTGAAAGCAGTAATAATACTACTAAACCTTAGGAACATTGATCGGGAGAGTATGGGACAAATGGAGTAACCATGAGACCTCTAATCTAATAATTAAACGATCCAGTTTCCTTTGCTTAACTAAACAGATTATGGTGTCATCTAGGTCTAATTACTCCATCCATTCCATATTACTTGCCGTTCTACACTTGGATATGAAGATTAAGGAGAGGCGAAAAAGAAGATTGCACATTGAACGAGAATGAGAGAGATAGAGATGTATTGGAAAGAGAGAATATTGCATCAGAATGCGAGAGGATGACAAGGAGTATATGATGTGGATGATGTAACTACTTTTGGGTCTGATTTAGATAGAGTCCAAATATAACCTTAAGATGTAGTATAAAAAACAAAGCATATTGCAAAGAGTAGTTTCTCCCTTAGTAGTATTATTATCTGAGAAGAAAGGAAGAACAGAGCATGCCACCGGGTAAACGCTTTAACAATAAGAATAAAACAAATCTTAGAATGAACCAACCTACCCTTCAATAAATAATAATCCAAGAGTCCTTTGTTAAGTATATTGTCTTCTACTTTTCTCAGCATATAGTCATGTACCTTATCTCAGCAGGAGACAAGGATTCCATGGCATAGGAATTCACACTTCCCAGGATATATCCCATGTATTTATTACTACTATAGTTGTCAACTTTAATTTTCCAGGTTTAATTTACCGGGATATTCGGTTGGTACCCTTACCTGCCCTTAGCAACTTCCTTTCTATTTTAGAACAAACATGCCGGATTAGGGCAGTTAGCCTTTGTAAGGACTAAAGAATCCGGGAAGCAACGCGTTTGTCTATCCTGTAACAAACATGAAGTGGAAGGAGTTACCACACCTAACTTTACGGTCTGTGCGTGCTTTTATGGTAAATCAAGAAGACCGAAGGAGAAAAATCTTGATCATTATGAACGACCTAGATGGGCGTTGGATTGGTGGATACAGACATTGATTCTTGAACGCAGAGTACGAACAACTGCATTGAACAACCCTGCCGGCTGTTCTTTCCAGGTGAGAAGGTGTGGCAGGAGTATCACGCACCAATCCTTGCAATGCATGCAGGCCGCCAAGAAAATGCATTGATTGCAAATTACCGAGGAGCATCCGCATATGTGTTTATATATAAGTAAATGGATGATGGAATCAAATTATCAGGAGTGGGCCGGGGCGGATATGTCTACCACAGCAAAACAAATGATCAAGCAAATCGGAAATTAAACTTGAAGCTTGATCGATGAATTCAGTGGAGCCCCTCTGCGGTGAGCTGCGTCCTGCGTGAGGTCAAGGCTCTGATCAGCAGCAGTACACTGCCAGTTACTATGTGTGCTAGTTCTTATCTCGAGTAGTAAATGAATGTGTGCTAAACCTTAATTAGTTTCACGTTTAGTCGCAATTTCAACAACTCATCAGCTGAACCCAGAGCAGTGTAAAGCAATATGTGAAGTCTACATCGGTCATAAGTTTTAGCTCCTGCTTGGTCTGCTTTCGTTAACCTAGAGCCACCACAATCCACAATACCACACTGTTGCATTGCTAACATATACTAGAGTTGCACTAATTGTCAATGTAACGTCCCGCCACTCCGGCCTGGTCATAAGTTTTAGCTCCTGCTTGGTCTGCTTTCGTTAACCTAGAGCCACCACAATCCACAATACCACACTGTTGCATTGCTAACATATACTAGAGTTGCACTAATTGTCAATGTAACGTCCCGCCACTCGGCCAGGCCCGCTACCTTGGCAGCTTAATAGGTCCTCAAGATTTCCCTACAGATCAACATTAGTCTTTTCTGCGCACTTTGTCCTCACTCATGCACACCCGAGAATCACTTCCCGGTCGGTCATCAATCCCTAAATTGCTCCGAGCGAAGCACGCTTAACCTTAGAGTTCTTTAGAGATAAGCTTCCGGAAAAGAAGTTGCAACTTGTTGACATGAGTATTCTATCAATCATATTAAGCCATGGACCAGGATGTTACAGATCAATTAGACACTGCATTCAGAATCAATAGTTAACTATATATAATATAACTTCGCAAAAAATGAAGTTAATTTCTACGGCTATGAACATGTAATTAAGGTACTATTAGAGGCATGGACGAGCTGCCATAGCAGTTAGCAGGTTGGCATATGGAGGAGTAGTAGGTGAGCTGCGTGGTGTTGATGAATGAAGCCGATCGCTACCAACCACTTTCCCGCGAACGGGCTAAATCCAAGGAGCCCGGGGTAGGTAACGCACGTAGGCATCCGCATGCGCCACCTGCATGCAGGCTGCACACCTGGGCCCTCAATTCTCGTCACCACTGCACGACTCAAGTTTTCTTTTCAGCAGCTCGTGGTCATGGACAGCTACGGCAAATTGAGCGGATTATACTCATCAGAAAACAGCTAATAATTCAGCTCTTCACTCTACAACATTTACTAATTAACATATACTACCTGCCGTATTTTGATTCATGCCTAATTAATCAGCACGATCGACATCAACCAAAATACAGAGGTACATATACTCTGTTAATTACTCTACTCACAACAAAAGCAAGTGGGTGTAAATGTAGCAACATTACGACAGTTGATGCCTTTCAGACGTGAAGGCTATTCAGGATCAGTTGACATTGGTGGGTAAGTAGGCTCCAACTTATTTAGAACTGTCGACACAGCGTTCCATGCAAGAAGAGTATAAAGCTTAATTTCTTTCTTAGGGCATGTATGCAGGATCTTGAGCCTTTCAAATGATTATCTTTTATATCCTATTTGATCATGTAATATAAGGAAGTAGGAGAACCGGAAACTTTGACTGGTGGCTAGCTTGTCTGAAATTTCTCGAGAGAAGTTAAACCACATGTTGATGAAACGCAACATGTTTTTTTTAGGTCGTAAAAGAAAAAGAAAAACATGTTGCATTTCATCAATCGGAAGGGTTTGAGCGTGTCAAACGGAAGGTTTAGTTTTGTGTTTGATTAAAACTGTGGAAAATGGAGCATTGTGACGGTCAGATCCATATATAAGAAACAGCCGACGATGGCAAGGTGTTACATTATTCCGAGGACAGAATTGGCAGATTTCATTTTTTTTAACTGAAAACCATCTAGCCAATAAGCCATTTCAACTTTGCTAAATACACTACTGACCAAAGTTGATTATTCTGTCAAAACGTTATTTTGATGGAAGAAGTGAATTAGAGAAGGTTTCAAGTTAATTAAAAGCATGTTGTCTGACTAGGGCGTGCCGATTCCGCTAAACTAGCTAGCTAGCTTGTCTTACGTAGTTGCTAGTCTGATTCATTCTCCGACTAATCGACTGTGAGCAGCATTATTTGTGTTTAACCTGTGGACGAAAATAACCGGCAAGGAACAGTCAAGAATGGAACTGTCCTGGAGACGAGAATTGTCATCCTTTTCGGCATGACGATCTTTCAGTAGCCATTGCCTGCAGTACACATCAGCATCACCGACGACCTCTGATCGAACAGATAGATAGCTTAGCCTTCTGCATGTTCCCTGCAGCGACATGCATCTAACCCAACTACGGAAGCATTGTCGGAAGGGCTTGTTCTTCTAGAAAGAGTTACTTGAACTCCAAAAATTCTTTGCAATGGATATTACTTCTTTTCCTAGCGGACCTTTGCCGAATAAGATCAAGACCAATCTGGAAGGCAGGATTTTATATAACATATACTCTGTTAATTTTTCTCGACATTAGGACAAGAAGATTAGTTCATTTTTGAACTAAATTCTTTGTCATAAAAAAAAAGAATGGAGGGAGTATAAACATAGAAGACTCCGTTTGCTGGTACATATAATATATATTACAATAATTTTCAAAAAATAATTATAATTCCCCATTTCAAAATTTTGCAAGGAATTAAAGAAAAAGCATCGGGTTTCAAATACTAAATATATATAGATTCATTTGGCACTTCGATCTGGAACAACTCTCATGCATGCAACGAAGAACTTCAACGCTATAGTATGTGTTTCTTTTTTTCGGGGGTGGGGTGGGGGGGAGGTATAGTAGGTTGTTGATGACAGTCCCAACCTTTGCTGAAGTTGACAATGCAATATACTAGTACTTAGCAGTATCTAGTTTCCGTTCCCTGTCGAGGCCGAATGGAGCCGGACATTGATATATACATCGTCACCTACCACTGAAACTTACCAAAACCTAACACTGTGCGTTTGTTTAGTTTAGAGGACGCCAATGTAAGATCACACTTGCGTTCACGGTGTGGTCCTTCCTATACATAATTGATTTTTTTTTTTGGCTTGGCGTTCTAGAAGGGCTTACCTACCAAGCTATAGCTCCCTCGTGCGTATACATAGTTATCATAGCTTTTGGGCAGTACCATCCCAGTACGCGTGCGCAGCATCATTTGGCGAATCGTCTAAGCCTCACCGATCGGCAACTTTATATGAGTACGCACTTTTCTTATGTATACAGAGCCTAACTTAACAGAACATTTTTCCATGCTGGCGCAAGCATGACACAACTCGTGATTGTATCTTAGAGTGCAATGTGCATAGGTCAAGTTTTGCTTGGAGGCCCTATAAGATGTGTGGTTTATGTCAACCTAATTCCCGTGCTACAAGGTGCACGCATGAAAGGAAAAAGTGACCGGCATTGAATATTTATTCTTGTTATGATTTTTATAACCATAAATTTACTATTTTGTCTTGTAGATTAGCATACAAAATGCATGGAAAGGTAACAAAACCTCTCTCCTATATAGTTCCAACAACCGAGTCTCACGTATGTGATATATAGATATATTGGGCCTACATACCAAAGTTAGACTATTTACCCGACCCATGAATTAGCGTACTGCCATGTTTTTTATTGGTTGGATGCTGGTCGCTATAGAAAACTATTTCACTTGATAATGATAATATATCGACTTTTGACGAGTTTGAAGAAAACCTGCACAATGAGATTTGGCTGCACCCTCCTTGCATATGTCGAAGTTTACCTCTGATCAGCATGTCACAAGCAACGAAAATCAATGCATGGGTGCGTTTGATACATCTATTGTATCAAAATTGATTATAATGCTTATTGTAGACGGAATCAGTTAACCCATTTGGCAAAACTGTTTATGTTTATCATTTCTGAAATTGCTTATATATGCATGTTAAATGACCATAGTACCGCTGTGAGATATGTTTATTAGGGAACATTTCAATAATATATAATGGTAAAAAAGTAGTTAATAGTACATCAGTTTAACCTGGTCTGAATGAGATGCAATTGGATTTATCTTAGCTTGCTCGTCTACATGTTACTTTACATGATATAATATAACTTTCTTATACCAGTCACAAGAGGCTCACACACAGTAAAGCATATAAATCCCATAATGTGAATGAACATCACAATGTTTCATCTAAAGCAACTATTGCCAGTAAAGAATCGTGCATGCCTGCCACTACCACATTGAACTCACTATAATCTGCGATCTCAAGCTATGTCTACATGAGGCAGAGTGAGACACACTACGATTCTCAGTTAGTAAATGGAAGTTCGTAGTGCCGGAGCAGTGCATCAACTGCCATTAGAAGCACTTATTAACGGTTGAGACTATACCAACCGTTAAAAGTCCATTATTAATGATGCTCGATCATAAACTGTATGTTAATAAGACATTTTTACTACGGTCGGCATCTTCAACGCGTTACAGATTGAATACTGAAAAATACAGTATACCAGAAATACAACACATCTCAAAGCATCCACGTATTTCCTCACACGTCATTCATGACTCAAGACATTGCATGTTGGCATCCACAATGAAGTACCTCACTGTACAGTCTAAACTCACGGTTATGGTTCTCCACTTATTATGCTACGAGAATAATTCCTGTTCACATTGCTCCAACACTAAATAAAATGGTATATGGGCAACAAAAGAATTGTCGAGCTATATTCATTGGCATGCGTATGGTTACAAGCGGTCCTTACGGTTGACCAGCAATGGGTACTCATGATAGCAAATTTAGTGAGAGGATTGACTTGCTTGTGTTTGCTTCTTCTCAACGGTGCATACGTCGTTAGACAGCGCCTCGTGTCGTGTGTGGTTTTAGCTGCTCGGCATCTTTGTGTTCACATTTTACGTAACCGAGGACCTGATTGTATTTTCTCCGATGTCGTCGTGCGCAAAGTAATTTCAAATGCACACGCACGCAACTGCACAGTTGATGTTGCAGGTATAACTTTCAGTTTTACTTTCGTTTACAGTACACGCATGCACGGTTGACAAATGAATACCGTAGATGCAATGCACATGCATGTCATTATATAAAAAAAGATTATTCAGATGATCTACGCCGTAATCATTTCCGGTCCAGCAGGCTCTTTGTACCATGGGCTTCGCTGACTGGGCTGGATTACCATTTGAAAGGAGGAATTTGAAGGAGACTAGACGGAGGCCTGATCCACCCAGAAACCACCGATGCCACGTACGCGGCTGGGCCGTTGTTCATGTACGATGAGGCCCAACTAACCTGAAGTTTCGGCCTATTATATTCCAGTATGAAGTCTCAGAATAAACAGAAGCAACCCACAAGACAAAAACAAAGAGTGGTGACTGGTGTGTTTTGTTTGATTCAAGCAGTGTGCAAGTTTGTGAGAGAGAGAGAGAGAGAGAGAGAGAGAGAGAGAGAGAGAGAGAGAGAGAGAGAGACCATGGGGACTTGGGGAGGTCTCCCTGCTGCGAGAAGGCGCAGAGCAACAAAGGGCGCCTGGACCAAGGAGGAAGGCCAGTGTCTGGTCGGTGGTCGCCTACATCTAGGCCCATGACGAGGGCAGCTGGAGGTCGCTCCCAAGAGCAAGAGCGGTCGGATTGCAGCGGTGCGGCAGGAGCTCCCGTCGGCGGTGGATCGATCACACTCTGCGTGTGGATGCCTCCAGCGGTCCGACCAGGCCTCAAGCACGGAAACTTCACCGATCATGAGGACGAGCTCACGATCAACCTCCACCAGATCCTCGAAAACAAGTACTATACATCGCCGGTCAAGAACAAATTAACATATATCAGGTGACGTATATGTTTTATCAGGTGCTTCTTCTTATAATGGTGGAACAAATTATTTAAACACAGGTGGTCTTTTGATCGCCCGAAGGGTGCCGGGAAGGACAGATGACGAGATCATGAGCCGCTGGAACTGGAGCAAGCACATGATCAGCCGCAAAGTTTCTAGCCCGAGCCTGCCGTTAAACCAGTCGAGCTAATATTCTAATAACCATAGCCGCCTAGAATTAAGAGAGAAGCAGCAGAAGCAATAGATACTCTGAGAATGGTCGGGAATGTTCCCTGTAAGGGCGTGTTTGGCATCTCTGCCCCAAAGAAGAGCAGCTCCACTCCCAAACTCTGCTCCAGAGCAGCTCGTGGTGGAGCTGGAGCTGTTTGTGGAGGTGTTTGGCTAGATCACATGGAACTGCTCTAGAAAATAGAGTTTTGAGGGTGCTAAAGCACCATCATGCCCTTGATTGGGCTACGTATATTTTTCAGTCTTACATTACAAGTGAAATTGAATTTTCAAAGAAAATATAAGTTTTGACCAATCAAATAAAATACTAGTACTAGTCACGTTTCAAAGTCTTACAATAGTTAACTAAACTCATAACATTTTTCTCATCTCAGCATGTATATAGTGCGTAGGTCGTAGGTGTGCGTCTTGGCAGCGGATGCTGCGGCGGTAGGTGTGCAACTTGCCCGGCGACGGATGCTAGGGCAGCAGCGTCTTGGGCTGTGGCCGCGGCGTGGGAGACAGCAGCTGGGGCGACGGCGTGCCGTGGGCGGCGCAGCTGCTGGGGCGGCGGCCTAGGATTTGGATGCGCGCACGACTTGTACGGGAGACCCGCTACAGAGCGTCAGGGGAAGGAACATATCGATAGAACGAACCGTTTTTTGCATAACCAGTGGCATTTGCGGGTAATTTTTCCCCAACTCCGCGTCTAGGTTCGTTTTTACAATTCTGGGAGCAACAAAAGGGGTGCTCCACGAAAATGAACTACAGCTCCTCTAACTCTTGGGAGTTCAGCTGCTCCCAGGAGTTTAGGAGTTGGGGTGTTTGGCTGGTTTAGGACAGCTCCGGACTGGAGTTTTGCTCCGGAGCCATGCCAAACACGTCCTAAGTCTTGTTGTGTGTTTAGTTTCAGAGTTCCAGCTTTGGTGTTGTCGTATTTTCGTCAGCTTTCAGTTAGCGTGAGTTGCTTTCTTTTGTGAGTGAATTCATCGCAGCACAAACACTCTACGCTCTTGTGAGTGATATCTCCCTCCACAATGCCTCTTCTCACCCGAGGCATGGTGGTTAATTGGTAAAAATATCGGTTCAACAGGCGCACACATCTTTTTTAGTTAGCTAGGTTCAGTTGCAATGCCAGGACAAAGATTTGCCTATACCTAGTAGCTAGCCACCCAACAGCTAGAAGGTTTAGTGCCCTCCTGAGGGCACCTTCCATTTTCGAGCTAACATGCAGAGACATTGTTCACTCCATCATTAATTCTTTATATTCTAGGGGACTCGCTAATTTTCAACCGATTGAAAGTTTGGGAATCTTTCAATTAATCAACATCCAATACCACTAGATTGAAATCGGATGATCACAAAAATAACTTTTTTCTATAGTTCATCAATAGATTTTTTTCCCTCTATCTTACATGTCACACAACCCTACAAAAATAAATAACAATACACAAATCATGTTAATTGAAAGTTTCTCAAACTTTCAGTCGATTGAAAAGGAGGAAAGATGATATTCTAAGCTGATCAACCAATTAAACATGCAGCCACGCGGATTATTCAAGTCCATAGAAAAGGTAGGTCAGTAGATGTGATTCATGTGTGCGGAGCATGGCAGTGACATGCTTGTAGTAGATAGCATCTCAACAAATTTCGACAAATTTATGTATCTAGAAGAAATTATAAATTTGTTAGCTCTACATGGCAATGTTGGGTTGCTTTCGTCGTTTTCTACCTTTTTGCCATCTGTTGACTTTATTTCATTACAATTTTGATGAGCAGGAGTATTCTTGGATCATAAGAAGGATTTGATAGTTAACAACACGTAAACAACCACACAGCTTACAATACAATCCAAGTTTTTTTCCTCCTTTTTCGAGAATGACTTTTGTGGGCATAGTGGCATGTGTCCATCCTAGCTTTTTTTATTAATTATGGTTAAATATAAATATTGAATCTATGATTATACTATTAAACATGTCATATTAGTTGTAGACATATTGTCAAATCACAAATTGAAGTTCAGAAATATCAATTTTTGATAAATTCGTCAAATTTAACAGAATTTCATGAATTTATCAGAATTTGATGTTTTTGTACTTCAGTTTATGATTTGACAATATATTTACAACTAGTCTGACATGTTTAATAGTACAATCAGATATTCAATATTTATACTATCCATAATTAATAGAAAAGCTAAGGTGGACACATGCCCCTATGTTCACTAAAGTATTTTTCTTTCCAAATACCAAGAAAATACTGGAAGAAGTGTATGGAGTATTGGAGTTCAAGTAATAGACGCAAGAACATGGCAATAACCAAAAGGACTAGAAAGTTCAACAACCAGCAATATATTGGTAGTATATTACAGCATGCATGAAATGTAGGAAAGATCAAAGTAGCATAAGTTTCCATGTAGAAATAACCATAAAGATGACACAACAAATTAAAGGTGCCCAGAAAAAACTAACCTAGAGCAAAACAAAGTCCCCCAAGATAAAATCTGCAAAACATAGATTTCATCATCATTCTAATCCCTTTCTGCCACTCGTGACTGTGGACCTCACCGGCATGAAAGAAGGCAACGAAGAGCCCATCAGCCTAATGCTTCCTGCTTGTGCTTCTTTCCTCGGTGTCGCTGTCAAGTTGCGGCGGGCCTATGGACAGATCGAGATCGATGCCGCTGTCAAGCTGTGGCGGGCCTATGGACAGATTGAGATCGATGTCGCTGTCAAGCTGTGGCTCCGGCAGCAGCGACCAACCGGATGCACTATCTTCAACACTGCTGTGGCCGGAGCCGCTGCTCCCAAGCGAGCTGCTACTGGAGCTGGGACGTGAGTCGATGCCGCGGGCGCGGATCTCTCGCTTCATGTACGTGTTCCAGTAGTTTTTGATCTCGTTGTCCGTTCGCCCGAGCCTTCTGGCAATCATAGACCACCTGTTCACCACAGTTAATTAGCATCAGGAACCTGATAAACATATATGTGCCGGAAATATTACAGTGGCTAATTTTGTTCTTGATACTTGTTTCCGTGGAGCTTGTGGAGCTCGATGATGGTGTCTTCCTCTTCCTTGGTGAAGTTGCCGCGCTTGAGGTCTGGCCGGAGGTAGTTGATCCACCGGAGGCGGCAGCTCTTGCCGCACCGCTGCAGCCCTGCCGCCTTGGGTAGCGTCCTCCAGGATCCGTGGCCGTGGGCCTGGATGTAGGCGACTAGCCGCTGGTCTTCCTCCTTAGTCCAGGCGCCCTTGTTCGTGTGTGGCTTCTCGCAGCACGGTGACCTCCCCATCTCTGCCTGTGAGTGTTGCAAGAGGGAGAGATTTGAAAGCGTGGATTATATAGAGAAGGGAGAAGAAGGGAGCCCATTGACACTAAGCTTGATGATCTCTCTTGGAGACATTTGACTGGGTACGTATGACTTGAGGAGAGACGAAAGAGTGTTCGCCAAAGCAGCTCCAGGGATGGAATTTGGTGGGCAGGTCTCAATTCTGACCGCTGCTGCCTACCTACTCCTTGTCCATGTTTCTTTAATTCTTCTATTATATTTTTTATTATGTATAAGCATTGGAATGTGTGGCTTAAAAGCAGTAATACTAATAAATCCAGGAAACTTTGACCACTTATTGCATTTTCTTTGTTGATATAACCAGATAGCGCACCGAGTTCAAATTTACAACACTGATGTCCCAATGTTAACAATAATGCAAATACAGCACATCATATGCTAACAAAAGGCATAAAATATATAATGGTGTGGATGAATGGGAAGACATGCATATGGTAGCTAAAACCAACCACATCACTTTGAATTGTGCGAAAGAGAGTTTCATATGGCGGCTCCATAAGACAGGCCAATTTTCAGTCCACTCGATGTATCCACACTTGATTATTCAAAACACTTTGTTCTCTCACAAGGTAAATTACGAACTGAAAAATCATCTTATGATTAAGATATTTCTATGTAGCTTTAAAAGGAGTTATTTTGACCAAGTATAACTTAGCAAAGAGGAATTGGAAAGACAATCAGAAATGTTGTTAGTGTGCCCTGCAATGAAACAAGTTAACATCTTCATTTTAATTGTCATCATGCTACGACAATTTGGAGAACAATAATGTTAGGGGCCTTGCTCTCTAATTTTAATATATAAAAAGGAGATACATATACTATTCTGGTTGGGGCGGTTGCATTATGTTGAGAAATAGAGAGATGTCGTAACGATCTCATGTTTGAAAATTGCAAATATACTTCTTTTATGCAGACTATATTCATGGGAGCATAAAGGCACCGGTTCTGGTCACTGTTGCAGCATCAGGAGGAGATAAAAGGGGCATTATTCAAGAGTGCAAGCAGATAATTAGAGACAATGGTGTTAGAGTTGTTCGCATCTCATGGATGGAAACACAATAATAGACTTTGTTATCTTTCTCTTTTTTATTTCATTTTGTTTCCCCATTCATCGATATGTCCAAAGCCATGCAATATGTTAAATGTCGTGTGCGATAATGCAGAGGTGGGAAGATGCTTCGATTTTCTAAAAAAATAATATGTAAGACCAAGCATGGAGTCGCAAGTAATAGGTGATGTGCATGGTGTTGTTGATGAGGCCGACGTGTACCAACTTCTAAATCGAAGGAATTAATGTGGGGTAGGTAACGCACGTAGGCATGCTCGTACAACAGCTGCATGCATTCTGCACACCTGAGCGTGCCCTCTACTGCGACCTTTCTATGACTCTTCTCACCAAACACGATTGAAATTTTCATTCAGCGATCGTGGTCATGGATAGTTACGCTCTGCTTGAGACTCAGTCAGTGCGCCAGATTAGTACACTCATAATAAAACTGCTAATGCACTCCAGTTTACAAAATTTACGTATTAAATTACTCGCAACAAAAGAAAATGGATATAGATGTGCTTAAACTACTTATTCGGCAGTTGAAGCCTTTCATACGTGAAGGTCCAGGATCAGGTCGACAATGGTACGTAAATAGGTGCCCAAAGTCTTAGAGGTACAGTGTCGATACAGTGTCTCCATGTTAGCTTCCATCAGGATTATATAAAAATTTAATATCTTTTTGTGGGCATCCAGATGCAAGCATGGTTAACAAAACCGTTGAAAATCGCTCGGTTTTCACAGTAACCGGTGAAACTAGTCCGGATCAATGTCCTCGAACAGTCGATTTTCACTGAAAACTGAACCTAGACACTGTGACAAAAAATGGGGTTTTTCTCAGTTTTATGATAAACTAGAGTGGTTCACGGTTGTCATCCCTGGATGCAGGATCTTGAGGCTTTCAAATCGTTATTTGTTATCTTATGCCTCTATTATGTAATCTAACGAAGTCGAACAACATTTATGGAATTTTGACCGGTGGCTTGTCTGAAATATCTGGAGACAACCATCTGCTACATTTCAACAATTGCAAGGGTTTGATCCTGTCAAACCGGAAAGGGTGGGCGTTTAAATGAGACCATGGAAAGTTAGATTACAGAAGTTAGAAGGGTACGAAATGTCTGACGCTGGCAAGGTACTTTTCAAGGTCTGTCGTCTTTTGCAGTGGCCAACATGAATGATTAGTTTTAGAATCTTTCGAAGTACCCTTTGTCTGTCAAGAATTTATTTCTCCACCACCTTCTATTATTTTTTCATGTAAAAGAACAAATTGTACATGAATCTTTCAAACGAAGAGAATACTCAAGTTCAAGCAAAGTTTGTACCGACCAGGGGCGTGCGGTATTCCGCCAACCAGCTTAGCTAAACTTGTAATGTATAGCTTCTTTTTTCGTGAGATGCGTGTTCTCCATCCGACTAATCGACTGAGCTTCATATTTTACCTTTGTGTTCTATCCTGGACATGGGATTTGTCTTCCTTTTGGGCCTGACGATCTTTCAACACTGTTGCCATTCTCTGCTGTGTACGCATCAACGACCTCTGTGGACCAAGATAGCTAAATAGCTAGCTAGCTTGGTTTACTAGAATATTTCTCGAGGACCAAGCTGTTCTAATGATGCTAAGGTCAAGATCCATTAGGGTATTAGGAATGACGCAGGTATTTAAAAAATAGAGACCTATAGAAGACTCCAACTAGTATTTTTACACTCACTACCATAAAACAAGCCTATAGCGGCGCAGGCCGAAACCCAATTGCGGCGCGGGCCAAATTATCTGCCGCTACAGTGAATCTCACATTTTTAACGGCGGTCCATATTACTACCCGCCGCTATTTGGGCCATGAACCGGCCCAACCCACCATTGCTTCCACACGATATAAAAACGCCCCAAACCCTATCTCCCTCATCTCTTCCATCCTCCAGGCCGCCCTCCACTTTGCCGCCTCCCCTCCCCCGTCGGCCGCCACCGCCGCCCCTCGACCTCGGCCACCCCCTCCTCGCTCTCGGCCTCCCCTCCCCGCCGCCCTCCACTTCGTCGCCTCCTCTCTCCCATCAGCTGCCGCAGCCGGTCCCTCGACCTGATGCGGAGGGGCGCCGCCCCCGCCACATAGTCGTCCTCGGCCTCCCCTCCCCGCCGCCCCCTCGATCCGACGCGGAGGGCCGGCGGCGGATCTGCTGCCGCCTTCTCCTCGTCCATGCAGGACGGATCCGCCGCCGCACCCTCCTCTTCGGCTACCCCATCCTCCCCGGCGGCACGTGGAGGGCGGCGGATCCGCCGCCACCTCCTCCTCGGCGGCGCGCGGGGTGGCGATCCCCACATCCAGCGGCCGCGAGCGGCACCTCCCCTGGCCAGGTTGGCGGGGGCCGCGAGCAGCACCTCCTCCCTCCTTTGGCGCTCGGGCGAACTCCTCCCTCCTTTGGCCGGGGCGAGCTGCGACGGCCACCTGCCGGGGTCCCGATCTGCTTTTTTTTTTTTTTTTTGATCCTGCTATTTGTACCAGCGGGTGATATTATTATCCGCCGTTACGATCGCCGTTACGATGTATATCTGTAACGGCGGCCTATAACGTGCACGCCGCTATAGTCAAATGTTTTTAGCTGCGGAAGCGTAGCGGCGGGTGGGCGTACCTGCCGCTACAGTGCCTTTCAGACCGCCGCTATAGTGCTGTTCTGTAGTAGTGACTTGCACAAAATAAGTACAACAAATTTCATCTGTGCTTTTAGTTTTCTCAGTAATGAAAAACCTCCGAGTTTCAAATATGTATCATCTTAGGTTCATTTGACCCTTCTAAAACGCAGATAACAAGAACTTCAAAGGTATATTAGGCTGATGACAGTCCTAAGAATTCGTGTGCTGAAGAGGACAATGTTATATTGTAGTACTTAGTATCGAGGTTCGGTTCTATATTTGAAGGATCAATGGGGTTGGAAATTGATACATAACCTAACAGGCTATCACTGTGCGTTTGTTTAGGGAATAGGTAAGATCGAACACTTCGCTCATAGTATGGTCCTGTATGTGATTGCTCATTTGATGGCGATTATTTGAGCACACATTTTGCTGCTTCAGTACACAGCACGTAACACAACACAGAGGAGTTTTCAATGCTCGCGCAAGCATGAGCAACCCATGACTGCATCTTAGAGAGCATGTGCCATATTTTGCTTGGAGGTTCAGCCTCTATCGATAGTAGAATCTCCTGCCTACCAGGAGATATAGTCATGCGTTGCTCATGCTTGCGCGAGCATTGAAAATTTTCCTTCTAGCTCTAGATGTTCAAGTGTGGTGCAAGAAAAGAAAAACATTTCACTAAGGCTCTGTTTGTCATAGCTTCACCTTCAATTTTGTCTTCAGTTTAAACTATAAAAAATTAAGCTACTTTAGTCTATGTTATAGATTCTAATTGGGATAATTGCAAAACAAGTCCTGTTTTGGAAGCTAATTTTGAAAATGGATCATTTTTTCAAGTTTGCAAAATCGGTCCAATTCTTTGCAAAACTGGTCCACTTTTGTTGCAAAATCGATCCACTTATTTGAAAAACAAGACCTATAAGGTGCAGCTTCAGATTAAAAAAAAGGGACCGATTTTTGCAAACTTGGAAAAAGTGAACCGTTTTCAGAATTATGATCCAAAATATGACTTGTTTTGTAATTGCCCCATTCTAATTCTGTCATGGATCTTAGTGTTGGAGCTATACCAAATAGGGACTAAGTAAGTTTAAAAAAAAATAGGGACTAAGTAAATGGGTTCTGGGTATAAATCTACTCCAAGTCACTACATTGGTTCGATTTATGTCACCAAATTAAACCGACCTAGTCAAGGAGGAAAATCCGGGTTTAGCGGGATATTACTGGACAACGACCAAATCTCACAATCAATTAATATTTACAAACACGATCAAGCTTACTTCATCGAGCATAATTGTTGTTCACATCGCTCATAGTTAAACAATTGATAATGGCATCGAGGAATCGCCGTGCTATTCATTAGAATGCACAGGATAGGAAAATATTCCACCCTAGCGGAATCCCCGTTTTCACACTACAGAACAGATCGGTAACAATCCCGAAAAGTGAAAGCTTGTCTGTATTATACGTCTACATATATCCACCATATGCAGTCATGCAACCATGAAAAGTCAGTTCTACTTCTTACGACGGCACGACCATACTCATAGCAAAACTTCAGCGGGAATATAGACTTGCTTGCGTTCACAAATGGGGCGTGAATACGCTAGTGCACACTGACAATGCCCTATTTTTTTATTTAAGTAAAGTTCACTTTACTTCCTCCTCTTGCTATGGTCTAAATTCACTTAACCCTTCAAACTATGAAATCAATTGTTTCACTTCATCCAAGTTTGCAACACAATTCATTTTCCTTATGCGGTTTTGCTGTGCGATTTTTTCCACCACGGCGCCCGAGATAGTCTGCTGGCGGTGTTGTTGCCTTCAAGCGAGGAAGACCTGGGTGTGATTGTCGGCCTCGATAGACAACTTAATAGCCTACCTCCGCCTCGACTCGCGCCCCTTCACCTCCGCGTCCACCCCACTCCCCCACCCCACATGAAGACCTCGCTATTCTCCATGCCCATCACCACCACCTTGTTGACATCTGGCAAGTGAACTCGAGCCTATCTTAGGTACCACCACTACTACAAAACACCCCCTGTAGACACGCTTTATTTAAGATCTAGATACGTTTATTTTGTCTCAATAAAAAAATAGAGACGTCTTCATAAATCGTGTCCGAGGCGTCTCCGAACGTGCCGTGTCAAAGCTTGGTAAATATGATTTTTGAAAACATGTCTATTGAAGTATAAGACGTTTAATAGAGATGCTATAAAGCATAGATATGTTTATAGATACGTTTTCACGAATGCGTTGTATGTATTATAGTAGACACGTTTTGTGACATGTTAATAATCTTAGACACGATTTTATTGATACGTTTAGACTGTGTTTCTATCAATATAGACACATTGTATACAATGCATCAAAAAATATTCTTGTAAAACTTGTTCTAAACGATTGACTTATTCATGCAATTAGTAGGAATTGAACCTGCGACTTCGTCATTTTCTACAATCTCATCTAACCAACTCACCTAGGAAACAAAGTTGACATTCTTTGACCATATATTATTTTATATGCATGTTCTCTTAGTGCATTAACGTCTCTAGGATTTTCAATGTCAAAAATGTCTCTAAACGAGGGTAGATACGATAAAAACGTGTCTAATATCATCTCACTTTTTATACGATTTCAATAACGTGTTAGCAAACGTGTCCGATGTCGTGGGATACGATTAAAGCATCTCTCAATCCCATATCATTTTGAGATTCCCTCTAAAACATGTCAACAAACGTATTTACGTTGGATATCGATGGTTCAAAGCGTATCTAAAATCGTAACACTTTGTGATATTTTACAAAGCATGTCAAAAAACGTGTTTATCGTTTTATTTACGTTAAAGCGTCTCTAAGAGCATGTCATGTTGACACATTCTTAAAATCGTGTCAAAAAGTATGTCTAGCTACTTATGTAGGCACGCTTACAAAAACGTAGCAATACAAACGTGCCTAGAGGCCATTTTTCTTGTAGTGCACGGTGGTAAAATTACTATGCAAAACCGGTCAAGGGAAAAAGTGAATGGTATTGTAAACTTGGAGAAAATAAAATAAACGATTTCCTAGTTCGATGGTTTAAGCATGCCCGGTAATAACTAGAGGGAGCAAGTAGATTTTATCCTTTTAATTGTTTAGATTGTTGAGTTATTGGTAGATCATAGACAAGCAGTAATATGTAGTAGATCACGACATAACGAAACAGTAAAAACTAAAGGAATAAAGGAGACAAAATTCTTTATTACTCTGTATTTTCGTGTTACAAAGGGGGTCTCCTCAACTAATAGTGGAACCCCACTACGTGTTAGGTCCAGATTTGATAAGAAGCCCACATAGGTTAAAAAGTCTTCTTGTACGAGGTGAGCTTGACCCAAATAAGAGTTTTACAACATAGACAATTGAAACCCATGTGTGGTCATACTCCAACAGTTAGAGTTGCTAAAGAATGGTATAGCCGAATGGGCTTAACAGTCGCTTTTATTCACCCACTGTCTATGTTCGGGAGGATCATGGGCTGGCGGTAGGCTACCATTCGATCGTGGGCCAAGCATCAGCTAGGCCCGCAAGGAAAAGGGACATTCGCCAAGCACCCCTCCGCTTTCTCCTCATTGATACACCCACCTACCCGACACGTCACCATCACCCCGCGACAACCTCCGACAGTCCGACGAATCCTCCGCGGCCTCCGCCGCCGCGTCCTCCCCAGCTGCCAGCTGCTCCGGCGATCCCGGTTTGAGGAATAAAAGCGGAGCACGCTGTGGCTTCCCGCGCCTTCGCGACCGCCGCCTCCGGCCTCCGCGGCAGGGTGAGATCCCTCACCCGCCGATCGCCGCGGCCGCGGCCGCTGGAACCGATGTCCTCCTCCCGGGCCCCAGCGTGTGGGGCGGCGTTCGACCCCTTCGACGTCGAGGCCGACCCGCCGCCACGCCCGCACCTGACGCCCGAGCAGGTGGAGCTCTGCTGGGACGCGCTAGGGCACTTCGAGGAGAGGAGGAAGCGGAAGAATGCATTGTCCGATGAGTTCGGCAGCCTGTGGGTATGGATGAATGGCTGTTTGTTCAATTATTGTGGATTCGGCTTTGTGGTTGTTCTGGACTTTTGTGGTGAATACGTAGACCCTGCTGCCTAGGCAATCTGATATCACTGGTAGAAATATTTGGACAATGCATTTACCATACAAAATTTCTCATTAGCATTTACCATGCCTACTGTTACTGTGTAGAAGTTTCATTTTTTAACAGCGGCGATGACTGAACTAGTGGAATGCTATAATAATAATCTGCGTGCTGTTTGATTATGTATTTGATTCCTTGGTGATGCCTTGCTTTGAATCCGACGAATGGTGTTGGATTTCTTTAGTCTCAAACTGTCAAACAATTGGGATCTCATATAGTGATATGATATGATATCCGAAATGGTACCAAGTAAATCTCTTACTGGCACTATTTTTAAAATGAAAGATGCATAACCTTGACCTTTATTAGCTGAATATGTCTTATATTTAAAGTATGAATACTTCCAAATATAACAGAGTAGGTGCCAGGGATAAAATTGACTGTTTATTGTAGGTGACTACATTGTTGTTCTAATATATGCATCTATAATGTTCTACCAAGTCTTCTTTTGCTATCTTAGAAGTAACATATTTTTTTTCATTGCTCATGATTATTTTTCTTAGGCCGTGCCAGAAGCTGCCAAGTGGACGTAATATCAGTGTGGCTCATTATCCTGCTAACAGAGAGAAAAATCGCTATATTAATGTTTTGCCATGTGAGTGTTTCCAGTTGTATCCCTATTATTGCGATTTTTTCAGTGTGCATCTAGCTCCCGTTTAATTTGAAGCATTAGGATTTTTGACTTTGACTTGTTTGTTCTATTAAGTTGATGAAACCAGGGTACAACTGAATCCATCAACAAGCAGTCGTACTACAAAAGATGATTACATCAATGCAAGCTTTGTAAAGGTAGAGTTCCATATCCTTATGTTTATTTTATGCTATACTGTTCATGTTGCTTTTCTGAATCCTGTGTAGCATAACTCAAGGTCAGTAATAAAGATGCTGCTTCGAACTTGTAGGCTACTGAGGATGACAGAATTGCAACCTTTATTTCCACTCAAGGTCCTCTAGCCAATACATTTGAAGATTTTTGGCAAATGGTCTGTGAAAATCAGTGCCCTGCGATTGTCATGCTCACTGAGTTCGATGGTCTTAAGGTGCTTGCTTACACTCAGAATTCTTGCAACTTCCATTAGATTGGGTTGATGAACAAATAAAATAGGTCATGCTGGCATCTTTTTCCTACTATCTTACATGCTTATATGAACCGGGGATGCAAAACAATTCCACTTACAAGGATATTTCTGGCAATAAAAATGATCGAAACTTGCTGGGTTTAAGCTTCTCGTATTCTCTCTGACCTTCTAAATTGTCTATTGTCAATATTGATTTTATACATACTCCTATGTTGGCTGTGCTGTATGAATGAATGTAGAGAATAATATGTACTGAACTACTGATGTCTTACTTCCTTGGGCTTCTGTTCTGCATTATACCTAGTAGAGTATTTGCTCTACTATCTGCATGTTAATTTTGAAGAAATTATGATTATGATAATGACAGTGTGATGAATATCTCCCTTTACGCAATGGGCAAGGAGTATATGGGAAGTATAATGTGAAGATCAGGAAGGCCAGAAGAGATAACCATGAATTGTGGTTTCGTGATATCGAGGTGCAATGCAACGAGGTAAATAGATCTGAAAAGAATTGTGGTTTCATTTATGTTTTTTTTGTTGATATGTTAAAAAAAATGCATGCTAGGATTTCATTTACTTCTTTGTCTATATAACTTTGTGCTAATTGTCTGAGTCGTTGACATTTGCTCAAACACTTGATGTGCCACATTTTTCCTTTTGAGACTATGATATGATCATGTTAAAGCTATATTGTTCTAAATATAATCATATGTGGCACCATTTCTGATCATCTAGGAATCAGTAGCTTTGTTTGAAAAATTTAGAACTATAATATTAAGTAATGGTATAAATCTCGCTTATTTATATTACGCTGTGTGGAGAACTGGAGATATAAGGTATGTACTAAGGTGATAGTTAATGTCTCAAGTATGTCACATAAAAAAATGGATGTGGTCATTGTCCCTATGCATATATCAACAAAATGCATTCATATAATGGTGAAATTAACAAAACAAAGTTGATCATTTCCCTGTGCAAATATTAGCATTTATGATTAAATCTTTTCTAATCACTGAATTTGATATTGTAGTCAGGCAAAGTTCACTCTGTACTGCATATTGAGTATCCTGATTGGCCTGACCATGGAGTGCCACACAATACTGCTGCTGTAAGACAAATTTGGAAACGAGTGCATCACATTCCAAGAGAACATCCTATAGTTGCACATTGCAGGTTTGCTTCAACTTGATGGAATGTCTCTCCGTGCATGCCTTTTCTTCTTGTAACACTGTTTTTGTACCTTTCTGCAGTGCAGGTATTGGAAGAACCGGTACTTACATTACCATCCATACTACAATTGAGAGAATTCTTCTTGGCGACAAAGACTCTTATAATCTTGTTGAGACTGTAAAAAGTTTTAGATGCCAACGAACTGGAATGGTCCAAACAGAGGTAGGCTCGACTTTTCCCTTTTTAACTCCTATTATCTGCTTCAGCCAAAGTATGCACCAAAGTCCAACATCATTTGAGATAGAAGATTGTCATATATATTTGTTATGCTTTCACCCTCATCTCCCTCATAGTTTTTGGAATAGAAGATTGTGATATGAATTAACTGGAAGTATGAAATTAGAGAGAAGACATTACATGATACATTATCATTGATTACATGACAAGTTCTTTAACTGAGTGTAATATTTACATATAGTTTTTGGGTTAGAAGATCGTGATATGAATTAATTGGCAGTGTGAATTAGAGAGGAGGCTAATGATGCATTTTTCATTGATTACGTGACATCATCTGGGATTGAATGTAATATGATTATTTTGCTGAACTTGTGTTAATGCAATGCTGCTGGTTAGTAACTATAACATTGGTCATATAGCACGTAGCATGCGCATAGATTAACGCCCTGTTTGGATATTATAGTATATTTTAAATTATATGGTGTACTAAACCCATTGTTCATGCGGCTAGGATACACTACAGTTTGACAATACCACAGTTTAGTGTAGTTTTAATGAAAACCAAGATGTGTTTTGATGTTCTTGTATTTAATGCAGTATATTTCAGAAAACATAACTATCGTGACCTTGATCCTACATCTAGATCATCATTGGAAATTTATGGACAAATTGTAGAGTACATTTTTCCTTGGAATTTTATTTGAGTATATGCCAATTACAAGTAGTAATTTTCTAAACTCAAAAGGTGAATAGGGGATTTGAAATCAAGTTCCAAAGTCAAGCATGTGTGTAAAAAAGATATGAGTGAAACTTGTACAGACATGTGTAGAATAAACTATGAATGCTATGCAGCCGAGTTGAGAAATGATTTACAAATTACAACTGATGAGCGGTGCATGTGGGAGAGCAGTAGGCCGTGGCTTAGTTTTGGAAAAAAAGAGGTATGGAGTAGATTTTTTAAAACTGCAAAAATACTGTGCTATGGGCTATACTTTGGTTTACAAACCCACAAAGTTTCTTGTATCCAAACACGTCAAAGGAAAACCATGGTATTCACCTAAAAATACTTTGTATCCAAACAGGGCCTATGTTTTGTTTGGTAATCCCAATGGCCAGATCCAGTACTATTAGTGCGCTTATTTATATTATTTTTGTAGACTTGTTAATATCTTTAGGCTCAATGCATGAATGATGTAGTATCTTTTACAGACTATAGAGATATCCTAATGGCATATATTCTGCATTTTTAGGAACAGTACAAGTTCTGCTATCGGGCAATTGCTGATGAGCTGAAAGATCTGCTAAACTCAAACCATTAAGGTAGTTGCATGATGCATACGGTACTGCACAAGAGTATATACCTGGACGTATGTTATTCTTATTATATATGAATCCCATTTCTGTTCCTTCATGCAGGAAGGACCCCCCCAAAGTGGTGTCTCCTGTCCATCTTCAATATCGATGAAGATTGTCACTTTGGTTGGGCGTATCCCTTCCTCCATGTGTACTACATCAAGATCACAGTGACACCTATATTTTGATGTGACATCCAGCATATTAGTTATTTAGAATTCTTTGTGTAAAATCGAACTACCAGAACAATGAAAATGTAATACTAAAATACGTTGAAATCTGTAAGTATCTTGAATTGAGCAACAGGGTTTCCAAGAAAGCCAAAGATGATAAAACTGAACATATTAGGAAGGTAAAATTGGAATAAAATATTCGTACACGGCAACATTGCTGGATATGTAGAAAGGAGGTGCGCGCTCCGCCTGCTTAAAGTGCACGGTTATGTAGTCGCGTTCAGGTGCTATTCACGAGCGACCTTCTGTTAGCTACAGTACGTTTCATTGTCATCGGATGGGTTCAGAGCTCACGCAGTCGTCCTGCCTTTTGAATGCAGGAGAATCGAGTGCTATCAGTACGTTTCATTGTCATCGGATGGGTTCAGAGCTCACGCAGTCGTCCTGCCTTTTGAATGCAGGAGAATCATGCATCCGCTTGACAGTCTTTGAGATCTGGTCGACACAGAAGATACTAAAGTGACAAAGAACATGCCAGGCGTGGGTATAAGGCAATAGTGGTCCGCCATCGATTGATTTTTCCTTGCAAATGAAGCAAGAACAGGAAACGGTCCCTCAGTCCCTCTGCCTCTGACGGTGTCCTCGGGAAGGTGAGAATTGAATTGTGTCGTCTATTGATTGGTTGTCTTCTTACCTTTGACTCAGAATAACTCACACGAAATGAACATTGAGCTTTATTCTCATTTTGTGTTCTATACAAGTACTATAACGGTTATTGATCAATCATTTTCGAGTCAAATATTTATTTCTGAAGTCCCCGTCAAGCCCATCCCTTATATGTCATTTTCCTTTTAGTGTCGATTTGTGTTATATGGACCAATTACCCTAAAGAAGAAGTCCTTATTTACCCCTACAAAATAAACATTGACATATCTCCTATTTCCTCCACATAAAAAACTCACCTCTTCTCTGGACTATTTTTTAGAGCTTTGATATTTATCTGTCGATAATTTTCTTTCTAAAATCTATCACATTTTTGGAACATTCAAATCGAACTACCAGAACAACGAAAATGTAATACTACAATAATTAGAATACACAATTGGAACAACCAGATCACTATCATGCACTCTTACAACAATCATGTCTTAAACGAGCCTATTGTTCCGGTAGTGTATATTCATTGTTCTAATAGTATAGGTTCATTGTTTCAGCAATATAATTTGAATGTTCCAAAAAATCGATAGTTTGAGAAAAAAATTGTCGACAGATAAATAGTCACTTCCATTTTTTATTGAGAATGATATATACGTAATGCAAAAATGAAGAAAATGTATAGGATCGTGACATTAGTCACTCCTTGGTGGCACTGTAAAACTGCTCATATTAGTTATTCTCTCATGAGCAGTATGACTAAGTGAATTTAGGTAGTATTGATTTTATTGAGATATTTTTGAAGAAAATAAAATAGCAGAGTTGCAGGTGGGAAGAAAATGATAACATAGCTAAGCCATCAATGGTACAACTTATAAGTCGACTGACAGAAATTAAGGGTGGATAACTGATACATTTAAGTATTTGTACCAATGCTGGGAGTAAGGTTCAACAGGACAAATAAAGGATGAAAGCTTCCACTATCGTTTTGCTTTGTTATCATCGATGGCAACGAAGCACTGCTTTGACAGTGTCAGAATACGCCACGGCAATCGTACTCCTCCAACTGTAACTGTAAAGCAAGGATTGGTTGAGGTAGTTGGCACCAGCAGCCTAAGCCGTCATGTGGTGCAGTAGTACTGGCACGTACGAATCCTCTACCTACCAGCAGATGAGATGAAAACATGCCTGAATATTTGGACAGAAGCGTTGCAACAACAACCAAAAGCATATCAGACCGTCGTGTTCCCACACTTTATTCATCTGTCCGAGGATCCCAAATTGGCAATCAATCACGTCAGCTAGCTGCAGTTACACCAACAACACTCGCTCCTGGACCAATCTCTTCAATTTTCTCACTCAAAACACATAACAAACTCATGCTTAAAACATTAATACGATATTATTAGGTAGTGGGTCAGTGCTTGATGTAGAGGTTGTACTCGACGGTGGCGTCGCCGGACTTGAGGTCAAAGGTGTGCGTCCGGGCCTGCGCGTACCCCCTCGCCCACCGGAACTCGCCGGTGCCGCCGACGACGGCCATCTCCCTCACCTCGGAGAACACCTCGTTCCGGCCGAAGATGGCCACCGTGCTGCCGTTGTACTTGCCGCCCTGGAACACGAAGTTCATGCTCATCATCAGCTGCACCTTGTCCTTGCCGGCGCTGATGTAGGTGCCCTGCGCGCGGCCGAGGAGCTCCGAGGACTTGAGGTCGGGCCCATCCGTCAGCGCGTCGTCGATGACGATCACCGCGCCGAAGAAGCTCTTGGAGGTGTTGGTCACGGCGGCGTGCGCCACCTGCACCGCAGTTGCGTTGGGCCCGCTCACCTGGTCGTGCCAGTACAGCTTGATGTGTGTCGTCTTCTCCGCCGCGGCGGTGGTGGCGGCGGAGAGGGTGAGAAGGAGGAGGCCGAGGGCCGAGAGCACGGCGGGGAAGGCCATGGCACACAAGTCAGAGTACGCGATGTGTAGCAATGGCGTTTGCCCGTGCCTGTATTTATGCTCGCGTCCGGAGCTTTCGGAAGTGACCAAAGAATTTATGTGCACGTCGCATCGCGTGTTGAGTGGGGTGATTAATAATTAATTACTGATTTTGTTGTTGCTTTAGGAATTGGGAGAGGAATTAATGTTTGGTAAGATGCCATCGTCGCGGAGGAGGGTCTTGGCGCGAGAGATACGGCTGTGGAAAGAAGACAAGAATTGACATGGTGACGAGGAGGTGACGGAAAGCCCCCAGTTCCTTGCCGTTCGGCCAAGACATGCAGGAGCAGGCACCACCAGGCACACCAGGAGTCCAGGATGATATATCTAGAAGGTGCTGGCCCGTACAAAGCGCGTCGACGTTTGACAGTGAAGTCGTGCTCAACAGTTGACGGCTAAGTTTTAACGAAAACGTGCCGCAATCCTCCCTGGAGTCTTGCCTTTTTTTTCTCTAAATTTTAGGATGTTTTCATGTGCCATGTTTCCTCTCTAACTAATACCGGTAACTAGCTAATTGGTGGCCCGCACATATTCACTGTAAAAAAGATAAATCACTTATAGGGCAATTATGAATGGGTGCAAAGGTGCAAACATACAATTTCATCCGTCTCATCGTGACAACATTGCATCACGATTAGACGGATGAAATTGCATAAAATTTGAAGAGATTGATCGGTCAGACAGATGGAATTGCATGTTTGCACTATTGCACCTAAATTTCATTTGCACTAAAAATTTCTCCATTATGAGCAATCTAACTATATATTATATTATCAACGATCTTACTGTACCATTGTAGTTTTTTTTACCATATCACAATTTTTAGGTATTTGTATTTCTAACAGTTGTGGCGGTAATTCCAAACTTCTATTTTCTGTTTTCTTTTGTTGTGGCAATAATAGATTATTTTTAAAAATTGAAAGGGTATTTAGTCTCTAGTTATCTAGTAATTTTATAAGACCAATTTTACAGTATCTTTGCAACTAAAAAAATTGTGATCATCCATTTTAAATACATCAGTGACCTGTTATTTCCTAGGAGGTAATAATATGACATTTTTTTCTCTTTTGGATTTTTTTCTTGAAATTGCGTGATAATAGCATATATACTTCTAAAGCTGCCTTCTATGGAACCTGTTTCCTTGTTGGTGGAAACCTGATGGCAACATGATGTGACTTTTTCTTTTTCATGTAGCACATATCTTCATGGTGGACCATGTCATGCATTTTGGATGACACAAAAAAAAAATGAAGATGCTACACGTACAAAGAATGCATGATAGAAAGAAACAATTACGTGACAACAGAGAGAGTAACACAGTCTTTTGGGCATTCATGCATCAGATGAAAAATCCCTTCTGAGTTATCTAATAAGTACAGAGTTTCATACATATATGGCCTTTCTTTTTCACATCAAGGAAAAAGTATCTAGTGAAAGAAGATGCTCCTTTAATCTCTCAAAAAAAATATACTCGTTTCAACTTTTTGCTTTCTCTTCCCATTTTTCACTTAAAAGAATGTACTGTGATGAACTGATGGCTAATGCACACGAACACAACTAAGGCATGCTCTGTTTATTTTTTTGGTTTTTTTTATCGTAGGCATGGATAATTTTTAAAATATGAGAAAGTGTTAATTAGTCTAATTTCTTCATTAATTTCAGTGCTGTTTTTTCTTTTTTCCTTTGTTTATCAAGTTAATTTCTAAATTTCTAGAACAAATATGAAGATTTATTTTGCTGATTAAATATATATAATATAGATAGCTTTAAGCTTTAAAGGATGGCTGGCTCATTGAGTTGATCTATAAGCATAAGAGCATCCCAAGTTCTCCATAATTTTACTCTAAAAAAACTGATTTTAGAGAGTTGCTATATCTAGTGGGAGTAAAAAAATACATGCACTCCAACAGTTTAAATATCCTTACGGGAGTGAGAATTAGATGGAGGCTAAATGCAGCAACCTCCAGGCTATGGGTTGAGAGTTGGTAAATTTAGCAACCTCATTTAGATAATGGTTGAAGAATGTTTTTTACTAATCACATCCTAAATTTTGATTTAGCATCCTAAGAGAATCTCTAACAATCTCTAATAATTTTACTCCCAAAAAGCTGGTTGTAGAGAGTTGCTATATCTATTGAGAGTAAAAAAAGACATGCACTCTAACAGTTCCTAATAATTGTTTTCTAAATAGTTTAAATGTGCTTTTGGGAGTGAGAATTAGTTGGCTAAATGTAGCAACCTCCAGGCTATAGGCTGGGAGTTGATAAATTTAACAACCTCATTTATGGAACGGTTGAAGAATAGTTTTACTAATCACATCCTAAATTTTGATTTAGCAACATCTGTTTAAGGAACGGTTGGAGATGCTCTAAGAACAGTTGAAGAATGTTCCCTAAATTGAGTTGCTAAACCAAAATTTAGGGAGTTATCATTAAAAACCATCATCCAACCGTTTGATAAATCAGGTTCCTAAATTTACCAGCTCCCAAATATAGGGTCTAGAAGTGGCTATATCTTGCTGCCCCTGAACTGGTTGCTGCCCATGAACTAATTAAACAGATGCCTAATGAAATCCTACCTACACACACAACAGCAAAAGGTGCCTCACCTCACGCAGTCACGAGGTAGCCAGCTTCCGCGCGCAAACTGCTGCTCTGGCCGTTGCCGCCGCCGTCTGCATCCGCAACTGATCGATAGGACTGGATCACGTAGGAATAGGTCAAGGAAAAGAAAAGGTCCATAGGCCCACATGAAAGACCACGCGACCTGATTTTTTTAAAAAAAAAGCAAAATAGGAAACAAATTTAGAGAACTGTTGAAAGACATGTTATTTTTCTACTCTCGATAGACATACAAACTCTCTAAATTCTATTTTTTAAGTTAAAATTTAGGTAACTGTTAGAGATGCTCTGAACCCATAGATTTGTGAACACAAAGCTGCGCCGTGGGTCCACAAAATCTGCACGAGTTTATGGAGGAGCTATTGGTGAACAATCTAGCCAGTGCGGCCTCGATCGATGGCGACCGGCAAAATACTTAGTCAACTTGGCAGCGACAAAGCCGGCAAGTTTTTCTACCCGTCACTAAGTATGGCCGGCCCCCGACCGTACTTCTGGGTGCTGGCACTACGTACATACCACGTAAGCAGGCACACAACAACTAATGGTTTATGGTCCTACATATATTATTGCATTCTTGCTTGTTGAGTTGATGAGACACGCGCATAAATCTGTCCATCGTCGTCGAACTATCTCCTAATTGCCACGTCATTACTGATGTAAGCGTTGTGTCATGCTCATCATTAGATCCCTTGAAACTAATAAGGCTACCTACGGTAAAGGTTTAATTTTCGCGGAAAAAACTGAGAAACTCGAACTATGATTTTCTAGTGTCTGCGTTTTAATTCCAAAATGAGTGTCATTTCTCTAAGAAATTTATTTCGTTTTGACCGTTTGGCTGGGTTAATTTCTCTCCAATATTTTTACAAAAACCAAGAATCCAACCAAATGCATTTTAAGGAGAGAACTCTCGCAACCACTATAACGACATCTTTAAATTTTTCACATGAGCCGTCGTCATTTATGGTTTGTTACACTAGTCCATCAACCCGTGTTGTTGCACGGGTTACCAGTTTTAAAATACACAAATAGGAGAATGTATAATTTCCTGATGCTCAACATGTAGAAATCATTCATTATTTACTTTATCAATACAACGTTATAATGAAATGGCAATAAACTCAATGGGCTATTTGTTCATGTCTTGATCATGAAGCACTATGATCCACATGTTTGTTCCTGCTGTATTACTCGTAAGCTACAACAAAAACTATGGCTTACTTCTGTTAAAAAAAACTATGGTTTACTGGACAAAACTCATAATCAGACCCTAACTTATGATAATCCATTAGTTTTCCAGGAGAAGCTTATTATAAGGTATTGCCTCTAGCTTCTGTAAGGTAACAATACAACTTCAATAAGCTAAAGAAAAAAGGCTCTTATTCTCCTTCAACATCATCAGCACCTATGAAACTTGTATTCAAAAAATAAAGCCAGATAAAAGGCTAGATATTTAATGGAACTTAAATAATTATATGCCAAACTATGAAAACATAAATATTGGACATGTCATCTACGTGCTAATGCTGAAGCGGACAATAGTTCCTATTAGGCTAATGTTGTTTTCAATTTTTGACAGAAAAGACATATGGCATTGCATCTTAAAAAAATACATTGTAACTTGCCAACCAAGATTTATCTATATGCGATCAGCTTGTTGATGGCTGAAGTTGTTGCATGAATTTGATCCATACAAATCCGTTTTCTAATGATTATTTGCACAGAAACAAAAAATGACCATGCGTGTTAAAAAAATACATGGTATATTGAAGTCAACAAAGATTGATGTATATATTATCTGTTTTTTTTTCAATCCCCTTCGTGAAAACCTGGGGGTTTTCTATGTCATTTGGTTGATTTTGTAATGGCTAACTAATGGAGTCTCTTGGCATCCGGCACACGTGAAGCTTGCAGGTATGTCTTCTCTGATCCGCAGCTGTCCCAGGACGGGCTAACGCTATATATTGACAGAAAACATATATATGACGTTGCATGTTAAAAGAAATACATGGTAACTTTCCCAACCAAGATTTATCAATACTATTTGTTGTTCCAATAGCTGGGGTTCTTGCATGGATTTGATCTAGACAAATCCGTTCTAATGATTGTTCTGACAGAAAAACATATGACAGAGCATGTTAAAAGATACCTGGTAAAGCAGTTAAAGCCAGGACCCTTTTTTTAATTCCCTTCGTGAATGCTAATTGATGGAGTAGCTTGGCGCCCAGCACACATGGCTTCCAGTCCGGCAAGTATGACCGCCATGAAGTTCACATACGCTACGAAGTTCCTCCTACGCTGATGCTGCCAGCGCTTAAGGAAGATGTACGTGCGATCCGTAATGACAAAGATGCCGACAGCAATGTGTTACCATATTATGATGGATCGTGGGCACTATTGAGAAATCTTGTATCTATTGCAAAGTAGGAAATCCTAGCTTATGTCCTCTCCACGTATACACATGAATCTGCTTTTGTATGCAAGTTGAACCCACACTATTGATTATTTCCTTATTCGGCAAGGACTTACGTTGGTTTGTATATAGTATGTCTCCACGCTACGTACGGCCTGGGGGACATGAAAGCAAATCATGTAAGATCCATTGGTTATGATTTTTTAAGAATCCAAATTAACGACCGGATCTTTTGCTTTTTTGTGAGAATTTCTAGCATTTTTATCCGATTAATCTGGAGGCCTCGAAAGGAGCCTCCAATTAGTAAATATAAGATGGGACGAAACCTTCTTGTGCGAGTTGGATGTGTTTCATCAGAGGATGAACAGCAAATCAACGATAGATATCTTGACAAGATTTCTCTACTAACAAATGAACTGGACCATCGGCTACTCAAAGAACTCTCCAGAATTCCATTTGTTTTTCATTGTTAGCAGTTTGAGTATAGGTAAAGGCTGCAAGCATGCAAAATTAATTAAAAACCAGACGTATTATTGAAAGGTTTTAAGCAGTGCAAAATATACATTGCTTGCATGTGTTTGCCTGCGGTATATGAACTTCTGTCTCATTATCAATAGAACAAATGAACTTCTGTTGGCAGTTTTTATTTTGGTCCCCTATTAACAGGACTCATGTTATGCTTACGTGCTGCTTTGGTGCGTGTGCGGTCCAGCTACGTCAAGGCAACACAAGACACAGGAGATGGAAAAATGGCTGGAAAAAGGGTGCCGGTGGTTGGTCGTCGTCAACGGTGGGGCAAAGAGTCAACTGTGGCACACTTACAGCGGTACGGGTTAATTTTCTCCCCACCCGTGCAGCTACTGCCACCATCGTTTCATCAGTCAAATACTTTTGGCATGTGTGTGCCCCCTGCACATCATCGTCCTTGACTCGTTGCTGGCTATGCAGCTTAGTGCTGGTCACGTCAAAACAACGTTTTTTTTTCAGTTGGATTTGCACAATTGGCTGTGCACGTACGCGGCTTCACAAGTCATCAACACATGCATCCTTTTGTATCACGGACGAACGCAGTGATACCTTTGATAGGTGTTGCATTATATATACAAACTAACCCATGCAAGGTTTAGGTTTAGAAAAAACAAAACTATGGAAGAATTTGATCTTGGGATAGAATGTCCATTATATATGCATATTATTTCAGGCATACAGTGTCCATTCAGGTGGTGTGGTGGCGTGTGATTTTCGGCACTGGGCTGCGAGTTGGAGAACTGGAATTGGGCTGGAATGAATACAGCTGTTAGGATACAGTGCGAAACGGATTTCAGAGCCCAATACCAGATGGATTTGGCAGAACTAGAGCAGCCCATCTCCAAATCAGAACTCGACCCCTCTCTCATCTCGTGTTGCATGGTTTTTTGGCGGCGAAGCAGGTCTTGCATCATCGCCATGTTGAGCCGGTAGCGAACCGCGATATGTGCGGGGCAGCGGAGGAATCCATCCGCCATGTGCTCATTGAGTGCACGGTGGCGAGGCTGTTCTGGGCAACCGCGACATACTGATGGACTCGGTATGTTCACCAAAAGACCGGGCAGTGATTGTGTGCGGTATATATGTATTCGCTCTGGATTCTAAGGAATCGAGGCCGACATGGAGAGGTTGAGATGCCGGTGAGACAAACTGTTATTTGAGTATGTGATACTGCTTATGACCTATATATGGCAGCTTTTACATCCGGAGAAGGGGAAGAAAACAAGGGTACCGCAGAAGTGGAAACCACCGGATGAAGGGTGGACAAAATGCAATACTGATGGTGCCTACTACTCGGATGGCACTGGGGCGATAGGTGTGGCTCTGCGTGACAAGAATGGAACGCTCTTATCAGGGCTGGCACGATGGAAAGAGCACTGTCAGGATGCTCTGGTGATGGAGGCGCCAGCGTGCAAGGCTGGACTAGAGACCATGGTGTGCATCGAGTCGTCTTGGAGACAGATTGCCAAGAGCTAGTAAATATGTGGTCAATGTGAGATCGACTCGCAACGATCAGTGATTTCAGGCATTCTTGGGAGGATGTATGAGTTGAGCGTTTGTTTTCAAGAGTTTTCTTTTCAGTTTGTGAGGAGAGGATATAATCTAGTAGCTCATGAGCTAGCAAAATCTGTGTTTAGGGCGTGTGTTTCAGGTGAGTGGCACTCTGGTTACCTGAGTTGTGTCGAGAGACACGTATTGTGTGGTTGTAATCATGTTTTTGAGCAATGAAATCCTCCCTTGGTGACAAAAAATCTCTAATACTCTAAAATGCGTGCGTTTTCTCGCATAATAGCCAGGCCACATCCCTCAAGATACAACCGTTGGATCGCTCAGTTGAGAGATGAGAACCATCAGATATGCACATGCAAGTTTACACAAGATCCTTTGTGAAATTGCTAACATTTTCGAGTCTTCCCACCATCCATCTCTATTTTTTCACCTAGACCCTTCACGAAGCTTGATTTCAATCGGGGTGCTTCCACCACTCTCAAGAACTTTACATTTTGATCCTTCATGTGTGACAATTATTTTTTGGGTCCTACCAATTCTTTTTCAAGAAATTTTTCAAAAAGGATCATGTCTTAAAATTCACACCTTCATTACAAAGCATCTAATAAAATATATATGACATATTAAAAAATAATATTATTAGTTCCATTTTTAACCTATTTGAACCCATCGTGGCACATTTATAGGCCAAATTTGCTGCAGGACATCGCGACTTTCTGGAATTAGCTGAGGGACACTGAAAAAATTCATATTAGCTGGCGGACACTACCAAAATGTGGTAATTAGCTGCTGGACACTACAACATAGGAAACGAATTTTTCTAAATTTTTTATCATGATGCACATGTCACATGACGACTTGAAATTTTGCATAAGTATGTATTGTTGCATTCTCTAACTTGAAAAATTGAAAGGGTATTTTAGTCTCTAGTTGCTGCTCATAGCCTCATAGGGAACAGGTGGCTGTGGTCCCTCCTGAGAATTAGAAAATCATTGATGTTACAAAGTCATGCATGAAAGAAATTGCAAGCATTGATCTGTCTGCAAAAGGAGCTCTCAAATTTATACCAAAGTCGAGGATGGCTTCGCTTCAAGGAAGGGAGTCATCAGATCATTATAAATTACAATTCTCATTCAGAAGGTGAAGAATTCAGATTGAAGAATCGATCTTTGGTGTTTGCTATGCTATCATTGCTCGAGAATTCAGATTGTTAGTCTATTTTATTGATATTTGGGATCGAAAGTTTTGATATATCTGAATATACTTGCTGCTGATTGTAGTACCGTGAAAGATGGGGACAAAACTCAAACACTGTCACCGTGTTCCCGTCACCAGATCAGTCTATTGAAAGTTTCCCATTATTAAAACAAGAGATCCAACCTGAGGAGGAGCTAGGTGATTTTTTATTAAGGAGGAAAGTTTCCATTATTAGTTTGCTCTGTTATCATCGACGGTAACGAAGAGTTGGTGCGTTGATAATAATGTCAGAATTGGTTGAGGTGGTTGGCATTTGGCAATACGCACGAATGCTCTACCAGCAGATGAGGTGACATCACTGACATGGGCACTGAATATTTGGACAGAGGCGTCGCAACCACCAAAAAGCATATCAGATCCTCGTGTTCCCACACTTTATTCATCTTTCCGTTCCGAAAGTGGCAATCAATCATGTCAGCTAAGCTGCGGTTACACCAACACTGTCCTCGCTTCTCTGGATCGATCTCTTCAAAGTTTTTTCACACAAAAAACGCACTAAACTTTTGCTTAAAGGTAAAGCGAAATGCAGTAGTAGGTCAGTGGTTGATGTAGAGGTTGTACTCGACAGTGGCGTCGCCGGTCTTCATGTCCAGGGTGTGCGTCCTGGCCTGCGCGTATCCTCTAGCCCACCGGAACACGCCGCTGCCGCCGATGATGGCCATCTCCCTCACCTCGGAGAACACCTCGTTCCGGCCGAAGATGGCCACCGTGCTGCCATTGTACTTGCCACCCTGGAACCAATGTTTTAAATAGCACGGCTAAGAGGTTTAGGGCCGGGTATGTCACTTATTAAACAACTAATACGAGAGCTAAATCAGGTAATAGCAAGAGACAATGGCTAAATTGTACATGAACATGAATGACGGTGCACCACCTCAAATGGTATAGCGGATTATGGTGGGAGATTGAAAACCTTACCTGGAACACGAAGTTCATGTTCATCATCAGCTGGACCTTGTCCTTGCCGGCGCTGACGTAGGTGCCCTGCGCGCGGCCAACGAGCTTCGAGGAGCTGAGGTCAGGCCCATCCGTCAGCGCGTCGTCGATGACGATCACGGCGCCGAAGAAGGTCTGGGATGTGTTGGTCACCGCCGCCTGCGCCACACGCACTGCCGTTGGGTTTGCCCCGCTCATCACGTCGTGCCAGTACAACTTGATATGTGTCGTCTTCTCGCCGGCGGAGGTGGCCGGCGAGGCGGCGGCGGACAGGAGGAGAGCGATGATGAGGGGCCAGAGCACGGGGGAAGCCATGGCGCACAGACAGGTCACAGCTAGAGCGTGTAGCAATCAAAGGCGTTTGCCCTTGCGTGTATTTATGCGCGAAGCTTTGTGAAGTGACAAAAAAATATAGGTTTTGAGCGTCGCCTCGGGTGTTAGGTGGGGTGGTTTGCTTTCGGAGGAAATAAAATGTTTGTGAGGAGGTGAGAGAAAACCCCAATCTCTTGCCGTTAAGACAAGGCAGGGAGCAGGTACCAGAATGTATCTATAAGGTGCAATGGTCCGTACAAAACACTTCAATTTAAAGAGTGAAGTCTGTTGTAGTATCGGCGGATCGAAGATACGTAGATCCTGACATAAACGAAGTAATAAAAACATACAGAATAGAGGGGACCAAATTCTTTATTGCTCTGTATTTTCGTGTTACAAAAAGTTCGTCTCCTCAACTATTTATAAGGGCAGAATCCTACTGTGTGTTGGATCCAGATTTGATAAGGAGTCCACATAGGCCAGGAAGCCTTCTTCTAAAAGGTGGGTCTAACCCAATAAGCATTTTATAACACTCTCCTTAGACTCTTTATCGTGATAAATATGTTTCATAAAAACTCCTTAAAAACCCAGTGAAAAAAATAGAGAAAAGAGCACATATTACCACTCCTTATATTTCACGCATTGCCTCATCAAAAACATTAATGAGAAAACTTCATAGGAAAAACTAATAAGGGAAAAAGAGTACAATGCTTTAATCTTCGTGATTAATGCCTACCAATCTGCATGATTGATATGAATTATTTTCGAGATAATCCTTTAATTCGAGAATCTGACGTACTTATGGAAGTTCTCCATCTATTCCAAACACTTCTCTAAGTGCAATACAAGTTGTATTATCTTCATAGATAATTTTAGGGATGGAGTATATGCAACTCCATAAATAACCAATGTATAGCTTGACATTCTTCCGAACCATGCGTATTCCTCAATGTTTTGAATAGCGGGCTATAGAATATAGCGAAGTGCTCCTAGAAAAGCTATATGAGCTATAGCGTGGCTATAGCGGAAGCTATTGCCTATAGCGTTTTGTAAAAAGGGAGAACATTTTTATCGGAACTTTAGTATTTCCATCAATTTCGACCCTCATTTCATATATATGCATCCACCATTAAAACACTCCAACGTCCAAGCATGTATTTACCATATTTTATAGCGATTGGAAAGTTCACATAATGAAAATGCAACAATCATATGGACTATGAACAACAAAATTCATCACCATGGCATGACTTTTGAGTTATGAATCATAAATCAGTAATACATCGGTTGATCCCAGTTATAGCAGAGTTAGCGGATGAATTTAGTAGTAAAATTAACCGTATAGCGGAGTTAGCGGCATTAGCGACAATATTACCAATATCGTAGCGTCATCTCCCTCAAAAAGCTATAGCGAGGCTATAGCGGAGCTATAGCGGGCTATTTAAAACAATGGTATTCCTTGATAACTTCAAATGCGATGATCTCCGAGTAATTTGTCTATGGAGCAATAACCGATCGCTTCGCTGACTTCTTTGGCTTCCAGGAAATTGTAGTTCATGTTAATTTTGTAGTACTCCGAGATCTTCAGTTGTTCTTATGTATGGAAGTATTTGCCAATGCCACATGGTCAGTTTCAAGCTATATCTTGCAATTGGATGTATTTGCATGTATTGCCTCATCAAAAATCTTACGTGAGAAACCTTCGAGTAAAAGTCACTAAGAAAAAGAGTACAATACATAGCCTTATTGGTTATCATCTTCATGATGATCTATTCTTCGTGAATAACAAATATGATCTTCATGATCAAATGAATAAGTGATATTATTCAATATGCTTCCCCTCACATGGACATACCTTGAACTTCATGTTCAATGTTTTATCATACATTCGTGAAGAATGCATATTGACAATGGTAAGAAAATATTACCATAATGCTAAGTCTTGTAAAGACTTTCTCACAATCCTTCTAAGATTTTAATGAGAGTAATGGAGCAATGTGCTTCGTGCACATATAAGTTTATCCTTTCGTAGGATAATTCTTTTGTAGGATTCAGAATGTAGAAGTTGCTGCAACAATGCTTCAATTCTCTCCCACATCCATCTTTCAAGATGATTCAATACCATTTCATGGTTGTTCTGTATTCCCTCGCTATATATGCGCTTATAGTGATAGGTTATCTTCGTGAGAAATAACAGTGAGGATTTGATATACTAATTTCATTCATGAATTTTGGTAGTTCCACAATACATACGCATCATTATATCTTTTAGAGTGGCCAACTCTAGAATCTATAATTATCCATAGGAATTGAATGAATGACTTCTATGTCAATCTACCTTGGTGATATATATGCAGGCGTCCCTGTAATATATCAATTCAATGCTCATTTTACTTCGAGTAAAATATAGCTTCCTGTTTACAATTTCGTGTTGTACTCCTCTTTGCTTCAAATGCAAATTCAGCTGGCATTCATTCGATCTTCATGCTTGAGTTCATTTCGTGCATATATTCCTTCGTGGAATATTCATGATCATATGTAAGACATTCATTTGATGGGTTTTCTCTCCCCTAATGCCTTCATGAGATCATTGCGCACTTATTCTTCATATGTAGTGAACTAGACATGCTCTAATTTCAATAGAACAATGATAATGTCTAGTTCGTTTCTATTCTTTCAGGAGCATTTTCAGCCAGTATGAGACTTCACAATGTCCCTTGTTGGTGAAAACTTCTAACAATTCTTTGGATTTATTTAGCTTCCATTTCTTCATACTCATTCCGAGATAGATGTTTGACTCCCCCTCATGCTTGAAAAATTATATTCATAAAGATATAATCATTGAATCGAGCCGTATACATGTCTTCACGGAGTGACTCTATATACTTGATTATGGATGGACTTTCATAGCCAACGTAAACTTTTGAGTTTTTGTTGTCCGCCCATCGCAGATGTCTGAGGTGGAGGGATTGAAATATATATAACACATCAAAATATGCACATCATTTACCAAGGGTGGTTGTTCATGTGTAGCATAACCTCAATTGAATTAGGGTTGCCGCGTGCAACATTGCTTCATGATATCATCATTCGTTGTTAGCTTCGTGCCTTCAACATAATTCCCCTCTTGCTATGCATGCTTCTTCAAGGTCTTGGTATATGTCGACTATTTGCTTGTGCGACGTATTTTGGATCCGCATCTATGCTTCGTACATGAAATAATGCTCATTATGTTTACCATACTCTCCCCCTCAATGTAGCTTCCATCCTATTCTTCGTGAATGAGATGATATTCACTTCATTATTATACCATACTTCGTGTCCAAGTACTTGATGGAGTAAGTAAGGTAGTTTAACAAAAACATCGTTATTAAGCAGGGGAGGAGCTAGGGTCATTTCATGGTGTCACAGGACACCAATGACTCTTGGTAATCACCATAGAAAGTTTGTATTTGTTGGTGTTTATTAGCTTGATGATATGTTCTATAATACAAGGTGACACAATTGATTTTTGAGCCTGGCTCCGCCACTGTTTTTAAGTTATGTCATTGGTATTTCTGCCTAAAAACAACCACCATACCATAAAAATGGTATAATATAAGGATTGTCTACAATTATGACAATATTGAAAAATCCAGGATGTTGTCTACAAAATGACACTCCTGAAAATTTTCAAAAATTTACTCTAAATTTATCTAAACCCCGATAAGTTTCATAATTATCGGGTACTTTTCTGCAAAATATTAGACTGCCAATGAAATTCTAAATTTTTCACAGGCTAAAACGCACAAAACTGCGTGTTTCTGCGTAATTCAGAAAATTCTAAGGGCTCAATTGCAAAAACTTCGTGTTTGTACAATTTTCAATAACCCTGTGGTAATTTTCGTAATTACCAGGGATGTTTCTGTAAAGAATTGGAGTGCGGATTAATTCTCGAATAAGTCAGAGTTTTTGCGTGAAAGTCATGACATCATTCATGAAAACCAACAACTTCGGGGACTTCCCTATAAAATTCTGGTGTGGGAGTACAAATTGGGGTCAAAACCCTAATTTCCTCTCACTCCTCCACTTCATTCTTCCTCTCCAAGAACACTGTCGCCACCCCATCCCACTCCTCTTCTTTCCTCTGCTCGAGATCCGAGGGATGGGGCGTACTACAGAAAGCGCTGCTGCCCGGCGTGTGCAGCACGTGGGCGGGCAGCTCCCGGGCACCCGGTGGCTCGGGGAGGGCCATACGGCTAGGGTCCGGGCCCCGAGCGACTAGAGGAGGGCCACGCGGGGCTGGCAGCCAGCGCAGCGCCCGTTTGTGCAGGGGCGTTCGACTGCGACGCGTAGGCGGCTCCCAACCTAGAGCAGCGTGGGTCGTGCGGAGCCGGCGCGTGAGGGCGCGGTCCAGCACGCTGCACTATGGCACGCACGGCACAGCCTGGTGCGCGTATGAGCGTGGCACCCGGGTGGCTCGGAGGCTCCTTGGAGTGAGAGCGAAGCCACGGTCCGGGTTTCTTTCTCTTCTTTTTTTTTAAAATTATTTGTAGGCCAATGATTCTTCTCTACCATGTCCAGGTCCGGGAGTCCGATCCAGGAGTTCGGATCGTCGTTGCTTGTGGTAGCCCGGGATGGGCCCGGATCCGGGCTTGGCGGGCTCGGATCTAGGTTACCACCATCTTCTTTTTTCTTTTCTTGATTGCATGATGTACTTGTATGTTTCGAGCTTGGTCGTGGTGGGCCGGATCCGGGTTCCGCCATGCCTCCTCCGATGTAATCTTTCTTGTTCACGGGCCTCCCTAGCACGTGGCTAGGGTTTGGACGCTGGCAGCCTTCATGGCTTGCAGGCTTGTGCTGATCTTCGTGGCTCGTGGCTAGGATTAGGGTTTGTGAAACCTTTTACCCCTCTCTTTTCTTTGATCTACCTCTTCATGAGGTTTAAAACAAGATCGGATCTTGGGGTCATAGAACTCCCGATCTAGATCTCGGTCTTGAGTTTTCTTGCTTATTCTTTGATTTTCTGTAGATAATTTCTTCGGTAGCTCTCACGGGGCCCGAGGGCTCACACGTGGCTCTTCTTTCTTTTTGGTTCCGCAGCTCACATGTTGCAGCTTTTCTTCTTGATATTTCACCGTTGAAGTTCGGATACTTGCTTATTTGAAGTTTCGATGACTTGATGTGTGGATTCTTCAATGTGTCTTCAATTAATCTTCATGGGACAGATCTTAGCAGCAACGTGCTAATATACAATCGCACTCCTCGGATTAGAACATACCTTTAATCATTGATCTTCTCACCGGTAAGCTCGATTAGAGCTTGCCGATAACGTGTTGTAGTATCGACGGATCGAAGATACATAGATCACGACATAAATGAAGTAATAAAAACACACAGAATAGAGGGGCGAAATTTTTTATTGCTCTTTATTTCCGTGTTACAAAAGGCTATCATCTCAACTATTTATAAGGGCGAGAACCCTACCGTGTGTTGGATCCAGATTTGATAAGGAATCCACATGGGCCAGGAACCCTTCTTCTAGAAAGTAGACCTGGCCCAATAAGCGTTTTGCAACAAAATCATGGTCAACAGTTCACAGCTAAAATTTTAAGGAAAAAGTCCCATCCACTCGTCCTTCTATCTAAAATAACTAGTCTTCTAGTTATTAAAACCTATTGTACATATATTTGATCAAGAAACGGAGCCACCACACATTTATTTTCAAGTCCTAGAAATTCGCATATTAATCAAAGAAAAATAAAGAGAAAAATTACCCACCAATGCCATTATTAAGGTATTAACCCACAATACCTCTATTTATATTATTATAATTACCCACCATTCTATTTGTTAATAAATATAATAACAAATGAGAATAAAAATAACTCTAAAATAATTAATGTTTTTACCACTTGTACACAATGGTATTCACAAAAAAATCTATTATATAATCAAGAAACGGAGTCACCACATTCACTCTCAAGGCCTAGAAATTCTCATATTAATCGAAGAAAAAGAAAAGGAAAAATTACCCACCAAGGTATTAGCCCAGAATACACCTTTTATGTTATTAAAATTACCCACCATGCTATTTGGTAATAAATATAATAAAATATAAGTCGAAAAGAATCAATGGTTTTACCACTTGTACACAATGCTATTCGAAAAAAAAATAACATACATGATCCTAGCCAATAATTAGTAAAGAAGTATTGCTCCTCAATCCTCAAACATTGATCTGAAATTTGATGTTTGGGCAGAAGCAATGCACAGTCCCACGATGAAACTCCATCACATGAGGATGCCGTCTTAGTTTTCGTCGTTAGTGGCTCGAGTTGCAAGGTTCCGCTCAAACCATACAATGTTTTCGGTCCGTTGCTACAAATGGATGAAGATGATATTGTATTATTGTAGTGGTTGTTATTTGCTAGCATCAAGGACAATGGCAATTATATCTTATGGTACTTTGGAACAACTCAAATAGACTAAATATCTACACAAAGATTATAAACTACCCAATACCTTCATTACTTAGACGATGATCCATACATACTAAATTTTAATAAGTCTTAGAGAAGAGCGGCAATATGTATCATGTAAAATAAGTAAAGAATAAAAAATATATAGTTAAAGATGGACCTAATGATATTAGTTCTATGAATAAACATGGACAAATTAAAATGGATTGATTTTGGCAAATTCAGAAGTGACACTAAACTATTTGATACTAGCCTCGTGGTGGGATCAACTAGTTTTAAAGAGTTAATCATTAATATTCTAAAATTAATCAATGTAATATGAACAAAATTTTTATGGCAAGGTTATCATATCTTTTCTATCCTTAAACTAATCATAAAATCTTAAGATACTCTTGCTCTTATGACAATGTGCATTGATTAATAAATCAGATAAAGTATAGTCAATTCTTTCTTAGCCTGTACACATGTAGCTATTATTAGTAGCACCTATTTTTTGTGCATTTTCCCTATTATCCTTATAAGGTTTGCTCCGCCTATCAGCATGAGAACTAAGTTCAACGTACAAACCATAATGTAAGTAAGGTGGGCACATGCCCCTATGCTCACAAAAGTCATTCTATTGCACAAATCCCTACAGCGTGTGATCCCGATTTTTTTGAGTGTGTGTGATCCGGATGTTGCCCGCCTGCAAGCTTTCCAATGTCGGTTTGTATACCTTGATGTTCACGAGAAAAAAATAGCACACACCATGGTACAACATGGCGAGGCCTCCGAGCTAAATGGGCCATAGCTAAATGTGTTGTGTCGTGCTGGCCTGCCGAGCTTGTACCCTAGCCCAAGCATGGCCCATAATAGGGTCGTGCCCGAGCCGGCATGACCTGTCTAACTACGGGCTATGCCATGCTTGGACTGAGCCAAAATCAGCAGGCCTCGGGTTAACCCATTTAGGCCAGCCTAGATGGTCAGTTATATGTGGATGCATTGTGCTCCTTGCAACTGCTTCAACGAGGGTCTCCTTCTCCCGCACCCACGTGCCATAGTCTCCTCGACCTATCAATGGTCAGAGAGCATAGACACCGTAAATAAATGTTAGAACACAAAGCAGACAGAGGTAGCCATCTGCAGGCCTACTCTTCACAAGCTTTCCCGATTGCCATTGATGATGGGGTGTTCCAGATCTAGGGACCGCATAGGGTATGACTGGTATGCACTCAGGCAATGCTCGGAGAAGGTGACGTGGGTGACGATGGAGATGGTGATGGTAAACTAAGTAAAGCATAAAAATATATAAAGATGGACCTAATGATATTAGTTCTATGAATAAACTTAGTCAAATTAAAATGGATTGATTTTTGACTAAGTCAGAAGTGACACTAAACTATTTGATACTAAGCCGCGCAAATGCGCGGACGGATCAACTAGTTTTAAAGAATCTAAATTTATTCAATGTAATATGAAAAAAAGTTTTTTGACAAGGTCATCATATCTTTTTCTATCCTTAAATTAATCATAAAATCTTAACATACTCTTGCTCTTATGACAATGTGCATTGATTAATACAATCAGATAAAAAAGTCAATTCTTTCTTAGCCCTTTACACATGTGTCATTTAGGTATTAGTAGCACCTCTTTTGTGCATTTTCCATATTGTCCTGATAAGGTTTGCTCGGCCTATCAGCATGAGAACCCATTTGTTCAAAGTATAAACCACAATGTAAGTTGTTGGTTAGTGTGCTGTGCTTCCATTTATTGTTCCAGAACAGTTGTCAAATCTCTGCATGAACAGGTTAACTTTTTATCGTTGGATAGACAAACTCATATTTCTTTATCATCCATAAATATTTTACAGTCTTTGCCAAGCCAAGCCTTGCCAAGAAATTCCTTCATGTATATTCTTCATCGTCATTGCTGGATCCAAGAAGCAATAAAAGATGAAGTGAGCTGAAACTTTTTGATTTATTTGTTCCATCATGTGCACGTCAGACTACGGAGCGGTCGTCAGTGTGTGGTAACACTGGCCGGGGAAGGACAAGAGCTCTAGTTCGCATTTATCTGTGTCGTCGCTGATCAGAAAGAGCTCTGGAGCAAACCCATCTGGACAAACCTGGTCGTAATATGTTAGCCGCTAGACTCGTGACAATCTTGGAAGCAGTTAACCACCAGCCCCGGGTCTTGACCGGCACGGCGGCACACACGTCGCCTCCAGTCCATTGTGTGAAGGAGTTTCTTAAGTCTGCTAGCGCAAGTGCAACACGTTCACTGTTGTCGTCTCTTTGTACACGGTCGTTGTACTTTTCTCCAGCGATACACATTTGCTTTTCGTCTTATTGCCTTTTGGAAGACCAATGTACGACTTCACTTCATTCATGGCCGACCATTCTTTTTTCTGCTAGACGATTAAACTAATCTGAGAAAAACTCATTTGCTTCTCATCTCAATTGCAGGACTAAATTCTGCGTGCATCTGTTAGACCACAACATGCTATTGCCCAACAAATACATGATCCTGTTGGTACGGATCCTTTCAATCCTTCTATTGATCTGTCCTGGTGGTTATCATTTGTATTGAATAATATTCAGAGAACAGCAAGTACAACAGTAATGGTGCTAATATATTGGGAGCTGAACATATTGGATAGTTACGATGCATGTTATGATGCGCTTTATGATTGAATTAAATTTGATCTGCTTTCTAGATTGTCCAGGCGTTTATAAAACCCGAACCAAGACGCTAGCTCTGTTCACTGATCTGGATGTCTCACATGTAGGGCTTAATGTTTATTTTTCTAACTTTTCTGATCTTACCAATAGATCACACCTGTTTTTTTTAGATTCTAAAGCTTGCAGTGTTGTATAAAGATCAAATCTCTAATTATATTGTTAAACATATCAAATTAATTGTAGATATACGTCTTATTAATGTGTCAAATAAGAATTTAAAGTATAAAATATCAAATTCTATCAAATCTACTTCAATTTGATAGAATTTAATATTTTTGTACTTCAAATTATGATTTTACGCATTGATAAGACATATCTATAACTAACTTGACATGTTTAATAGTATAATTGAAGATTTGATATTTATATTAAACCATAATTAATAATTAAACTAGAGGGGCATATGCCCCTATGCTTACAAAAGTCATTGTCAAAGAACTACAAAGACCAGGTGTTATATGAAGAGTGTATGTAACACCAAGGGTCGTGCAACAATACTAGTCCTCGGTGACATTAGGAAAATCCTTCACGACCATTGCACAAATACCTACAACATGAGTTATCCATATGTTTCCTGCTTGTAAGCTCTCCAATGTTGGTTTGGACACCTAAATGGGCCAGAGCAAAATGTGACGTGTTGTGCTGGCCCAACAGGCTTGCACCTCAGCTGAAGCATGGCCCGTAATGGGGGTGTGCCCAGAGCCAGCACGACCCGTCTAACTACGGGCTATGCCATGCTCGGACTGGATCAAAATCAACGGGACTCGGGTTGACCCATTTAGCCTAGCCCGGATAACCAGATATATGTGGATGCAATGTGCTCCCTACAACTGCTTCCGCACCCATGGGCCATAGCCTCCTTGACCTATCAATGATCGGAGATCATAGACACCACAAAGAAATGTTAGAACACAAAGCAAACAGAGGGCATCCGTAGGCCTGCTCTTGAAGCTTTCCTGATTGCCGCCGACCTTCTAGGGACCGAGATAGGGCACGACGGTGGCATGCGCTCCGGCAATGCTTAGAGAAGGTGACATGGTGGCGATGGAGATGGTGATAGTAAAGGACTCGTTTAGGGTATCAAACATAGAGTCGGCGGTGCAATGCAATCGCACTAGTGCACAAAGCGATCCCGTTTGATTGTTTTGAACCTTTTGTTGCACATCGGATGTTCGTCACCGGTGCTCGGAGGTGGTGGGTGTGGATAGACAAAATCAAGCGTAGCAGAAACGTATGGGGATCAGATTCGTGATGGAAAAATAAACGGGGCAAACATTTTTTTTATGGAAAAGAGACCCTCAAAGAATTTATGAAGGTCTATAGAAGGACAGACCAAAGTTCCTTACACACATGTCTAGGCATATGGAAAATAACAAAGATGTGTAGGCCAGATCTAGTTTCTTACCTCTTGCTTGATTCATCCTTGGACATGCCCATGACATTGTAGAACTCAATTATGAAAACGTTTGCCACATGAAAAGTGATTTGAATGTCGAATTAAATCAAATTCAAATTCGATTGAACTACAAGTCAAATTTTTACAACATAAGTTTGTGCTACCAAAAAATATATGTTGTACGGAATTAAAAAAGAAAAATCTAGGCTAAGTTTCATGGAATTTCTCCAAGGTTTTATACCCCAATTAAATCCGAGAAACTTAACTTTTACCCCTTTTTGGTGAATTTTCAAAAATTATCCAATAGGAGTTTGAACATAAGGTCTTCATGCATGTCTATTCCAAGTTGAGATCTATCATGTGGTATTTTTGTTTGGAATGTTTGGAGCCCAGAGGTATTTTATTTAAGCTCGGACTTTTGGAGAAAGGTTTAATTCGAGAAATTGGAAAAATTCCTGGATATTCTGCGGGTGTCACTGCATTTTACCACTAGAAAACATCTTCATGGTAATGTGATTCAAATGGACAATAAAAACATGACTAGAATGATAGGTAAAATGGCTGTAATCTGGACTTCTCAGAAACCTTATGAGTGTTAAACATGTCTATATTGGATAACTTGTGGATTACCATTGACAGAGGAGCCTGAGCAAGTGACAAATGTAGCCTAAAAGATTATGATGTTACAGATGGTAGACAAGACATTCCCAGAACTATAAGGCAAAAAAAAAACCATGTTCAAATTTGTGCTTGTTTGTACCTACTTCGTGACTAATTAAAATTTCTCCTATCAGAGGATAATCGTGTGTGCTTCTGAACAAACCCACTCTCGGAAGTCAGCAGAATGCCTAGCAATTAAGGTGGTTGACAGAGATTGTAAATGTGTAATTTTGCTATATTAACCGGAAGCTGAGATAAAAGTCATAATTTAACAAATTAACGTAGATGAGATTTTTTTAACTTTTTTATGTGTCAACAAAATGTCTAGTCTCTGCTAGTTAATCAGGGATGAATACTCATTAATTGATCATTTTTTAGCTTTACTCGTCAATTGATCGGACTGTTGATGTTCTAGGTTATAATATTCATCCATATGGTATGATTGAAAAACTTACACCATGTTGAAATAAAGATTCCCTAAGGGCTTCAACAAATTTGGAATTACATATATTCAAACTTTCAAAATGATCAATGCTCATAACACAAATATTTAGCCTCGCTAAGTTGTATTATATTCTATTAATTGAGTTCGATGCAAAGGTTATTAACTATTATACCTTTCAAAATTTGGATCCTATTAACGACATGTAATGATTTGTTTCTAAGGAAATCAGCGATTATACAGCTATAATTGTCGCATGGAAATAAGTATAGTAACGCTAATCAATTATTAGTGGGATATATATTGTGGCATGAAAAACAGTATGCTTTGATTATATTTCGTAATATATGAATCGATGACGGGCAGCAGGTTCACCACTACATATATATGAAGGAGCGAGGAACTTTTCCACACTGCTATGCAGGTGCTGACGTTGATAGTCCAACTTGCTATTAGACGCCTATGAGGGACAATTGTGTGACTGCCACGTTCATGTTCTCTATGCTTCTTGGATCCCTAGCATTACATGTACAGTGTAAGCGTACCTGATCTTTTGCGTCTTCTATTGTTATCTATTTTGGTTTTCTGTAGTTGTCATTGACGAACAGAAAACTACACCAGGTCGTCCTCATCTACTGGATATCAGGGGTTCTAACGCTACTGCAGTCACTTCGTTGGCTTTAGAGGAGGAAAAGCTTTCCATAACCTTTTGCGTTTCGAAGCTGTGCAGTTACTTTGGTAACGAAAATGACCGTTGCTACTGCTGCCCGTCCGTAGATCGGAAAGAATATTGTCACCTGTCGATGAAGGAGTGCAGGGATCACTGTGCTTCATGTAGACCCAAATGCTAGTTTGGTGATGATGGAAATCCCACCATTGGTTGGACAATAATACTAAGAAGTTCCTTTTTAAGTCTTGATGATGAATTATCTCATTATTAGGGGCTGCTGTTGTCTCGCTTTGTTCCCAAGACCATTTTTTTCTCTATTCCACATTCCCATTTGTTTACCACACACTCACAAGAAGTGGTACTCCGTGCCAGCAAACTAAGCCGTGTTACTCTTGCCCGATCCAGTCAGCCGTCTAATGAATTCTTCTCGATGACCTAATTCCAAAAGTAAAAGCTGTTCTGAGTTCTGACTGTTGTAAGACTACATTTATGAATGGGGCTAGAAGTGTTGAATATGAAAGACAAGCAAACAAGGGAAGTTAGGTAAATAAAATAGCCAGCTTCTAAGTCTTATACCAAAAGAATACAATTTTTAGCCTAACTCACTATTTATGAATCTACATGATTATCAATAAGTAATTGCTTACTTGATTCTGATAGGTAGAATCATTATAAGAGAGCGATTTTTTTTTTGCGAGTAAGAGCAATATTTGTAAGGATTGTAGAGACAAAAAGTGTTTTAACGTCTTCCAAAAATTTGCAATGACTCTAGGTATGTTGGACTTTTTCTTTTTAAAGGCAAACATGGTTCATAAAGAACAATATAATTGTACGGAGTCTCTATCAAATCAGTTATCAACAAACATCACAACTTAAACAAATAGAGTCATGCAATTGGTGCTTAGTCCCAGAATAAGTTCAATATTCTCCCCGAGAGGGAGGGAGATTATATGCATTAAATCGTGCAAGCTGTAGCAACAATAGCTATTTTCATCACGATCATTTCTATAGCTATATCGTGCAGGATGTTATTTAATATAAATAGGAAGTTCTTTAACTTTTACATTGATTAGTATCTTGTTTGTGCTAACGCTACGGTAAATATCAAATAGATAAAAGCAATCGAAATATAAGTATGTTCCTGTAAGAATGAATACTTTAGAATGAAAATCCAATCGGTAAGCATGAAGAAGCTGTTGTAGTTGGTGGAGAACGGTGACTTTTTGTGGCTTGATCGCCAGTAAGTCTGTCAACCAAGTTGACATGCGCGTGTGCTTGCCTCCAAGTTGGAAGAGACTTTTTCCATACCGGAGTCCTGTCCAGGAGACCAGGACAAGAAGGTTTTCCACCCCTTCGCCCTGGTCAGTTGAACTCTGTTCAGTGCTTCTGATCTTGTAGGGTAAAGCACGGTATGCTAGAAGTTATTGGTAGCTCCAATGTAGTTATGTGTGGCCACAGATCTAATGATACACTCGATTTAAAAACCACTGCAAAAATATGATTGAACTTAGATATTCGAAAAAATCATTTTAGATCGCAAACAAATGAAAGATCAGCACTATATAAGAGACATGTATTACACATGCATAATTAACCGGTTTGAGATGTTATATCCAATCAATCAGTTTCATTCACCAACAACCAAGATGTAACTTTGCTTTTAAATTTATTATTATGGGGCAAATGTACTTACACAATCAGTTTGACCGATAACTGAACTTCCAGCTAATAACCACCCAAAGCATTTCGATTGTTCTATCTTATCTTATATTTACTAATTGGAGGCTCCTTTTAAGGCCTCCATATTAATCGGTGAAAAATCCTAGAAATTCTCACAAAAAAGCAAAACATCTAGCCTTAAAATTTATTAGTAGAAAAAAGATAACCGCTAGATCTAATATTGATTAAATTACCCACCAATGCCATTATATAAAAAAGGAAAGTACCTTTAGTTAATTCCAAAATTTCGCAGCTTATAATATTTATGTAGCATTACGAACGGATCCATAACAGATTGCTAAGGCTGGCAGCGATGAACTGTAGGGACGACAAACATCGATCTAGGATCTGGCGGCTCTCCACTGCTACGGCACCGGCGAAATTGTGTGGCAAATCTTTCACGGCTTCCTCACCTTTGCCGATAAACGAAGATGTCTGGGTAGGAGATGTTGATGGCATAACTTAGCGTGGCCTGGTATATAAATATGATCGGTACGAGCCACCAGTGAGTAGCCATAGCTGCTTTCTGTGATCTGTTTCACTAAGGAGATTGTCGGCTCCAATGCCAGGTGAAAGTCTTAAAGGATTGTGAGTTTAAACATGGCAGAATCTAGGGTGATAGTAGGGCACAAATTAGTAACTCCCATGTCGTCCCTTCGCAAGAACCAGAGTTAAGGTAGAACCTGCAAGCTTAAATGATTTAGGTATCTCTAATTAATCTTTCAGACCTTATCTTTGATGATTTGTTTTCAGGAAATTCTCTGCATGCATGGATTAGCAGGCTAGCAGTACATTATCCATCCAGTACGTGGGATGAAGAGAAATGCTCAAGAAGGCAAGACGAGGTAGTAAAATTCAACTGTATAATTTGTACATCTGTACTTCAATTCCGGTAATGAAAGAAACTCATGCCGTTCGATTGATTATATTGCTTGGTGAAAAATAATAAATATTCTATTTATTACCTTTTTTATGACTTGATATAAGGCTGAAGGAGAACTTTTCTAGCACCGTCCGTGTGATTATTAATTAGTTACAACAAAAAGAATGAATACATTATGTCAAGATCACCCTTAGTTGCTGCATTTTGTCACAAACATTCTAAAGGAAATCTCTGCTGAAGACTTTTAGTCTCTGAATAAAAGTATATAACACAATATGAGTTTACATAATCAGAATAGAACTGCACAAAGGAAAAGTTCAGCTACTTGGGTTGCATTAGATTAGAGAGAAAATTATAGAATTCAAGCTCCAAAAAAATAAGGACTTCCACATCAAGCTCTAGAACAAATACTACTCCGCTCCAAAATTGTTACTACTGTTGATTTTTTTCATTACACATTTGATCATTCGTTTTATTCAAAGAAAACTTTTAGTAATGTCATATATTTTGATGAAACGTTGTTTATCACTAAAGAAACTTGGAATATAACCCATAATTTTGTATATTTGAATTAATATTTGCAATAAGAGAAATAGTCAAACATAACAGAAAACAGGTCAATGGTGACAACAGTTTTGGAACACATGGAGTATTTGTCTACATGTATGTTGAACAAGTAGAACAAGTTCATCAATACATCAAAGGCACGGAATATATATAATGTTTTATGAGAGAGGAAGAGAGAGAGAGAGAGAGTAAGATGGATATATAGGTAATTTGGCATCCACATCCACATATGGTAAAACTAAAGTTGTTAGTCAAATTGTATTACCTCAAAATTTCCAAAAGTGTGAAAAGATGCAACTATAAACTATGAAAAACAGGTGTTGTAATTCTTTTACACAACCTTATATCCTTCATACTAAAATTCTAGCAAACTCGTGCAAGCACATGGGTTGATAGGCTAGTAATATTAGTAGAGAGAGAGAGAGAGAGAGAGAGAGAGAGAGAGAGAGAGAGAGAGCAGAGCCTCGGCGAGCACTTGCGTATCATGAACCTGGTTGAAGCTTCAGCTATCTGGCCCGTATCCCTGATTCCCAGATCATGTAACGGCATTGCCCATGAACTTACCATCCCCACACGGTTGGGTGCACACATGTGCTAGTCTACAAACGTTGTAAAAGTTATGGCGAGCAGCGAGTATGCTATTCCAGTTGGGTAATGAAACAACAATAATCCACCTCCGGAGGTAGCAAAACATCAGTCAGTAAGTCAACTGCAGTAATTACATAAAAGAAAACCAATGTCGGGAACTCATGGACGGGAAACTCTTCTGATTTCGCTGACTGAATAAGAGACTCAAAATTCATTATTCCGCTCCAAGGTAGCAAAACATCAACGACCAGTAAGTCAACTGCAGTAATAATTACATAAAAATCGAGACATTATTTATTCTACTCAATCACAATATATATACCCGTAATGAACAATCAGTGTGTGACGAAGAGGTTGTACTCGACGGTGGCATCTCCGGTGTTGAAGTTCAAGGCTTGCGAGGTGGCCACGGCGTACCCTCTGGCCATCCTGAACTTGCCGGTGCCGCCGACGACGGCCATCTCCCGGGGTCCTTCATGGCCTCGTTCCGGCCGAAGATGGCCACGCTGCTGCCGTTGAACTCGCCGGCCTGGAAGACGAAGTTCATGTTCATCAGGAACGCCAGCACGTCCTTGCCGGCGCTGATGTACGCGCCCTGCGCCCGGCCGACGAGCCGGGACGAGAGCTCCGGGCCGTCGGTGAGCGCGTTGTCCATGACCGCCACCGCGCCGAAGGAGGTCGCCGAGGTGTTGGTCGACGCCGCCTGCGCCACACGAATCGCCGTCGGGTTGGGCCCGCTCACCACGTCGTGCCAGTACACCTTGATCCGCGTCTCCTCGGCGGAGCCCGGCGCGGCGGCGGCGGAGAGGAAGAGAACAAGGAAGACCGGGAGGAGCTTGGCCATGGAACCAAAGCGAGCTGCTCGTGCAATCGACTGGTTTGTCTTGTCTCGGCGACGGGCAAGTTGCGTGTGTATGGTACACATAGGCGTCAGCCGTGTCGCCGTCGAGGTTTTTTTGATAACATCGCCGTCGAGGTTTGGTGAACTCCGGTGGAAGAGGGGCCTGCCGAGTAACCAACGTCGTGTGGACACGGCCTGTTATTGGTCTATGAGGAAAAGTTGGTGAACGGGACGTTGTCGTGGAAACTGGAAAATTATTCGTAGGTCGCCATCGACAGGGAAGCAGGTACTGCCGTACTGGCAGGTTTCACGAGAATTTGAAACTCTGCTCTGACTTCAGAAAAGAAGCTTCCGAAGTAATAGAAATTTTTTTTTTGATAGTGAGATCTGTGATGGAATTTCTGTTTATATCTTAAGGAGACTTAACAATCGTCTGTAAGAGCACACGGGAACAGCCAAAATATTTTACACAATATTTAGTTGGAAGATATCTAATCACTAAGTAAGATTTTTGGAGGTGTTAACCACAATATTAAAACTTATTTTAGGTGGAAATATGAAATTGAAAACACCTCCCGATAAGATTCTAGTGGTTATTTTAGCTCGTATTTATTTTTTAAATAGTTTTATAAAAATAATATTAGGTGGATCATATTAAAACCGGTAATCCATTTTCGCCTTTTTAGGCCATGGGCCAACTTCGTTTGCATATGGTGTTTGTTGGTCCATGAAAGAGCCCGATTTCAGCCAAGGAGACAAGGCCTCAATTAGTGATGGCCAAACGGGCCGCCCGGCACGGCATGGCCCGAGCACGAAAAGGCTCGGGCCATTTAAATTACGGGTCGGCATGACACGAAATGACTTACGGGCCGTGCCGTGCCAGCCACGGGCTGACCCCTCGGCCCGCGACACGGCACAAAATTGTTAAATCGTGCCGGGCCGGCCCGTTTAGTCCGACAACCCGTTTTAAATTTTAGCCCATTTAGTTATTTTTTTGAAAAAATTTAGTGTTAAATGGTGCAAAAATAGATGCTAGTAACAAGAATTGAACTTGAGACCGTAAGAAGGGATTCACTTACCACTACACTAGAACTACTTAGTTGTATATATAAAAAAATATTTAATAAAACATAATCGGACCGGGCCGTGCCGCCCGTCGTGCCGACTCCTCGTCCCAAGCACGGCCCGGTCGTCCATGCCGTGCCGGTCCGGGCCCGAAATTCATCGAGTCGTGCCGTGCTCGGGCCGGGCCAAAATTTGCGTGCTTCGTGCCCGCACATTTGGCCCGGCCCATTTGGCCATCGAGCCTCAATGAAATTAGGGCCGGCCTTTTACTGTAAGGATGTCCACTCAATAAACGGCAAGAAAAGGTGATCAAATGGGCTGTGCATTGTGGGCCAGCCCAAAGCACGGTATGAGCTCTCGATACAGCTCAAAACTATTTCGTGTCAAGCTGGCCCAACACAAGGCTTCGTGTTGTGCTTAGGTGGAGACTTTGATCAGACGGGTGTTAGAACACAAATCGTTATGTAATTCATCAGCCCAATTATATTATTATTAGATTGGTTCATATGTTAACAGAACGAGCAACATAACGTAGTGGTTAAACTCTTCCTTAGCATATAGCAAGCCCCAGGTTCAGGTTTGTTTCCTTAACTCCACCTTATTTTTGTTCTATTATCCACGCGGTTCATGATTAATGAGCCATGTGTTCTATTATGAGCTCCAATTTTAATGGGCCTTTACGGGCCAGCCCAGCATACTTAACATGTTTTATGCCGTGTCATGGGTCGATGCCCCCGAAACACGTGGGCTGGTACGGCATAGTCATCATATAAATTTTACGTCGTACCAGACCGAAATTAAATGGGTCGTGATTTTCTGTGTGCTCAGTCCGGCGGCCCGTTTAGCCACCTTCAGTCTTCCAATAATATTCGACCATGTGAGAAGGAATTCAAAGAAACAAATACGATGCGTAAGCACATGCACACGGACGAACCCGTTGTGCAGGACGGACCCAATACAATCAACCTGTCCCTTGACCTCTTGCGCGAGATCGTCCACTCCTAATAATAAGTTTTATTAAACGAGGCCGGCCGGATGGATGGATGGATACCGTGAGGCGGAGCTGTCACCGCCCGGCCCGTAGCGTACAAGGCCGCCGGGGAACATGGCAGCACAACACTAAGCAGCAATCATCATGCAAGCAACAGGCCAACAGGCCAACATCAACATGATGCGTGCAGTACCTGACGAGATGAGGAAGCCAACATTATAGTACTACAGTGCGCATCGATTTGCCGAGTTATGGGCGACACGCATGTGCCACCTAAATCAGGGTGTGGCAATAAGCAGGCACAGAGGAGGTAGGGACAGAATTATTACATTCTTTTCTGCAGTGCCAGCTCTTTTAGTTGTTGATTTTAATTTGTTTGGTTATGTGTGTGGTGAGCTTGGTCATGAAGTTTGGTACTGGTTTAAAGATCAGCAGCCAGCCCACTCTCACCAACAAGTGCGTATACAATAATGTGGCATGTACCGCAACAAGTTCAGAAATTAATACAGGGAAATAAATTGGCAAACAACACTCATACAAAACAAATGTTTTACTGCTCCTGGTAAGCTACCATTTTGACAATGACTGCAACATGGTACCATACAAAAGCATCTTGGTAAAAATGTATATTGTTTAAGTTGAACATATTTTCATAAAGCTCACGGATTGAATTATAGTGACACAAACTCCCCCCCCCCCTAAATGATAATAAAAGTAAATTAGATAACTGCACACACAACCCTGCAAAGTACGTAACGATTTGTTTTCACTTTTTAGATTATAAATAATTGTCAAGAATGCTTTAGAAAATCCTACATTGTCAGATACATTATATTGGTGATGAATAACATCCAAAATAGAGGTGCTTCGAAAAACATATATTTAACCTTGCAACCAATGATTATACGATTCGTTTTCATTTCACAAATTTGTTAGTATGGGGGCAAAGGCCCCCATCACCTACCTATATAGGTTGTGATATAAATGACCTTTAGTTTTCTCTTGACGATGTAGTGGTAAACATAGATGATTAAGAGTGTATATAGACAACCAAAATATATGTTCATTTGAGCCATTTTTCTCTTTCCTAATAACAATAGCTAATACTACCACATGCATCAGAGCTAGACTTACAAGTTACAACAACACAAAAACCATCTTAGTATACCTTGATTGAATTGATATATCAAGCTCATGGCTCTCTAAGTAGATAACTCACACGCTCCCCAAAAATCAAAGAAAGTAATATCAGATAAATAGTCGCTAGTAGCTTCCTGGCTTCACAAGGGTAACATTTTGTGTCTGGTAAATCAAAGGAGAAGGCTGCTTAGTGCCTTGTACATTAGGTAGAAGTCAACGCGCTCTGAGAGGTGACAGAAGAACATACACATGATCCGAAGAACTGCTCAAATTAACTTTGCACCCGATCCAGTTTCTTATGTACATGCCTTCCTAGTAAGACTTTTTGTATACTAGTTATAACAGTGGTTGACACGCCTGTTACCTCCTACCCCCGGGAGGCCCGGCGGCCATGTGCCACGGCGGGTGGGCGGCGGGCAAGTAAGGCGCCGTCGGCGACCGCCATGGCGCTCTTGCACCCGTAGAGGTCGAGGAAGGCGACGAGGCCGCCGCCGCCGGCGATCCTCCACCGGCGGCCGGACGACGCTGCCGGCTTTGTCCTCCGCGCCAGCCACAGCTTGCTGTTGCTGTCCGCGACGCCAGTGTCGTCTGCGCCGTGATCCGCGGTGTCAACGTCGTCCTCCTCCCTCGTGCACTCGGCGAAGGCTGCCACGAAGGGGTCGGTCGAATTGGAGCCGGGTACGGAGGAGGACGACGCGGCGGCGACGGCGCTGGCGTTGGCGCGGCGCCGGCGCCGGCGGCGAGCTGGTGCCGGGCCGAGGAGCGGCGGCGGCAGCGGGAGCGGCGCGGGCGAGCCGGGGCCGCCGCGGGACGAGGCGGTCTTGGGCACGCCGGGGTGGCGCTCCCACGAGAATGGCACGAGGGAGGCGGCGCTGCCGCGCGGCGGCGACGCGGCGGGCGACGGCGACGGGCAGGAGAAGTTGGAGGACGACGCGGCCGAGGACGACGAGGAGGAGCAGGAGGATGACGACGCGGAGGAGGTGCGGCCGCGGCCGCGGCGCGGGGCGGCGGGCGGCGACGGCAGGGAGAGCGGCGGCGGAGGCAGCGGCAGCGGCAGGGGCTGCGGCGCCGCCTGAGACGCGCGCATGTGGTTGAGCTGTTGGGAAGGGAAGGCTACAGTGGAGTGAGGACGGGTTGATGCTTACTGCCTGGATCGGCAGTTGGAGCTCAGTTGTCTCTCGATAAATACCGTTGAGGATTTGCGGAACAAGCCCTCGAGTTTTGCAGGAATTGCCTACCATCCCTTTTTTTTATAACAACCTTTTTCTTTCGTTGAAACTTTGTACCACTGTGTACACCGACCAAATCGATCAGTCCATCATCAGGTCAGGGCCCCAATGAAAAGAACCTTCAAAGTAAACAAATGGGGGCCAAAAGCTCAGAAACCTTCCCGGTAAAGCTTGTGGGTAACTTGATGTTGCCGCTCGCACTCAGCACCAGCGTGAGAGAAGCTGTTGGCCCTTTGCCTGCGCTGCAGCTGCAGCACTGGGCTTGTGGCGGTTGGACCATCCGTGGCGTGGCGGTTGCTCTCCGTCACCTTGCCACGCACGTCTCCAACGTCTCCTTTGGAATGGTTATTTTTTCTTTCCACTCGCATCTTAATTTATCACTCAAAACTGAGGAGTTGGGAACGGTTAGTCGGTTACAACAAAGGTACTACTACGATACCCAGAGCATCTAGAGAACTGGTCCGTCCTTTGTGCATACCTTGGCCTGTAAGAATTGGTCATGTTCATCATGAGATTGCAGCCAGATCTACAGCCACACGCATTGGCTGATGAGCAGCAGGACCCGTCCAAGGACACGTACTGCCAACAAGAACCATCAACGCGCTCTTAAATAAAGGCGCGCCTTGCATTGTAGCTTACTATCTAGTAGTAGTGATTAGCGGTACTACTCCAACCGAAGGACGCCCCACCTTGACTAAACTGTCGTACTTGTCCGGCCGGCCAACCTTTCCGCCGCTCTATAATATACTACGCACCTACCATCCATGATCGGCTTCCTCCTCTCGACGGTCCACATGCGCGGCGACGAGCACATGCATCTATACATTCCAAGATAATTATTGGTTCGCTTTAAGTTGATTCGTCACGGAACCCGGCTTATTACACATGATTCCGTACTTGCCAAACTGCAACCTGCAATGGCATATATTACTACTACTACTAGTAGTAGTAGTTGTCACCTTCAGCGCGGGTTGCTGCAGTCCTGCATTTCGTCGTATACACGACCTGCTAGTTCAGGACAGAAACCGTTATCGACCGTAGTCAATCTACTGGTGAGATGTGTATAACACCCTTACAGCACTATTAACGCTTTTCTTAGGACTAGTAGTAGTTACTTTAGGGGTGGAAGAAAACCACACGCATATTGTACACAGGTCCTGAAAGATCGAGGGAAAACATTAATTATCCAGTACTAGGTTATTAACCGCTAACAGTTAGCTGCATAATTTGACAGTAGAGGACCTGAAACATGCATATACTGGGTGTGTACACTAGTACAGTTGCGTACTAGAATATACAGAAAATCTTCATTGGTTGCTGCGAATTCTGGGTGTGCTTAGGCGCACTAGGACTAGGACATGTCCATTCTGTGTAATCCATAGTCAAGACTCGAGGCACCTCATGGGACTCACTAGGGCAGCATAAGGAAGAATGTTCTGTTTTGGGCGCGTCGTCCTGTGTAGTGGCAGCTTAACTGCTTAAGTATAGTCAGTTAGGATAAACAGACCCACATCTTCTTGTGTAATAGCATCTTAACCCGTCCAACATTCCTGCAGGGATCGTTGCTTAATGCAGCGCAGCGGTCATCCGGTTGTGGGAGGCCACACAATGTGAAACATGCTCGGGACCAAGAGAATAGACGAGGTTGATCTAAATTGATTAGCTGTTCTATAGCTTTCAGGCAGGAAATTAGATTAAGATGCGATTCATGCATCTATGTCGTCTATAGATATATGGTCCATCGATGGGGATGCAAGCATATGCAGATATAACTCTGCCATTCACGTGCACGCGTGGCCAACGTACGTGGATGGTCCGTAGTAACCAGGTAGGAAAAAGACTCGCGTCAGACAACAGTGTATTATGCAGTTTGTAGATATAAATGGACCTTTTATGTGGCAAACTTTGTAATAATGTAAGTGAAATGCCATATGCATTGAGTATGCAAAAGGCGGGAAACTTTTGTTTAAAGTTATCCATTATCATAAAAAAGGACATACATGGACCTCATCAACTGCAATTTTGTTGACTGTTCACAAAAAATGCTACAGTAACGTTGACCGGTTCACAAGTCTAAAAAACAGCTACAGGTACCTCACGGTAACTGAAGCTAATCTTCGCTCCAAGCTACTCCCTCCGGTTTTTTTTTATCAAGGATCGAGAGGGTGACAAGAGGGCGGTGAACGAGAACAAATTAAAATTCTACTAGATAGTTTATTAGCCTATGCCCTGATTACAATCCGTCTCACATCTTACAAGCACCGCCAATATTATACACACTAATTATTGATGAGATAATTGTAGAAGTGATTCAAAGGCATGTGAAGCATAATGAAAGACCAACAGTGTCAAGAAAGGCAAAGAGAAATCCAAACATAGGATCAACACAAGTCAAACCCGAGAAGGCTTATAGGAAGTTCCTATAGACACTAGGGAGGTCATGAAAATAGGGGCATTTTACTTGCTGGCACGACTACATGTTATGGTCAATTTGGTTTTGTCGTAATGATATTGTATTTAACAAAATACCATAGACAACTTTTATGTAGGCTATCTTTCATCATCTAATTAAAAAAAGTGTAATTCTTGTGTTCCATGGACATAATTAATACGTTGTGGGCAGAGCTCAAGCTCAATGCTTTTCATATTTTTAAGTTGCTCGTTATTAAAAAGAATATAGAGACGTCCTAGAGTCATTTTCTTGTTCGATTACTTTTCTTTCTATATATATCCGTGGTAGTAGCTCCGGCAATGCCGCCATGTAGTGATGACAGGCTGACAACAGGCGGCGATAATGCGCACACGGTACTGTAATGATGTTGTAGCGTCGCACGCGCGCATGTGTATGCGGTCAGTCTGCGTATTCTCAGAGGACGGCAGCAGTTTGGTGGCGGAGCTCCATCGGGGTGGATCCGTGTACCACTCACAGCTGAAAGCACGCTCGATGGAGAAGGGTTCTCTTATTTTTCCTCGTGGAAGAAGATGGACAAGAATGCTGGTTCTGAACGAATGAAAGAGTAGCCGGCACCATGGATGGATAAACTCATGACGCCTTGACACGACCCCATCATTGCCGCCTGATGTGATGTGAGTGAAGAAGACGGGGTGTGCGAAGAAGGTGGAAGATTGCCAGCGCCTGGTCAGACCGTCTCACGGAGACCGTGCATTCCGTTGCGCCAAGCCCAAAACAACACGGCCCAGTGGCAGAAATAGTGTGCGTAACAGCCCAATTTTCTGTTTCTTTTTCATTCACATGTAGAAGAAACCAATTCTCATTTTGAAATCAGTTCTTTAAGTCTTCTGTCTCCTGTATTTACTTGTTCTGGTTTCATGTTCATAAATAATTTTTTCATAGTTTGCGTTTAATTCTTCTGTCTCCTGTATTTACTTGTTCTGGTTTCATGTTCATAAATATATTTTTTTCATAGTTTGCGTTCCTTTTGTTGTCTGTTCAAGGACTACTGGATTAAAATAAACACTGTATAAGAACTGTGGAACAATAAACAAGTTACATACTACTGGAGAGCATGCAAATGAAAAGGTACGACATCATATTTTCTTTATTTTAGTTTCCTCAGAAAGTGAAAGAACACTGCATGTTATAGGAGTTTTTCTAGTCCAAAATAATGAACATTATTTTTTCACAACTAATGGTCATTAGTTAGATCTAATGGTCTAGATTAAATTTTAAAAGTTAACAACTAAAGACCATTAGTAAGAGTAATATTGTCCAAATAATATGTTTATAATACAAAAAATAATCATAACTAATAAGTTACTCAATTTTTACATGAATTCGTTATAAAATATTTATTTTAAATTTGATTCATCAGTATTTTTATTATTGTAGTCAATTTTTAGTGTATTTAACACAAATTTGTATAAACAAAAAATATTACTTTTTAGTGCAATTACTAAACTACTCTTGAACTAATGGCCATTAGTTGAGGAAAAATAATAGCCATTATTTTAGACCAGAAAACAGCCTGCATGTTAACCAAAACAATAATTGACCACCTATAGTAGAACAATGTTTACAAAACATGTTCACTACAAAAAGAAACTACCATGTTGTATTATTAAAACAATAAGATTACACCTTTGGAAAAATACATACTATGCAACATCTCAGAACAGTACAACTTGATTACAAGAATGATAAAATGAGCAATTTGGAATTGGAAACAAAATAATCTACAAAGTTTTGTCACTCTTGGTACATCGAAATATATTTGTCAATGGATATGAAGACACACAATACAAACTATAGGAAAAGAAATAAATTTCGGAATATTTATTCTGTAAATTCATCTATGAAGTATCATATTCTCTGCATTCTCAAATTGTTGTCGCTAGCACAACAACTCTAGTTAATTTTTGAACAAGAATCTTTGTCCTAATTATAACAGTTTAAAAGCGGAAGAAGTATAAGTTTATAAGTCGTTGAATGCAATTTTCCGCTTTTAGCCATCAAAAGTAAGATACGAACCCAAGTATGGGATACAAGGTATTCTTACAATACCGAGGAAATATGAGCGCAACATCAGGTATTGAGAAGGCTGCGTGTTCATGTTGTCCCTTCGTTCATTCATGTATATAAGTGCTCTCGAAATTCGTAGTCAAACAAAATACACTACTGCCCCTAGTTAATCCACTTGACTTTAGCGCCGAGATGACACCCTCCCACAAGCAAACACGACGACACGCAACGAGGTGACGTTAGCGAGGTAGCAGTGACTCCCCGGAGCAAGATAGAATCAGACTCCGAGCCTTAGGGACAAGCAACACCCCATAACACGAAACTTTGCTGCCACCCTTGTGGTCAGACCGATGAACAAAGCAAGGCCACGGCCGTTATTTTCTTGTTTGCAAGCATCCTGCACGCTTGATCGATAACGTGGTTGATCGAGATATGGGCGGCAGATGATATCGTGGTGGCAGACGGTGGCGGAGTCCGGCGTGGCGCTATGCTTGCTCCCGGTAAGCCTGACCATTGCAGTCCTTTGGTTGCCTCTGCTATGCTGCGCCGTGGCCGTCGTCCGCTGCCGCCGCCGACAGGAAGGACGGTGGGGGCCGGAGCCGGTAGACTCCGGCGCTCGGACAGCTCTGCTACATCGGTACCTCGAGGACCAGTTGGAGCTCGTCAGAGCCAACTACGCAGGGAAGGAAAATGAGCTCCTTACCTTGATTCGACAAAACAGTAGTGAACAAGTGATGACAAAATCAAAGTGTAATGGAAATTGCCGGACGCCAGCCGGCCATAGAAAGAATCTGTTTTTACGAAGCCTTGTAACACTCAAATAAGTTTTATGCACATGATAATTATTCTCACCAAAGATTCATTAGTCGATAAGATGTTGCTTGCAAGTATCGTGCAATGTCAACTGGGTTGCGAGTTCACAAGAAAAAATGTCACAAATCTAACAAATGTACGAATTGTACAATGGTAGAAAAATAACGTTGAGAAGGCCATAGTTTTGAAGCAATAGCACGAGCCGTCTCTTCTCTAAAAGAGGCGAGTCTAATGGCGTGGATGGTGATCCTTCATCTGTCATATTCAACAATCTGTTACTTCGATCCAAGCTAGTATCTGCTAAACTTATTTTTAATCATGTTGGCATATAGAACCCATGAACACACTGTTACCAAAAGTTATAAAAGGTGGGTGAACCTCGACAGTAGAGATGGATTTTTCAATCTCATAGGGATCTGAATGTGTCGTCCATGGTTCCTATATTATCATTGGAGGCATTAATGTTGTTTTATTATTCTTCACAGGTAGTGACGGAGCCAGATGTTTCGTTCTTTGTTTCCCTACTGGGTTTCTTTGTTAATTTCTACTAAACATGGATAAGAAACGAAGATCCTGAAGCTCTGGTCCGGATTCTAACATGGAGCATTGTTAGACACAGGTCGACATGATTTGGAAGATGGAAACTAGGGGTAACAGATAGAAATGTAAAGTAGTGATGGCAGATGACCGATTGCTATGTAGAAATATCTGCTCTTTATTTTCTTGATATTACTTAGGGCCTTAAGGCCCAACAATTCCTCACAACTCACTTTCAAAAAACTCCTTCCAACTCCTATCTTTCTTTTTGTACATAGCAGTGAGTATTCAATTTGTTATAGCTAATATGAACTATAATTATTTTATACTGCAAACCCATTTAACCAAAATACTTCAAAACACATTTCAAAAAGTTTTATGATCCGTAGATTACAATTAGTAAAACTTTATATGCAGGCAACACATTGCTTGACCTAAAAATATATTGATAACAATGCATTATTTTGTTCATGTTTAACCCTTTGCTATTACCACTGCCCTTGATTGGAGACTGGATGTGCTAACTCTTTGCACTATATTGTTATGGACTATGACGAGGTGCACCTTTCATTCACTATCCATCAGTTCGCACAAATTCAACTCTTAATGAAATAAAGAAAGATATTATCCAAATAAAATTCAAGATGACTGTCTTTAAACAATACTAAAATTACTTTTATTTTTTCATTGCTTGTAAGAAACATGAAACCCCTAGATGGCACCAAGGATGCATAATAAAACATTTTTTATTGCTTGTACGAAACATTTTTTTACATTTTTTTATTTTTTCATTGCTTGTAAGACATTTTTTTACATTTTTTATTTTTTCATTGCATAATAAAACATTTTTTATTTTTTTATTGCTTGTAAGAAACATGAAACCCCTAATGTAACAAGGCCAAAATATTGTTGCCTTCAAAAAAGGCCAAAATATTGTACCTGTTTATAATAAGAATGACAATCATGGCAGCACGGAGCAATGAAGACAACTACACTCAACTAACACAATCTTCTATAGCTAGCAGCAAAACATTTTTTTATTCTTGGTGCACCATTTGATATACCATTAAAATTTATACATATATATTTTGTACATTAGTTTTCATGATTATTTAGTTACCAAATCTATCCACCAGTTGGTATATATAATTAGACACTGAAAATATACTTGAATCAATTTTGTAGATTACATTACGTACATTTATTGATAAAAAGATTACATTTGATGAGGCATACAAATTTACCTGTTTTGTAAATGTGAGTACTTTTTTCTAAGCAAATTTGTTGTTGTCATAACATGAAATAGCCATTTTTAAATAATCAATATATGCAGTTTTTGTTTTTTGTTTTACACAGGTTGGCATAATACACGCCTCGAAAAAAAGTTACAAGAGTAGCTACATTGATTTTTTTCTCTTCTACATGGGACAATAAATTGGACATAATATATCAATTGTTAGTAATTATTTGAATATATTCCAACCATAAGCTACAAGAATTCAGGAACAATATACACCACAAAATAATCTGATTTCAATATTTAATTTCTAGCCAGCGCAATTGCGCGGGCAAAAAAATCTAGTTCATACTAATAACATTTAAAAATATCATGAATTGCGCAATTTCTAACGTAGGATGCAAAATAGTCGAAGCACGCGTTTTCTAGTTGGCTTGTCCCAAAGAACAAGAATTTTGACTTTGTACAGTATTGTACTCTTTTGTTAATTACAGTGATAATATCACAGCAACTTTTTAATAGATCCACGGTACTCTTTAAAAATGTTACAAAAATATTTGTGAGATAGATAGGGTACATACGTAAACTCAAAGGTGGAAGCGAGGAGAAAGCAACTAAATCGCACAAATCTTCTAGAAGCAATATGGAAAACTTGAACTAAAGCAAATGTATGCCATATTATTATCTTACTAAATTAATTTAATTTTAAATAAGATTAATATATCTCATAAAATAAAAACATGCTAAATAGGTAATTTTTTATTTTAAATGTCAATATTTGTTTTCTAGTTGGCTTGTCCCAAAGAACAAGAATTTTGACTTTGTACAGTATTGTACTCTTTTGTTAATTACAGTGATAATATCACAGCAATTTTTTAATAGATCCATGGTACTCCTTAAAAATATTACAAAAATATTTGTGAGATAGATAGGGTACATACGTAAACTCAAAGGTGGAAGCGAGGAGAAAGCAACTAAATCGCACAAATCTTCTAGAAGCAATATGGAGAACTTGAACTAAAGTAAATGTATGTCATATTGTTATCTCACTAAATTAATTTAATTTTAAATAAGATTAATATATCTCATAAAATAAAAACACGCTAAATAGGTAATTTTTTATTTTAAATATCAATATTTGGTCTATAAGCATTTTCTCAAGTATTCACATGCAAGGCTTGTATTTATACAGAAGCAAGCTATCTACTACACTTTTTTTCATCAAGCTACATGTGAAATCCTCAGCATCTACCGGCTTAAGTGTCATCACTCGATCCTATATCTATATTATCATCTTTGCCATTTGTTTACAACCCATATACTACAACCCTCACATCAGATTAACTCTTAATTAAGTAAAAATATAATTTTTCCAAATAATATACAAGATGATAATCACTAAACTTTTAGCAATACTAAAAATAATTTAAACCTTTTAATTTTTTTGTTGCTTGTACAATGCATGAAACCCGTACCCAACAGCAATGGCACGTAATAAAAAATATACATTACAAAAAAATTCGAATTATTGGATAAAAATAAAAATGTATAAGTTGAGTTCTACATTAAAAGTTTTGTGTCCATCTTTCATGAAACCAATCTATAAGTTAGGATAAAAATAGCAAAAACATTTTTTATGATCTTATTCTAATAAAGCGCATGATGTCTTTTGAGGGTCACGGCCATTTTTCTACTTAGACCTCGTGTATGTAGTATAGTGATCGTAGTATTGTTTTTAATATATTGATAATGTGTCTTAAAAAAATCGTAGAAATATCTACCAGACGGAGGGATGTAATTCAAATTCGAAGTGTGGAAGACACGCAGCCAAATCGGAGAGACCAGAATAGAAGTTTCCTTTCCTGCCACACTTGCTCAGTTTGGAATTCGGATCAAACCAAGGTGACGCCAAGTGCAGGATGGGCTGCGGCGGCCGGGCGACTACAGTCAGTGCGGGAAGTGGCCACAGCGGAGGTGGCAGTATGGGTGGTCCCTAGCGGTACTCTGGCTCCCGCTGCTCTGCTGCACCGTGACCGCCGTCCGGTTCAACCTCCAGCCGTCTCTGTGCACACTAACCTCCAGCTTTGAATTTGATGATGGACCCGATGAATGGACATACGTCTGGGATGGCTCTACCTGCTTCTTTTCTGCTGCAGCTTACAGGTCCATGATCTCCACCGGCGCCTAGACCCCAAATGGCGATGTGCTCTGGAGCACGAAGGTCCCGATGAAGCTTCGATTCTTCGCTTGGTTGCTGTGTCATAATCGTTTGCCGATGAGGGCCAACCTCCTCCATAAAGCGATTTTGGATAGGGCAGACTCCTACTGCCCTCGGTGTCCTGGCATCCCTGAGACGGCGGACCACCTCTTCTTCAGCTGTGGCCATGCGGTTCAGCTCTTCGACAAGCACGCCATCGCATCTACGGCAGCACGTGCACTCTCGCCTTGGGCCCATGGTTGTCCGTCGCCTGAGTTCACTTGTGTCTGGCCGGACATCGTGCTCATGATTCTACGTCGGCTGTGGAAATGCCGCAACGACTTGGTCTTCTCCCACGCCGACACGGATCTGGGGACAAACGTCAAGCTTCTTCTCTACAACCTCGATCTCTGGGGATATAGATACAGAAAACATGTACATATTACCGCCCTTCATGTTTAGCGGTCCTATCTCTCCTCTCACCTCATGTAAATACACTCTCCTCTTTTAGTTTGCCTTCTCCTTAGCTCTCCCCATACAAAGGGGTTGGCTGGACTCGGCTCCGCCCTCATGTAAAGTGTAATGGTCCACTGTGCCATTCGCCGCTTCAATGCAATATATAAGGTGTAAAATCCGTCGTTTCGCTCGAAAAAACAAAACCGGGCACAGACGTGGACTCGTAGAGGCAGCTGCATGGTTGCTGCTGCGGCGGAAGAGGCCGCAGGTGCACGGAGGCTGTCGACGTCGGCTACAGGCTGCGACTTGCAACCATCCTCCTCGATTGATGGACAACTTGGTCGTATGTTTCGATCGTGATATGAGCGGCAGATGATGGGTGTGTTCGTTTCCTCCTCTAAAATTTAGCACTGTCACATCAAAGAGAATCTTATTATTTATGAATATTTCGATCAATTTAATGACAAAACCCTATTGACAGATTGGTGCTAATTTTCGAGATGAATCTAATGAGCTTAATTAATCTATATTTTGCTAAAGTGATGCTACAGTAACTGTCTTCTAATCATGACTTAATTAACCTCATTAGATTCGTCTCGTAAATTAGTCTAGAGGCCTGTAATTTGTTTTATAATTAAACTTTATTTAATACTCTTAAATAATAAGATTCTTTTTGATGTGACAGCTCTAAAATTTAGACCCCAGGAAACGAACACACCGATGTTGTGGTGGCGTTGTGCCTGCTCCGGGTAATCATGATTGTTGCAGGGCTCTGCCTGCCGCTGCTCTGATGCATCGAGGCCATCATCTGGTTCCGGCCGCGGGTGATCAGAACGTTGCGAGTGCGCGGGTACAGCAGAACTGTGGCGGCCAGAGCTAAGAGACTCCGGTGACCGGACGTCCTTGATGCATCGGTACCTTGAGGACCAGTTGGAGCTCATCAAAGCCCACTACGCGGGGAAGGAACATGAGCTCCTTGTCCTTATTGATCCGGCGAAACAGTAATGATGACAAAATCAAAGTGTAATGGAAATTGCCGGACGCCAGCCAGCCAGACGACGGATGATTTGCGCTGGCTGAGCCAACGAGAGCTAATTAAACCCAAATACAACTGTAATGCTAAAGCATACTTGTTCTAGTAGACTAATTTTTTTTCTCGAAGACGCAAAAGAACTGCGTCTCATTATATTAAGAAGAAAAAAAGATATAAGAACCCATACAACACCAACACACCCCTTGTTTTAACATTACATTCACGCCTGTTACTAATTTAAAGACGACCAAGCGCACACTGCACCACGTTAGACTCCAACGCCTACGCTGGGCATGGATGCCAAACCACGGGCACCCGCCATCTCCCAAAGCATTATCTCCTCGGTAGCAATTGTGGTGGCTCTGTTTAGATTTGGTTCCAAGCCATCAAACACAATTCTGTTCTGGTGTGTCCAATAGGTCGAGGCGCCTAACACGACCAGCGAATTCAATCCCTTCTTGTGCAGCTCCGGAACAACACGTGATGCATTTTCCCACCATGCACCAAACACTATAACAATTGATCACTGTAGCCACGCCTCCCAAAATCATGTAGCCACAACAAGACAAAAGGACCGTGGCTACAGTAGGGGGTGAGCTACTGTGGCCGTGACCCATGGCTATAGAGGCCACAATAGTGGCAATTGGCTTTGTGAACCGTCGCTATTGAGGCTTCTACCAATAGTCACAGTCGACTTCTTCAACCGTGACTATTGATGCCACTGTAGCCACAGTTGAAGAAGTGACTACTATTTCCTACAGTATAAACGCCATGTTCGGACAGCTGGGGAGGATACTCGAAAAGTGGCAATCCGAAATTTAAGGAAAATTATAAAAAACAAGGGGGAAGGTTCTGAGTTCGTTTTTTTTTTTGGCAGAATTTTGTTCTCCACCATAAGGAAAACTCATCCCATGTATTTTTTATTGCTATAATGTTGTAATCAAGAAGATTTATGGGTTACCATTTTTTTCTAGGTTTTGATTTTGATTTGTCAAATTTATCTAAGGTATTTGGGTTTCATATAAAAAATTATGTCTTACCAGCCTTTTCCATGTCAAACAATTTAAGATTTACTTTACGCTCTCTTGAGAGATCTAGAGCAATTTAATTATTAATACAATTTTTTGAGTGAATTGAAAATAATTTGTATATTTTATTTAAATGTATTCTAGCATATTGCTTTATACAAGTATATTATTTCCCTTTATGTTTTCTTTATATATATAATATTTATAATGGTAATTACATTAATTATTAATTATTGTTTTTCGCATAATGCTTGTTTAGATGGACAAATCATGAATGTACAAAGAATCAAGATTGAGTGCATATTTTCGAGATCAAATTGATGTATTTCTCAAGGGGCTGTCCAAGTATGCTAAACGTGTAGGAATATAAGAAATATAGTCCATGCGTGGTGGGCTGCAAGAATAAAAATTGTGGACAGATACACGTATAATCAAATCTCACTTAGTGAGGAGAGGTTTCCTGGAGAAATACACAAGGTGGACAAAGCATGGAGAAGACGAGTCGATTGAAGTTGAGGTCCAGCCGATTGAAGTTGAAGAAGAACAGTATGTCCAAGTTGACGAGTGTGCTGATTTTGATGTTGATACCCTATCCGAATAGTCTACTAATTTTAATGTTGAGGAATTGTTATGTCATGTTTAACTGCAAGTTTTACTCAATGCAGGGACAATGAGAGGGCTTGATAACTTAGAAGGCATCAAAAGGTTATTGTATGAGAAATCCAAGAGATGTTCTAAAGAGAGTATTGTGTTACATACAGTTATCAAGCTGATGAAATTAAAGGCCATCCACGTGTGGTCAGATGCTAGTTTCACTAAATTATTGGATCTTCTTTCGGACACACTGTCGAAGCCCACTGGTTACCAAAAAGCACCTACTATTCGAAGAGACTGATATTCCCAATGTCGTTGGATGTGCAAAAAAATACGCGTGTCTAAATCATTGTATATTATACCGGGGTATAAGTACAAGTACCTCGTGAGATGCCCAAGGTGTAAATGAAGTCGTTACAAGACGAATGAGGACTATGATGTGGACAGAGCTAATAAGAGGGGGAAGAATGACAGGAAGAGGAAGAAAAGTAGGCCTTGTTGGGCCGGTTGCAGTGGATGCGCCGTTACGCGCCACGGGCTTAAAGGGAGAAAAAGGGTTGGGCTACGCTGGGAAATAATCGGGCTGTTACAGTCAAATTGACTCTTACATTATTTATGACTTAATTGATAAAAGAGTGAGGAGCTAACTAATTAGGTACATTTGATCGATGTACCAACGCAGGAAAAGCTTTAGATTTTTTACACCTAATTAAGAGTAATCATTGAAAAGTAGGAATTTTTCTCTTTCCTCTTCAAAGAATGAAAGGCATTCAAGAGGTCTTTTCAATTTATGATCGGGCAAGACGATTACATGGATAAGATTCAAGTCAAGAAGGCTCAATTCAAAATCAAAAATCATCCGGGGGCTACTATGGGGTACTTACCTTATAGGTATCCACACAAGAAGGAATTATTGACCTGGTATAGGGTGGCCAATCAGGACGGACTGACCGAAGGACATGGAATAACTCGCGAGGAAACGTAGAGATAGAGTTACCATATTTGTAATGAGTTGTAGACCGACTAGGACATTCCATGTAACACTGCACCCCTAGATATATAAGGAAGGCAGGGGCACCCTCTCGAAAGATAAGTTACACCATCATAATACAATACCTCATACAGGACGTAGGGTTATTATCCAAAGAGGACGCCCGAACCTGTCTAAATCGTTCTGTGTGCACCATCAAGTTCTTGATTCGTATGACACCCCATAGTTTACTTGCCAAGTTAAAACTCGACACATTTTGTGTTTACCAATATGTCTCTCATCTAGACGGCAAAAATTCTTTCCAGATCGGTAGGAGTGTCATCTTGCTCCACTAACCTAGATGGCATAGAAGTGTCACTCTCAATGCTCTTCTTATCAAGTACGGGATCAGCATTGGACTGACCATTCTCCGTCCACTCACGTATCGGATTTGTTTGACCACACAAAGAAAGTTCCATTAATTGATCAAATGGATCATCTTCTGGTGGCTTGTACACTTTAGCTTGCTCGGACAAATGCGTACGTTATAGTTAACATATACCAACTTGTGTAGTTTTTTTTATGTGACAACTTGTTGCACATTTTTTTGTGGATCACAGAAAATGTACTCCAATTGTGCTCACAGTCGCCGGAGAAACAACAATGAGAAACAAGACGTAGTGCAAGCTTCTATAGAGTTGGTGTGGCACTACCAAACATACTCCACCATTGTGCTATAATTAGATTCATTGTAACATAAGTTAGAACATTTCACATAAAATTGCCAACATTGATCTTGTGGGACAATTACTTACAAGACTGTATATGATCTGCTTCCGTCTTGAAAGCCAATTTTATAGTGAAACAATAATCTTTTTTCCTATAATTATCAGCTTCATGAAGCGCCAATACACAAATGTTAGGGTCTGTCATAAACTCAAATGCCTCTCAAAGGTCTTTTAGGAGTTTGTAATTTGTGCCTTAAATGTGGTGAGTTATGGGATTCAAAGCGGCAGCTGCATATTCAAGAATAGAACAAGTGAGCCAATAGGTCATATATGTCATAAAATGAAGAATAACAATCAAAGCATAGTGTTACCTGCATTGACATCACTATTGTTTGAAATATCACCCATTCTAAGATTGATCACGGCCATATAACATTCAAGTTCATGGGCATTGACTTGAAACATATATACTTTCATACTCGTTCCTAACCATGTGAAATATTAGAAGGACCTCACTCAAGTTCGGAACCTTATCTTGGTCATCAAAGCGAAGGAATCCATACAAAGACTCAACGGATTTGATATGCAGGAATGAGCAAATCTTCCCTCAGACATGGTAGCAAAACGAATTTCCAAGTATAGTAATGAAGATACCCATGCCATGTATCTCTACGACAAAGCATACTACGTATACTTGGTGCCAAATCGAGTAGCATTTCATTTTACTATCTCTCCTCCAATAGAAATTCTCATCATGGAATGCAACTTATTGTGGTTGTACAACCGATGACGTACTCTCCCAGCTACCTGAATCATAGCTTTGTGCTCAGGAAACTCACCAATGGAATTCAGAATCAAGTTTATAGTATGAATAACACACGATTGCCACACAATATGGTACTTACGTTGTATCATCTTGCATGTCTTCTTGTAGTTTGATCCATTATCGGTGATGATCCGGACAATATATATGTTCTAAACTGAGCTCTTTCACCACCTTTTCAATTTCCTATAACAAACAGAAATAAGTTATCAACATGACAATAACTTACCCAAATACGAATTTTGCATCATGACTATGTCCGGTGGCATCAACTGACTTGTGAAAAAATATTATCCTGTTGCAATACACCATGAAGTTGGTGACGCTCATCCCTGTTGGAGGTGAGAGACTTATACTACGCTTGTATGTTGATGAGGTCAAGTCTTATGTGTCCCAAAGCTTTGGTATGAGGGAATTGGGTGAGACTGATATTATTTTGAACATTAAGCTAATCAAACAAGAGAATGAGTTACCTTAACGTAATTTCATAATGTTGAAAATATCTTGAGTTGTTTTGACTTTAAGAACAGAAAGCCTTCTCCAGTTCCTTATCATCCCAGCTTGATCCTTTGGAAGAATAAGAGAATTGGAAGAGACCAATTGAGATATTCTTATATTATTGGATCATTTATGTACTAGTGCTACTACGCCTAATATCCCTTCTGCTATGAGCAAGTTGAGATGGTTTACTTTTAATCTGGTAAATGATCATTGGCATGCGCTTAGCAAGTAATAATGCACTACCTAGTTGGTATGGAATTCATTATTCGGGATTTTCTGTGGAACTAGAGAGATATAGTTATTGGAATTGAATATTTGATATTGATTAGCTGTATGCCATGAGTGGATATGCTTTCACCCTTGGTGAGTACTCTAATAGAATAAATACTTTGCTTTTCCTTTGCACAAAGAAAGAACACACTTTTTCTTTGCACAATGAAAGAATACTTTGTTTTTTATGTTACCACGCCTCATACCCGATTCTGCCATCTTTTGTTCATTATATATACTATATATATGTTAGTCTCGTCCAAACAAATATAATAGCTCTTTCTCTCTCCAACTCAATAGTAATATCAAGCTGAATCAGCCAGAGGGTTATACGATGTAAGTTGCTGTATTTACATATGCTCACAATGTGCACGCCATTTTACTAGCGCGGGGGTAATTCCAGATAGAGCTAGGAGAGATAATGTTTTTGCGCTTGATTATCACACGGTCTGACAACATTCTTGATTTTGTACGTGCTAATAAGTACCTGGTGTTTTTGCTACCTATTCGTAACCCAGATTAATGTAATGCTAGTTGATGTACTAGGTCCCAATATAATCCTCGCTTGTCTTTGGAGGGAAAATTTAACAGTACTACTATTGAATTTCTAAATGGACGTACTTTTAAAATTTCAGAAGCGAGCTAGAGGAATTAATCAAGATATATGGCAGCAGCGGAGGTGCTAACGCATGCGTGGAAAGCATGGGCTACCCAGGCATTGGTGCTGCTCAGCTTCACGCTCCAGCTCACTCTTGTCATCTTGGCGGAGTTCCGTCGGTGCATCGACTCCGACGTGCTAAGTTTTTTCGTTTGGTCGGCCTACATGACGGCTGACGCGACGGCAATCTATGTGCTGGGCCACATGTCCGTGAGCAGCAGATTCCCGGAGCATGAACTTAAGGCGTTCTGGGCGCCGTTCATGCTGATGCACCTGGGCGGGCAGGATAACATCACCGCCTACGCCATCGAGGACAACCGGCTGTGGCTGCGCCACCTGCAGACGCTTGCCGTACAGGCAGCTGCAGCTGCTTACATCCTCTATGAGTCCTTCATCGTTGGCAGCAGCCCATGGCTTCTTCCATGGGCCACCATCATTATATTCATGGTCGGTACTCTCAAGTACGGGGAGAGAGTCTGGGCACTCAAGCGTGCCGGCAGTAGCCCAATAGGGAAGAACTACAGGATGTTTCATAGGAGTGCCTTCTTTTATGAAACTGATCATTATCTCCAGGAGGTACTATCTGCAGGGCCCACGGAAGACACAGAAGCTAACCTATTGGTGGCACAAGAAATACTGGACGTTCCTACGGATTTACTCAAGTGGCCACAACCTAGAGAATATGTAAAAGCATACGACCTTCATATAGACTTGCGTGAAGGGGGCGACTGTACAAGGTGGTTGAGCTGCAGCTATCTCTGATGTACGACGTCTTCTACACCAAGGCAGAGGTGATGCACAGTAATTTCTATAGCCTCTGCATCCGTATGGTTTCTGTGCTAGGCACTGCCGTCGCATTATTGTTGTTTCATCTGCTTATAGTACTGGGTGGTCCTAATTACAACAGAGTAGATGTGGCTATCACTTATGTGTGGCCCCGTTCGTTTCCACCCTCTAAAATTTATATACTGTCACATCAAAGAGAATCTTACTATTTAAGTAGTATTTTTATTAATTTAATAACAAAACCTATGTCGCGACCCCCTCTAATTTGCGAGACGAATCTAATGATCCTAATTAATCTATGTTTTGCTACAGTGATGCTACAGTAAACATCTTCTAATAACACCATAATTACCCTCGTTGGATTCGTCTCGTGAATTAGATAGGGGGATCTGCAATTAGTTTCGAGATTAGACTTTATTTAGTACTCCAAAATAATAAAATTCTCTTTGATTTGACCCTCTAAAAATTATATAGCTAGAAACGAACAGGCACTTAGTTGGGGCAGTCGTCCTAGAGACCGTGTCACTCTTGAGGGAAATGTTCTCGAGCTGGACCTGTGCTCTCCTGATAAGGTGGAATCGTGATAATAAAGGAACGAAGCATACCCTAGGCCATTTTGTTGTGCGTAATCTAGTATGTCTCCGCAGGCTGGTCCGTGCGGCGGACTGGAGAAGGAGGTGCAGCTGGTCACGCTCCATGGGGCAGCACAACTTGCTTCAGATGTGCACTCGCAGCATCGCCAGCCCAAGCAGCAAGGCAGCGAGATGGATGGGAGCCGAGGACTGGTGGAACACGCTGGCTTACTCTTGGACAATCCCTGTCTCGGCACTGATCGAGAAACTGTTGATGGACAAAGTGTTAGAATGTAAAGGTGAGGACGACGTTTTTGATTCAATTGGTCAGGCGGAGCTGAAGCGACGGGGCCTGTACGAGCATGAGATCCTGGACTGGAGCCTGGAGAATAGATTCATTGTCTGGCACATCGCCACCAGCATCTATCTGAGCTGGTGGTGCGAGAAGCAGCAGGCCAAGACACCCTTGGCAGAGGCTGTAGAGGCGCTCTCCAATTACATGATGTTCCTCCTCGCCTCACGGCCCCACATGCTGCCTCCCAATGCCAGCCGCAATGCGTACGTGGAGACCTGCTATGTTCTCACCACCACCGCTGAGGATATGGGGAAGGAGAACTCAGCTGAGGATCTGGTCGGTTTACTACGGAGCATTACGGATGTCTTGGAGACTACTAGACCCTCAAAGCAATTTCTTCAAGTCTCGTGGCGCTTAAAGGTGTCGTGTGCGCTTGCCGCAAAGCTTGTTACAGAGGAGGAGGAGGAACAGGAGTCACGAGGCACCGGTGAAAGTAATATGCTACAGCTTCTCGCCCAAGTGTGGGTGGAGGCTCTGTGCTACGCCAGCAAGGGATGCAGCGCCTATTCTCATGCCAAGCAGCTCAGCAACGGTAGCGAGCTCGTCACCGTCGCTGCCCTTCTAGTCGAACACATGACAAAAATTATCGAGATCGGCAGATGGAACAGCCTTTGGGCCTTAATGGCATGGATTTAGGAAGTGTTGAAACACACCCGATGCCCCCCTCCCCTCCCTCCCACAGTTCACCAGTCTCTAATAATTGTAGCAGATTTTACATGTCAACATTTGTAATATTGAGAATTTGTTTCCTCTTTCTCTCCGGCAAGGGCGAGGAGTAAGGGTGGATTTGGTCTCTCTATGATGACTCCAATGAAAATGATAGCAGCGATGACATGGTCAGACAACTTCCTTGATATGGCGGTATGGAGAATTAGGTTTCAAATGGCGACATCGAGTCGAGGATGATGTTGTTATCATGGAATAAACTTTTCCAGTCTCTTCTCCATTTTAATTGTCACAGTTAGCGATTCAGCCACAACAAAGGGTTGGAAATATTAGGCTTAGTTTTTCTTCTTCAGTGGCAGATGGAAGAAGGAAAACACAAGAAAGAAGAAGATTATGCACAATCCTGCCTGCGGGAATGTTGGCCGCCATTCTCTAGCTGTTTGTGTTGTCCGTGAGATCATCCATATGAATCATTATACAAGTATAGGATTGAGTTTGTATACTGCATTATGAATACACTTAATTGTAATATTATGTATTTCAATGTACTTCTAACATGATCTGCTCAGCGAAAAAATAATACACAAATCTTCTTTCGATTAAAAAGAAATCTCCGTGCTTGACCCTTATCACTCGCATATCCGAGGTTATATTTTATATCACATAACAAACAGTCTGGAACTCTCAAAAATTATGCATTGATATAATTCATATTCTTCCTTAATTAAGACGGTGGGGTGCAAATATGGTCAAGATAAGAGAGTTATAGTTAAGTTTTCAGTTTGTGGTGGGTGCATCCCCACCCACAAGCCACTGAGTAGCTTCGCCCCTGCCGCCGTTGTTGCCGCTGCACCCCAGCGGTCGGGGTTGCACCCAGCCTTGGCACGGCCGGGGCCGCCACCACTACGCCCCTCATGCATGGCCCGGGGTCGCGCCCTACCTTGTCGGTGCCGGGGCCGCCACCGGTGCACCCCACTGTCCGGGGTCGTGCCCAGCCTCCCCGGAGCCACTGCCACCGCGCCGCTGCTGTACCCCATCATCTTGGGTCACGCCCAGATACGAGGCCCTGCCGTTGGACCCCATCGTCCAGGGTCATGCTCGAGCAGGAGCCCCCACCATTGCGCCCCACCGTTCGAGGACGAGGCCGCCGCTGCCACGCCCCACCATCGGGGGTCGGGGGCGCCGCAACTGCATCCCAAAGTCCAGGGCCGGGGCCGCGGCCGCCACGCCCCACCGGCTAGGGTTCCTTGCCGGGGCCGGGGCCACCACCGTTGTGCCCCACACGCATGGCCTGGGGTCACGCCTGGCCTCGTCGGTGTCGAGACCGCCGCCGCTGCACCCCACTATCCGGGGGTCGTGCCCGGCCTCCCCGAGACCACCCTCGTCGTGCCGCGGCTGTCCCCCACCGTCCGGGGTCGCGCCCATACAGGAGGCCCCACCGCTGCGCCCCACCGTCCGGGGCCGGGACCTCCGCCGCCTCGTCCCACCGTCCGAGGCCAAGGTTGCCACTGCCTGTAACAGGCCATGTACTAAAGTCTTTGTAATTCAAAATTCGAATAAATTGAATAAGTTTGATTCAAATTCGTTTGAGTTGGCGGGAATTAAATCATAAAGCAATTGTTTGAATCTTAGTGTTTCTCCCATGCCCTCCACTACCGCCATGTCCGGCAGCGCCATCGCCGCCTCGCCGGCCCGCTCGCCGACCGCCAGGCTCACCTTCCATTTTGTTATTACTAACATTAATTCCCAAAGTCTTTAAGTTTTTTCCATCACTAATTGTATGATATGTGAAATTCTAATTGCGAATGACACATATGAACAAAAAAAAGTATCATTAAAATAATTTGAGATATTGGATGAAGAAATATATATACTCCCTCTATCCCATTAAAAGTGTTGTTTTTGACTTTTCAAATTTCACGTGTGACTGTTTGTCTTATTCAAAATTTTAATAAAAAATGCTAAAATAAATACATTATTATTAAAGTATCAATAATTATAAATTAATTTAGAAAAAAATACATAGTATTTACATATATTTTGTGAATAAAATGAGCAGTCTAAGGACAATGTCTAAAAGTCTAAAAAGACACTTTTAATGGGACAGAGGGAGTAGTATCTATATTTGGGTCTCTTGTAAAAATTTTGCATATCTATCTTCCATGAAACCAATCTTGTACTTCTTTGTATAGTATTGTACTCTTTTGTTAATTACCCACAAGGTAGTGTTTTTCTATGAGCTTCTCCCAAATAGTACATGAAATCCTTTGCAGGTTACTGGTGAAAACACTATGGAACATACCAAGTACAGTTCATTTACCTGTTTATGTTACTCCGAGCAGTATTTACAGTGAAAATAATGTAGTACTGTTTTAATGGATTCGTACAAATAACACTTCTTAAGAATATCATGATAATATCTGAAAAGACAGAGGGGTGTAGATTCAAAGTGGCATGTCCGTCTCCGACAAGGAAAGGCGCATGGCAGAAACAACACCCAAAACAGAAGTTTCCTTTGCTGCCACACTTCCTCCGTTCGGACCAAAGCAAGCAAAGGTCACGCCCGTTTATTTTCTTGCTTTGCAGGTGCAACTTGCGAGCATCACCCCACCGTTGGGCGATGGGCGCCGGGAAACTACCGTCGGTGCCGGCAGTGGCAGTGTGGTCCTGACGCGGGTTGTCTGCTGAGTCGTGGCGGCCATCACACAGTTCAACCGGGTGCGCGCGAGGAGGGCGCTGCTTGTTGCCGGTAGCCGTGACGGTTGTACAGAAGAAGAGAAGATCCATGTGATACAAACAAACGACACAGCCCTCTTATGCCGTTACGCGTAACCATGTGCAGTGTCGCCAGGCCTTTTGCAAATGATATTTCAAATGTCAAACAGCATGGTGACTTGTAGAGAGTTGCACAGTTCACGGAACGAATTTCTAACGTAGGATGCAAAATCGTCGCAGCACGCATTTTCTAATTGGCTTGTCACAAAGAACAAGAATTTTCACTTTGTACAGTATTGTACTCTTTTGTTAATTACAGTGATAATATCACAGAAATTTTTAATAGATCCACGGTACTTCTTAAAAATATTACAAAAATATTTGTTAGATAGGGTACGTACGTAAACTCAAAGGTGGAAGAGAGGAGAAGGCAACTAACTCGCATAAATCTTCCCGAAGCAATATGGAAAACTTGAACTAAAGCAAATGTATGTCATATTGTTACCTTACTAAATTAATTTAATTTTAATAAAATTAATATATCTCATAAAATTAAAACACGCTAAATAGGTAAGTTTTTTTATTTTAAATATCAATATGAGACCAAAAACAGTGTGGCCACTCTAAACACATTGATAGAGGACACCAGCGAGGATTCATCTTGGTGCAGCAGGCGAGCAGCCTAGCGGCACGAGCCGGCAGTTCTAGAGAGAACAAACGGCGGAATATATCGTAACAAGTAGGAAGATCCATGATTTTATTTTGTAATACTATAATCAAGATAAAGGGTTTTTTGTAAAATTGTGATGGCAGGGAGTGGAACGAAGTGCTGCCTTCGGATACAGATTGGAGGGCCAACGTTTAATGTTTGCATCATTGCACTGAATAGTTGTTTGCACTCAAATTTTCCCCTATAACTAAGTCCATCTTCACCATTTGTTTACATCCCATATCCTGCTACCCTCAGATCATATTAACCCTTAATTTTAGTAAAAATATAATTTTTCCAAATAATATACAAGATGATAATCACTAATATTTTAGCAATACTAAAATTAATTTAAACCTTTCAAAAAAATTTGTTGCTTGTACAATGCATGAAACCCATACACAACACCAATGGCACATAATAAAAAATATACATTAAAGAAATAATTTGAATTATTGGATAAAAAATAAAAATGTATAAATTCAGTTCTACATTAAATCATTCGTGTGTATCTTTCATGAAACCAATCTATAAGTTAGGATAAAAAATAGCAACCGCATTTTATATGATCTTATTCTAATAAAGCGCATGAAATCCTTTGAGGGTCATGCCCATTTTTCTACTTAGACTTCGTGTATGTAGTATAGTGATCGTAGTATTGTTTTTAATATGTTGATAACGTGTCTTAAAAAATCGCAGAAATATCTACCAGACGGAGGGGTACGGTGTAATTCAAACTCGAAGTGTGGCAGACACGCAGCCGAATTGGAGAGACCAGAGTAAAAGTTTCCTTTCCTGCCACACTTGCTCAGTTTGGAATTCGGATCAAACCAAGGCGACGCCAAGTGCGGGATGGGCGGCGTCACCGGGCGACTGCCGTCAGTGCGGGAAATGGCCACGGCGGAGGTGGCGGTATCACTATAGCAAAAACTTACTATAGCCACGATTGGGGGCTTTACAGTCACGGTCAGCCCTAACTGTAGCTATGTTTCCGAGACTACAGAAAACCATCCGTAACCTCGAGAAAACAGAACACCCGTGGCTATAGTACGCCACTATAGCCACGATTCACTATGTCAACCCTGGCTATAGTGACGTACTATAACCACGGTTGACATAACGAACCGTGGCTATAGTGGCATACTATAGCCACGGTTCGCCATGTAAACCGTGGCTATAGTGCCATACTATAGTCACGGTTCGATAAACCAACCGTGGTTATAGTGGACACGACTATAGCCACGGTTACCAAAGTGAACCGTGGCTATTTACTTTTTTAACAATAAAAAAAAATACGCATTAGAAATAATAAATTACAATTACATAACATTAACCATAATTACATCACATTAACATTAAAGTATTACATCACATTAATATTTACAAATATTTACAAAATCCATCAAAGGTTTAATAATGTGAACATGACAATGTTTTTTCAAACTAAGTCTACACTATACGAATCTTCAACAACATCGGGCTCAGTACGGTCGTTTCGAGCCGCACCACTCGAAAAGTGCCCGATGCTACTTCGTCACTTCACTTTGATCGTCAAAGAACCGACCACGAGGACTGATGACCTCCCTAAGCAAGAAACGGCACATCCTAGCGACAATGTAGTACATGTCGTTTGTACTTAGATGCTTTCGCATCATTGAGAATCCTTTCTTGGATATTTCATTCAATATCTTTCTGTCCGTTATCATTGCCTTTTCTAGACTTTTTGTTCGCTGTCAATAAATACATAAAAGTTGGTACATGATAGACAAAAGAACAGAAAGAATGTAAATTAAACAGATACAATCTTAGCGTACCTCCTCGGTGGTCTCATGGGTGATGACATTCAAGTAGGATGCAGCGGACCTCGAATACGCACATGCGTAGTATCCACAGTGCACACTACCTTTTACTTGCTTAATGTACAGTATTCTCTTTAGAACATCCCTTAGACTCCTCAAACAATAAATCCTTTGATGCCTTCTCTATCGTTGCAAAGGTATCAAGCTCTCTTGTTGTCCCTGCATTGAGTAAAACTTGCGGCTCAACATGACATAACAATTCCTCAACATCAAAATCAGTACATTGTTCTTCTTCGACATGAAAATCAAAAGTCTCGTCAACTTGGACAAACTGTTCTTCTTCAACTTCAATCGGCTGCAACTCAACTTCGACCGGCTCGTCTTCTCCATGCTTTGTCCACCTTGTATAATTCTCCAGGAAACCCCTCCTCAATAAGTGAGATTTGATTACAAGTGTATCGGTCCACAATTTTTAATTCTTGCAGTCCACGCATGGACAATATATTTCTTGTCTTCCTAGACGCTTAGCATGCTCGACAGCCCTCTTGAGAAATACATCGACTTGACCTCGGAAATATGCACTTAATCTTGACTCTTCGTACATCCATGTTTTGTCCATCTAAACAAGTATTACGCGAATATTAATTATAATAAAATAATTACTAAATCAAATAATTACCAGTATGAATATTAAGTATTTATAGAAAATATAAGGAAACTAATATATTGCATAACATAATGTGCTAGAATTAATAATTATTAAATAATTACTAAATAATCTATTTACCATTATGAATATTATATATTTATAGAAAATATAAGGGAACTAATATATTGCATAAGACAATGTGCTATCATATATAAAAACCCACTATACAAATTATTATTAATTGACTCGAATCTTTTAATAATTAAACCGTGCTCTAGGGGTCTCTCTCAAGAGAGCATAAAGTATATCTTAAATTGATTGATATGAAAAAGGCTTGTAAGACATGATTTTTTTATGCAACACAAGCACATGATATATGAGTTTATTATACACAACTCAAACCAACAACAAACCTACAAACATGAAGGAATTTGACAAATCGAAATCAAAACCTAGGTCAAATGGTAATCCAAAATTCTCCATGATTACAACACTATAGCAACAAATAATACATGGGATGAGTTTCCCTTACCACGGAGAACAAATTTCTGCAAAAAAAAACGAGATCAAAACCTTCCCCCTCGGTTTTCATTTTTTTGCTCAATTTTCGAGCCGCCACACTTGGACTGAGCTCCTGTTCTGTCCGAACGCGGCTTTTATACTGTGCAAAACAATAGCCACGGTCCACTTCTTCAACCGTGGCTATAGAAGAAACTATAGCCACGGTTGGTGACGTGGACCGTGGCTATTGGTGCAGGCCACTGTAGCCACGGTTCACAAAGCCAACCGTGGCTATAGTGGCCTCTATAGCCACGGTCCAAGGGCACAGTAGCCCGCGCCCAACTATAGCCACGGTCGATTTTGCTTGCCGTGGCTATAGGGTTTTGGGCTACGTGGCTACAGTGAGTTATTGTTATAGTATTTGTTAACCATGCTTGCATCTGGATGCCCACAAAAAGATATTAAATTTCTATATAATCTTGATGGAAGCTAACATATGGAGACACTGTATCAACACCGTACCTCTAAGACTCTGGGCACCTATTTACCATTGTCGACCTGATACTGTGCAAAACAATAGCCACGGTCCACTTCTTCAACCGTGGTTATAGAAGAAACTATAGCCACGGTTGGTGACGTGGACCGTGGCTATTGGTGGAGGTCACTATAGCCACGGTTCACAAAGCCAACCGTGGCTATAGTGGCTTCTATAGCCACGGTTCAAAGGCAGCCAGCCCTGCCACCTACTGTAGCCACGGTTTATTTTCTTTGCCGTGGCTACTTCATTTTGGATGGCGTGGCTATAACGAGTTTTTGTTATAGTGTATGGCTGGTCCCCGTTGTGCTGACGCTAGCGGAGGGGGCTGTGTGGCTGCTGCTGCGGCGGAGGGGGCTGCAGGTGGACGGAGGCTGTCGACGCCGGCTACAGGCTACGACTTGCAAGCATCCTCCTCGATTGATCAACAACATGGTGGCGTACTGGCGTATGTTTTGATCGAGATATGAGCGGCAGATGATGTTGTGGCGTTGTGCCTGGTCCGGGTAATCATGATTGTTGCAGTGCTCTGCCTGCCGCTGCTCTGATGCATTGAGGCCATCGACTCAGGCAATTACTTTATTGCTTGCAAGCATCCTCCTCGCTTGATTGACGACGTTGGCGTGTGGTCTGATCGAGAAATGGGCGGCAGATGATGCCGTGGTGGCGGACGGTGGCCGCGGTGGGCGTGGCGTTGTGCTCTGCCTGCCGCTGCTCTGTTGAGCCGAGGCCCTCCTCCGGTGAGAACAAGGCGCGGGAGACTCCGGCGACTAGACGGCCGTGCTGGATTGATACCTCGAGGACCAGTTGAAGCTTGTCACAGCTGAACATGAGCTCCAATTGTCGTCCTTGATCTGGCGAACACAGGTCCTGTCAAAATCAAAGTGTAATAATGGAAATTGTCAGACACCAGCAATAGTTCAAAGATCCATTTGTTTGCATCTTCTTTCTAATCCAATGATACACAGATCTCCTGCAAGGGCATGAACACGCTGGCGAGGGCATGAACACGCTGGCAAGGGCACCGCGGCAAGGGCATGAACACGCTGGCGTCACCGGACCGGTGGATGCAGGAGGTGCGAGGGCTTGGTGGCTGTGGAGGTGGCATCGACACCAAGCAACCCGTAGCAACGCACGGGGATTCCAATACGAAATTGAGTTGGATTCTACGTCCTTTTCTAAAAAGAAAAAGGAAAAGGAAATTAAAGAAACATATAAATCATCAATCAGGTGCCGAGATCACCATATATTAAGTTTCCTTTTCGGCCATGATCAGATTGATCTGTTTTCAACTTTTCTTTACGTTGTTGGGTCCACAAATTACGATGAGACGATGCCCTCGATCGTAGAGACAACCATGCATGGTTTCTATATAAACGTGAATTTCGCTGCCCGCGTCCTCTTGTCGCCGATATCTGCTAGGGTGTACGTCCTTCCAACATTTATGAGCACGTCGCCATCCTCCTCCTCGCCCATCATCAGCTTTGGCTATTCAACCGTGACCATCGAAGTCATATGGTTGAGCCACCAGGACAGGGGCAGGGCCATACGGGGGAGTCTACAACAATAGTATTTAGGGCATATTTGGATCGTTGCCAATGCTAGCCCACCGACGATTGGTGTGCCTATGTCAGAGTTGGCGCGTCCAGTTCATTCCACCCTCACGCGGGCGAATTCACGGGCGGCGAAATCGTTAACCAAAAAATTGGCGGCCAACTGACGCGGCATTTCCATCTCTCGTATAAAACGACCCATCCTTATCCATTCGTCCTTGAGCCGTGAAAGCCAGACGCAACCTCTGCATCTTCGACGTGCCGCTGCTTCGTGCGGCTATTCGCGCGGTCGCCCAAGCCACGCCGCTGCTTCTTGCGGCTGTTCACGGCTTCGCGCAGCCACCCGGACGCTTGCGTCTTCACCAGGCCGCTACTTTTTGCGGCGGTTCACGGCTTCGCGCAGCCACCCGGGCCTTGGCCTTGCACCATCGGTCGGTGGAGGAGATAGAGGACGCCCAGCCATTGACTATTGGATGCGATAGCAGGACGAGGCCTACCATCCGCTGGACAAGGTTCACTCCCACGATCTTATTTCATTTCCTTGGGATCTTTTGCTTGCTATTTGCGATGACATGTGTTACAAGATTCTCCTTGCCTGTGATGACATATTTTATTTAATCCTACAATACTATTAGTACTACTAGATTGCAAATTTAATATTTTCCTTTGATTCAACACATCTCGTAGCTGCTACCTTCATTGCAATGTAACTCATTCGCCCCTTGATTATAGTTGCCCATTTATCTAATTTTTTCCCATTTTACTCAGATGGACATGGATCAACAGCAATACTATTATTACTATACTACATGTGTTACATGATGTGAAGGCATAGGGCTTTAGCTGTTTTAGTTCTCATGTTAGCGATCTGGTGGAGGGACAGTGATGGTAGAAGGAGTAGGGGTCGAGATGCAAAATATGGTCCATTGGTTGAGAGGGATATCAATAGGACAAACACATTGGCTAGGTTGTTCACTACCTCTGATGCAACTTGCATAAAATAGTTAAGAATGTCTCGGCCAGTATTCCATAAGCTTTGTGCCGGACTCAAAGACAGGGGTCTTTTAGTCGACACCTTTCATGTTTCAGTGGAGGAACAAGTAGCAATGTTTCTATACATGGTGGGACAACATCATACAAATGCATCTGTTGGCTTTTCATTTTTGGTGATCCGGTGAGACAGTGAGTAGGTACTTCAATGCAGTATTGCAAGCAATGGGTCAGCTTGCACGAGATCTTATTTATTTAGGTCCATGGATACGCACACAAAGATCACTAGCTCAAACAAATTCTATCCCTATTTTGAGGTAACTATAAACCATGGTACTTTTGTTTAGCGGTGCATATTTTTCTTATGTTTAATGTGAATTATTCTTCTACAAATAGGGTTGTATAGGAGCACTAGATGGCACTCATGTAAGGGCATGTGTGCCTACTCACATGGTTGACAGATTTAGGGGACGTAAATCATATCCCTCTCAAAATGTGCTAGCTGTTGTAGATCATGTAAGGAGAAGTGGGGTTGGTGCGGCGGGCTTTAAACAATAGTGGCAATGGTTTTGACTCCACAACATGCAAGTTCACTCTTTCTGAGTCGGAGAAGGAATAGCTAAGTGTAACTACTTAATTATGTCTTCTTCAACTATGTAACTTAATGTTTAGTAGTTGATATGTGTCCTGATCTTTCTTTTTTTGTTTTCTGCAATAGAAAACAGTAATCAACTACCTTACTAGGCATATAAGGTTCTATCATCTTTTGGAAGAGTTGTTCTCTAATCAGTCCCAAGCTGATGGTTCACTTGCTGCAGACCAAAGCACTCGTGAATGTTTCCGAGAAGGCACAAAGGACATGGAGGGCTACAACTTTATTGCTGATACTGACGAAGATGCTGATTCTGACACCATTGCTCTTCATAGCCTAAAGACTGACTTGGATGGCAAGCCCACCACCAAGAAGCGTAAATGTGAGAAATCAGATTCAAAGAAATCATCCAAGTCCAAGGTATCCACAAATGATGTGGCAACAAGTATTGTGGCATTGGCAAGCTCTCTCTCAAAGCCACATGCTCTGCCTCCTATTTCTATACAACCTGTTGTGCCTGCAGACCCTTATGCCAACCTTTGGAAGAGGATAAATGATCTTACTATCACATCTAAAGACAGGCTTCTGATTGTGGCCCATTTAACTAAACCAGATCAAGACATGCTGTGTAGCTACCTCAACTTTTCCCCTGATTCGATGCTACATGAGTGGGTCATAAGCTTCTTTGAGCAAGCTAGGGGTAGCAGTTCTGCTTTCTAACTTTGACATAAGTTGGTTAAGCTTTTGCGAACCTTTTGGATAGTCGTTGATGATATATTTTGTTTATAGTAGTAAACCTAGATGGATGGTCGTTAGCAGGGACTTTTAGTTTGTTTATATTAGGTAAATATATATGTATGATGCCTTGCTTGATCATGGAACGATCGCTTGGTTGTGAACTTAACTTTTGTTTCATGGACGTCTGCTCCATGTATAGTAGTATGTGACCTTATAAATATATGGATTCATGAAGTTTATTTTGGATTGGTCTGGTGTGTGTTTCCAAGTTATAATAATTGTCATTCTGATGTTGTAGAAAAAGAGATAACCCCACCGGTCCATTATATTCGGGTCATGAGACTCTAAATTGGTAGCAAACCAAATACTAGCCAAAGACAGGTGCCAAAAGTTGGCAACTCAGTTGGCTGTAAACCAAATGAAGGTCAAGCTATTCTATCAAATATTTGGCAACTATATTGGCTACAAACCAAACACTTATCACTCACCAATTTTTTGGTTATGCCCTTGATTTGGTCATGACCCTAATTTGGTAGGGCAGCTTGGGGCATAAACCAAACATTCCCTTAATGCCCAAGGTTCGCCTAGATGATCAGGAACGGTTAGGCACTTCTGTCTTCTTGATTCTCACAAAAGCCTTTGTTCAGATTGACAATTGCCACTTAGTTCTATTCCTTTTATTCATATTTTGTACAATGTGATGATATCAGTAACAACGAACATGCATTTACTCTACGTCTATAATTTTACTGTGTATTCTATATTAAAAAAGTATTATACTTTTAAATATACATAAACAAATACATGTAATCTATTTATAACTTAAAAAGAATTAAATATTGCATTACTATGGGTGTCTATAAATTTGTCAAAATCCCTAGCAACGCAGGCGTATCTTGCTAGTATTATATATAGCTATAATGAAAATAGCCACAACTTTTTTTTATCAGCATCTCTCAAAGCACATGAAATCTTTTGAGGGTTAACATGCCAACTTGCCAACGCCGAGCGTTCTAGTGATTGTGCTACTATTTTAATTTTTCTAGATAATGTGTGATACTGTTTTAATAAGTTCGTATTAATGCTCCTTATAAATATCGCAGAAATATCTGAAGAGACATAGGGTGTGGATTCAAAGTGGCGTGTCGTCTTCGATAGGAAAGGCGGATCAGAAGGCAGGGGAGGAGAAGGCACGCGGCCGACTTTGAGAAAGACACGAATCACTCGGTCTGCCCCAAAGTTTTTTTTTTTTTTTTTTTTTTTTTGAACTCTGCCCCCAAAGTTTTGGGCACAAGCAACGCCATAGCAAAAAGTTCCCTTTTTTAGAGGGACTTGCTGCCACACTTCATCTTTTCGGATCAAAGGCCACAACCGTTAATATCTTGCTTTGCAGTTGCAAGCATCACGCCACCATTGGGCTATGGGCGGCGGCGAGCGACTGCCGTCGGTGCGGGCGGTGGCCGCGGCGGCGGTGGTGATGTGGCTGCTTCCGGTGGTCTTGACGCTGGAGGTGCTCTGGCTGCCACTGGTCTGCTGCGGCGTGGCCGCTGTATATGGTTCAACACGGTGTGTACGAGGAGGCGGCTGCGTGCAGGTTGCTGCGACGGCGGACGAGGCCGCAGGTGGACGGAGCCTGTCGACGCTGGCCACCGGCTGCGATTGCTGGATCAGTACCTCGAAGACCAGGTGGAGCTCGTCGGAGCCGATGACGACGCCAGAGGAGGGAGAGTTCTGAATAATCCACTGATATCCGGCCAGCGTGGTGGTTATGGTTGTAGAGAGGGGACAAGAAGATCCTTTTTCTGATGTGTCGTAGCATGTACAAAAATGTTTGTAATAGGAGGGGCCGGATGATTAGAGGCCGGCCAGAGAATTTCGCTTGATCTTTTTCGAACGAAAAGAGAGAGAATTCCCTTGTGCCTGGTGAAGCATCTCTGTTTTTCCCCAAACAGAAAATGAGTTTGCAGTTTCCGCTGTTTGTTCAGATGAAATTCCTCAGTTGTTTGTTGTTAACTCGCGGTTATTCCCTTGCAAAAAGAAACTCGCTGTTATTCCTGCAAATTTTGCGCTATTATTCCTTAATCATGCCAGGTGGTGAAGCTACAGGGTCCACTAGCTCAGTTTGAAACTGAAACTGGAAAGCTAACATAGGGATTGAACCAAAGTTTTTCCTTTTTCGTCGGCGAGGCAATGCTTAAATTTGAAGAAGCATCTGCAGGTACGTACAGTACGGGATTGGAACATTAAATCTGTGCTGGACGAGAGAGAAGCAAGCAACGAGGAGTGGTGATGCATCAAATTATCAAAAGGCTGGAGTAACACAAGAATCAGGCCCGAGCTTTCGGGACAAGCAACGCCCATAACAAGGAAGCTTTTGTTCACAGATTCCATGTCTTTTGAACATGTTTAATCAGCTGCACATCTGCTGAACCACCAATCTTGTCGACCTGTTATTATCCAATCTGTAGAGGAACTCTCAACTTTTAGAAGTAATTATAAGAGCAGGACAACAGGTCAGGACAGAAGGTCAGTTCGACGTTCCTAAGATCATGTACTAGACTTCAAAACTCAGAGATGCATCTACTTATCATTGTCTATACATTTCTTAGTAGATTTATGAAAGGACAATGACGAACTTGATTAACTACAGGCATGTAACATTGTGCATGGATGCGGACCGCATTAGTTTTCTGGTCCAAATTAACAGTCATTAGTTTAATGGCCATTATTTTATCACACCTTAAAATGTTATATTTATAATAATTATTGTTATTATTTTCATATTATAAATCAAAATGAGTAATCTATTTGACTTTCATAATCTAATTCATTAGTTTTATTAGTACCATTTCGCCACCTCAGTCTCGACCAAACAGAATTAATCAGTGGACTTGCCCAAAATAAAAACTTCATAGAAATAAACAAACATTACTTAGTTATTAGTGTAACTAGTTGATAACTCGCAGCGTCGCAGCGGGACTAAAAGATATTAACTTTAAATTTATAATATTGAACTAATTGTGTTAATCTCTAACATATATTCTTTATCTAAATGATTGAAATTAATTACGATGATGTGGCGCAACGTGGATTGAGAGAAATAGCCATTAAAACGAGTTAGTGGGTTGCATCTTTTATATATAAGTAGATTATTATATACTACCCATCCAACAAATGGCCGTTAGTTCGAAAACTAATGGTCATTATTTTTTACCAGAAAACTACTCTTCTCAAATGCAAAGTTAACATAAAGACCATCATGTGCTGCTAATACTGTAACATATACTAACCAAGATATCATCGACATAGCATGAGCTTACTTCGAGAATAGAAGAGGCTCCTCTTCATAACAGATATCATCAGTAATTAAATTGACTTGTACAAATTAAACAGATTAGGTAAAATGAAGGATTCACGAAACCCTATGAGGGAAGGAATTGCAATACCATACGGAAAATTCCATGTATGCCATTAAAAACATATTATTTCTTATTTGTCACTGAAAATTTCCAAGTTCCTTATGTGCCTGTAGACAAGAATGGCAAGTTTTCAAAGGTTTCATGCAGGCGAATTTTCTCAACAAAAAAAAAAACAGGTTGTACAGCAAACGTGGTAGTGCAACTAAGACTGACTCCAACAGGCGGCAGGCAGAGGCAAAAATGACTCTCCAATCACTACTGTTCACAGCATTTTGGTCTCCAACAGAGCAGCCATCGGAGAAGGCATTATTGCCTTCGAGGAGAGAGGCGAGGTAAAAGTGGATAACCTCTCTCCTCGAATGCATCTGACGAGAACACCCGGGTGAGCAAGGTGCTGACCGACGGCCGGCGAGCTCCACGGGCAGTGAAGGGGTGGCCGACGGCCGACGGCACGCGGGGCAGCGGCAACAGGCGGGGAGAGAGACGCGCGAGGCCACCAGCCGCGGCGGCAGACGGAGCGAGCGGCGCGGCGGGTGGGCGAGCCGTCGCAGAGTTGGACGGGCGGTGGACTTCGTGGTGGCGGCGGCAGGGCGTGCTCTAGGACGAGCGCCGCGAGGGCGCAGCGTCGAGGCACGATAGAGGCGGGCGAGCTCAGGGGCGGCCGGCGGCGCGGGCGAGCGACGAGCTCCGGGGCGGACTACGGCGAGCGCGACGCTAGCAGCAGCGCGCGTGAGTGCCGACGCGAGGAGCCCAGGAGTGGAGGCCTCGAGCTCGTGGCGGCGGTGCTGGCTGGCGCGGAGGCGGGCACGTCGCGGGGAGGTGCGGGACGAGCGTCTGCGGCGGCAGCGCGGTGTGCTGGGCGAGCTGCTCCGTGTGGTGCATGCTGGCAGCGTGGGAGAATATGCACGGCGAGCTGCTTCGCGCGCGCCTGCCGGTGAGGAGGACACACAGGCGAAGCACGGAGAAGAAGGCCAAGCACAGGGGAAAAGAATTGTCTGTTGGAGATAACAAATTTTGCCTTCCCTCCTCTATACTGTGTAGGCCATGCAAATCTCTCAAAAATGACTCTCCTTGTTGGAGTCAGCCTAAGAAATGGACTTTTGCAATACATGACTGCTAACAGCGTGCACAACCATGACTTGTGCCCCTCATCTTCGTAGACCAAAATTGGTTGCTACCAAGCAGGAAAAGAAAATTATTAGAGTGCTGCAACAAAACAAAATTAAGCCAATGAAATTAAGCAATGAAATTTTTCATGTCAAATCTGTAAAATGCTGATAGGAAAAACAATGAGAACTAAGACGTTAGAAAACAATGAAGTTGCCTAAGGAAACACAATTGAGTAAACTTTTTTTTCCACCAGAGCATACTAGCCAACAACACAAATGTAGTTTGTAATATATTCTGAACAGATGTCAAGTCAAGACTCAAGACTGGGAATTTTTCTTAAAAGAATAATCATTTCTAATCTAAAATTATAAAAATAAACCATCACAAACTAAATTTTTAGAATCCAGCCGTTTTTGTCACTCCGTATGGCATATCGTGATTCATGACTCATGAATCACGACATGCCATATGGCGTGACAGAAACATCTAGATCCTGAAAAATTAGTTTGGGACAGTTTGTTTTTATAATTTTAGATTAAAAATAATTATTTTAAAAAATAAGTTCAAGACTAGAGACTTTTATCTTCTGATGGATGTGACATGCCATTTACTCCAATTGTCACCATAACCAACCAAGGGCAAACAACCTTTTTTCATGGTTATACTTTGCTTGAAAACCAGATGGTACTTTTGCTTGTTTCTTGACGATTTTCCTTGAAGCCACGAGAGGCAGGAAACTAACCATTATAATAACTGACCAAGACACTGCAACAACGAGAAGAGATATAGAAGAAGTTTTGCTAGGAGTTACAGATAGAAATTCCAAGTTTCATGTGATGAGGAATTGCAGAAAAATTTGTAGAGGTTACATGAAAATAAATAAGCCAATGAGCACTAAACTCCATGAATTGGTTGATTATTCATTGACATAAGAAGAAATCAAGAACATTCTCACACCACTAAAAATAGTCACTTTAAACATATGTTTTGTTCCCTCGCAAAAAAAAACATATGTTTTGTTCAAGATAGAAATGCTTTGTACTTTGCTACTTTATGTCATTTCATCACAACAAGGGGGAGACGTGAAGGGCGAACTATAATGTGATGTTGAAAGATACAATTGAAACCTTTTCGGTAAAACTAAGAAATACAGGAGCAAATATTATCCCAATAAGGTTAGGATAGAAAAAACAATCAGATCATAATATTCTATATGTGATAGAAGACACTTTTTCCTATTGAACAGTCCATATTAAATATTTATACTAGATATATTTTCCCCTAAAGTTTAAAGACGTTATCAACAATGTTTAGTGTCTACAAAATTGATTAGGAAAGCAATATTTAGTATAGAAGATTATGTAGTACGACGGTCCATAATTTTGTAATGAATTTTTTGAGTGGAAGTTGAAATTAATAGGAAAATATTCAATTTCCAATGTAAAAATTCAAAATGAACAGATCATGAGTGCGGAGTTTTTCGTGAGCATTTAGATTATTTTTTGTTTTTGGTACTATTTCACTTAACATCATGATGACTTAGATTGTAACCTTCCATTTGGAGGATCAAACTTGCTCTTTACAAATAAAAGATGTTTTATCCAAAAATACACATAATGATTATCACTAATATTTTGACACTATTACCCATTAATTCTAAAAGTTATTATTCCATTCTATCGTTGCATCTACGATGATATACTGTACACTATATGATGGCTATATAGGATACGGTAGGTGCACTGAAAATGTATCATTATGATAATCTGATCTATTAGGTATTAACATTGAATGATACGCATCCATTCGTGTTAACTTTATAACTTTTTAATATATATACATGTATCTTCCATGAAACCAAATTAACAATAACTAGGATGAAAATCGGCATAGTGTTTTCTTCTCATCTTCTCCCGAAGCAGAGTAAACTAGGAATTATCCTTTTGAGGTTCAATTAGTAATTCTAATGATGAAAAGAAATATTTTATCCTGCAGTTAAATGTCTTATTAAGTGTTGCTTCTGTATCTATCATCCAGGGAATGAGGAATTGTCCTAGTCATAGTCATGATAGTACTTCTTTAAAATATACAAGAAATGTCTGGGAGCCAGAGGGGGCTACCTTATATTTACTAATTAGAGGCTCCTTTTGAGGCGTCCACTTTAATCAGAGAAAAATTCTAGAAATTCTCCCAAAAACCTAGACATCATCTAGCCATTGAATTAAATGCTAGACCAATGATGATCATTGATCTAACATGCTTGAAATTACCCACCTATGCCATTATAAAATTCGGAAAATAACTCTCATGTGAACACATTTTAAAAAACTTGGGGTAGAACATGGAAGTTTCTACTGCAATCTCACACAATCCCTTAGCACTACCAAATGTATGCTTCTTTGTCTTTCCATGTATAACTTCCATATACTAATACAACATGAACTAACCCCAAACACCGCAAGCTTGGACCTAGCCTCGAAGCCTAAATCCAGGCTACCGTAGTATCGGAAGAAGCAAGTCGTATGGAAAGCTAATATCTTGAGGAGCACTCACTTCACAAGCACAAAGCAAAATAGACATCTAGATTGATTATCCAAAACATTGACAGTTGTATGTTCACCACCATATGAATATAAGTTATATATTCTTTTATTTATTCATTGTTTGCATGTTTTACTTGAATTTTGTCTTGCATCTGCCAGCCAGTCTAACTTGGGTTTTGTCTTAACCCAACCTGGGTTTTCACTTGCTCTCCATCATAAAACGTTCTGGTCAAACATCATTCTTGGTTTTATCGAAATGGATTTCTCCACTTCATTCCAAACAAAACGGAGGTCAAAAAATACAAGCATTCGAGTTTGAGAAGAGAACGGGAGGAGCACAACGCCCTCCCCGGCCCCTACATAACTACTAGGTCTCTGAAATAGCTATGCAAGGAACAACGTCTCATTACATTTCGATACGGCACGGAGGCCTTGCACAACTAGCCACAGACAAAACTACATATCCATGTTTTCTCCTGCTTGCTCCTCTTCCGTTTCTTCAGTTGGCCCTAGCACATTCATTGGTGTCCCATCACTTTTATCACTGCCTACATCATGGATTTCACTCCTGCCTTGATCACTTGCTGCAAGTCCTCCTTGTACAATCCTGCCCAGTAAGAGCAAGCATGAATAATGATCTCAAAAGGATGGTTTATCAGCTTTCTCTCAAAGCACCCAGCACACTACAGCAAAAACCAGCATAAAAATGATGCTTCCTCTTGAAGTGCTACTCTTATCCACTCCCAGAACTGTGATACACTAGAATGGCGAGTATGGCTTTTAAAGCACATCACTATCACTCCCCACACCACTCTCATTACTTTACATCCAAACATCAAGTAATCTGGGTTTTTAGGTTCATTGCAAAAGAAACAAGAGGGATCACCCTGCCACTTCCTCTTAATCATATTATCTTTAGTTAGTATGGCCTGGTTCTCCAAGAGCCATATAAAAATCTTGATCTTTTCAGGGATCTTGGTCTTCCAAAAGTGTTTGAAATTTTTCCCCTCTTCTCTTTTAGTCAGGTGGTTTACACTGATCTAGTGCTAAACTTTCTTGATTTTCCATCTAGGTTGGTCCCTATCTTTAGATAATCGAATGTTGTTTAGTTTTTCAGCCAGTGCATGCCACTGACCATGCATGATGATCGGCAGATTATGTTTAAACCTACCATCCAGTTTCTTTGTGCACACTGAGCCACTGTGATGTCTTCATCACTACAAAATTTGAAAAGCATAGGGTAGTTTTGACATAGAGGCCTCTCTTCTAGCCAAGCATCCTTCCAGGAGCCTATTTTGTCTCCCTTCTCTACTGCAAATTGCTAGTTAAAAACTACAAATTGTTGATTGCGTATTTGATACATAACAATTGAAATCTTTGTTCTCAACTTCAGTGGGCTGATCGATAAGATCACTACTACAAAAGAATGTTTTTATCCAAAAATATACATAATGATTATCACTAATATTTTAACATTATAATCATCATTAATACTTTGTTTTCTGTAATTGTATCTATGATACAAGGATCCTTAAATGATACCTTCTATGATACCATATGCGGAATGAAAATGTATCATTATGATCATCTAATCTTCGAGACGAAAAAATGAATGCAACCATCCATTGGAGACTATTTTACGACTTTCTTTTATATACCTAATAACTTTTATGAAACAAGTTCAATAATTAATAACTAGGATGCAAATTAGCATAGTGTTTTCTTATCGACTTCTAGTGAAGATGAGTAAATCAAGAATTATCTTTTGATGTTTAATAAGGAATTTTAATGATGAAAAGTAAACCCTCTATCCTGCAATTAAATTGCTTAATAAGGTTGCCTCCTCTATCTACCATCCAGGTTCCAAGGTAAGGGAATCATAAATTATCCTGGTCACATGATGCAAAGGTTAATGATAGTACTTAAAAATATCACCGAAATATCTGGGAGACACAAGGGGCTATGTTGAAAGTGGCGTGTCCATCTCCGACCGCGACCGGCTCCCCAGAATGGAAGTGGCGCATCAAAAGGCGGGAAGGGAAGGAGCAGGCAGCCGACTCGGAGAGGGACACGGATCATTCGGAGCCAGGCTTTGGGCACAAGCAACGCCCAAAAGAAGAAGTTTCCTTTGCTGCCACACTTCCTCTGTTCCGAGTCGCCAAGTCCTCCGTTTCTTGCTTGCAGTTACAAGCATCATCCAACCCAGCCCGTTAACCATTGGGATCGGGAGATGGGCGGCGGCGGCGGCGGGCGAGTGCCGTCGGTGCGGGCCGTGGCCGCGGCGGCGCTGGCGGTGTGGTTGGTGCCGGTGGTCCTGACGCTCGCCGTGCTCTGGCTGCCGCTGCTCTGCTGCGCCGTGGCCGCCGTCCGGTTCAACCGCGCGCGGACGAGGCGGCTGCGGATGCGCGGGTGCCGCGACGCCACCGGCGGCGGCGGCGGCGGAGGAGGCCGGTCGACGGAGGCGGTCGACGCCGGCTACCGGCTGCGGCTGCTGGACCAGTACCTCGAGGACCAGGTGGAGCTCGTCGGCGCTGCCACCGACGACGAGGGGGAAGGAGATCCCTCCTGATCCGAGGTCCTCTCCGATTCGTCGTAGCGTGTACATGTTTGTAATAGGAGTAGCCGGACGCTTGAACGCCGGCCAGAGAATTCGCTCGATCGTTTTCGAAAGAAAACAGAGAGGATTCGCTTGTGCCAGGTGAACGCGTCTCTGTTTTTCCCCAATTCAGTCAAATGGAAACAAACAGGGGAAGAAGATGACCTCTTCAAATCTGATCCCTTTTTCCAGATGAATGGATTTCCTGTGTTGTTTGCACGTAGTTAGTAACTTGCAGTTAATCCAAAGGAGTTGGTAACTAGTAGATCCACTCGCTCTGTTTGAAATTGAAAGGCTGCTGGCGCCACGGAAGCAAGCAGACATGGGCGTGAACCAAAGCTTCCCTTTTTCGTCGTTGATGCTTACAGTTGAAGAAGAAGTATTTTTTTCTTTTGTTGGAAATCGTTGAAGAAGCATCTGGTGCTGGATCGGAGGAACATTAAAGCCGAGCTGGACTTTTGTATCTTATGTTATCTACCACCTAGTGATCCGGCGTGCTCACATGTGCCTCCTCCCCAGCTTCCATTCGGTGCCGGAGACACGGTTGGTTCAGCGAGTCATTCTGCTTCGTCAGTCCCCGGCGAATTGAATTTGTTTTTTCTTTAAGGACGAATTGAATTTGTTACTACTACTAGTAGTATAGTATAGTACCATGTCCTGGTATGTGCAACATTGAATTGCGCTGTAGAGTTCAGTAGGACCGGAGCGATCTTTTTGACGGTGGGTTCAGTCCTTGTGATTTCAGATTTGAGAGCTGAGTCTTCAGACAGCAACTGCAAAACAGTTTAAAATATGGACATTTCTCGGTGTCCTTGTCTAGTGATCGCGCCATTTAGCAATCGTGCTCAAGGGTGCACGCTCGCTCCCTTCGAAACCAAACCGCGAGAGAAAAGAGAAACTGAAATCACCGGGTGCGTGTAGTTGCAGTCTTTCACCGAGATACTACTGCGTGCAACACCTGCAGTTCGTGAGGCACATGAATTCAGTTCACATGCATTCGCTGAAGCGGCAGTCCAATTTCCCGCCATATTGTTCACTGTTAGCTCGGACTTCCTTCATTCTGGACCACACCGCGATCTTCTGTCTCCGGTTCGGTACGGACGGGCGGAGCGATGCGGCGGCGCCACGCGTGGGAGCTGACGGCGACCAACCGACCGGTGGTGGGGCGGCGAGGATCTATCCGTTGTGATTCGGCACGGACTCTGCTGCCTCCAGATTTTCTTCCACTCCAGCGCAGTGTCGCGTCACATCGGAATTCAAGGTCCAACGACCCAGCAGTGCGCTTGCCAACAACCAGTGCTATCCTATCCACATTGCAAACGCATCGTGCCAAAGAATTTGGGGCTCTCTTTTCTCACCCGCTTTACCATGTCCTCGTCTCACACGAAGTTAGTTTCGTAAAACCATAATTAACTACTCTCTGTCCCCACTGCATGTCTGCATCAGAGAATCAACCTTAACACGGAACTAAACTAATCAGAATTTGACTGATTACTTTGACATCATGCTTTGTTTTCCTTGGCGCAAAATGGATCACTCTAGGAGGTCAACCGAGTCCAGGATTCAGCTTTAGGAAAGAATATGACTATGCAACGTTTTTTTTTTTTAGGGCGACTATGCAACGTTAGAGTGGGCCGTGGACTACTTTTCTGTGTCGAACTTGTGTGGATCTTGTTCACTTGTGTCGAAATTCGACAGTGTAAACAGGGGAAATATTCTGTGCAATTGGCATATTTTGTACAATCCGTGCAATCTACGCATGCAGCCGTGCGATCTGCATCCGGCAATCAGAGATTTAATCATCGTATCCCCTTGACCCCTTCCGATCTCTTTTTCTCAAAACCCCCTCGTAGGAATCTGCAGCTGCCGAAACTCCCTCCGTGTAATTCTGTTTTTCGCTGACTGCCGCAACAAAAATCTTAAATTAATCATTTAATCCTGGTGAGACTCATTCGTAGCTCTCTGGTCTCGTCAAGGTCTTCCGCCAGAACAAGTTTAATCCCCGTGTAGCCGTTCCAAGCACACCACTGCACCATTGATGTGCTTCGACAGTGCTCTGCTAGTGGCAGCTCGTTGCAGCTTATTTCCCTGAACGGAATAATATTTAAAATGACACGGCATGATGGCACAACATAGAACGATCATGCATGCATTCAAAAGTACGATCATACAGCCAAGAATAGACCAAGATGCTTGCTGCTATAGATAGATCAACATTAACATGAAGTCTGTAAACATAATAAAAACGTTGTGAAAGAGACTTTGATGATGATACAGTTTAGCTAGAGTGAAGGCAGCACCCTGGCATTGAAATCGATTTAATATTAATCTAGTTATATCTAAGACAACCATGTCGATACATTTCATTATTGCAAAACTATGAAATTATTCTTAAACTACAGTCTATTAAATGATTTGTGATTGCAGTAGTTCATCCATGCCACTGTTCCTCCGGAAACTTATGTTGATATCACTTTCTGAAAAAAAAAGATACAATATGCACCATCATCATCTTCTGTTCATAAAAATGAATAACTCAAGAGTATACTGATATTCTTCACCTTTGGCGTAGTGAGTTTACTGAATTGTATCTTTTTTGGGGCAGTTGCGCTTATCATGTAGCACTAGCTGTTTGCATGACCCACACAAACGTGGGATCTTCTCATTTTTCTTTTTCTTAGCCTCCTCCTTCTTCCTGTCGCTTCCTCCCTTATCTGAGTGTCCCCTGATTCTCTTGACTCGGCCCTTAGAGCGATGATCCTTTGGCGGCAAAATGTTAACTTGGGAAGGAATGTTACAACCTGTGAAACCTTCAAGCTCTGAAAATCTGCTTCGCTGATTGGTAGGAAGTTTATTTCTTACTTCATCCACAAAATTTTGAAATTTAGTTTTTACAATCTGCATGGTATGCATAGAACTTCCAGCTTGTTGGAAGATATCTTCTATTTCCTTCCGCATATCTGAAGCTAACATCTTAACTCCAATATCCATAGAAGGTCTTACCTTTTCATCTAGCAAATTTCCTTCTGCATCATATATAATCTCTTTCTTGCAATTTTTTGTCCATCTTTTTAGCACATAGTGCCCAGGTAACTCATTCTGTTTTGTGGCTCGTAAGACATAGATAATGTGGCGGCAAGGAATTCCATGTGTGTTTGAAATAACATACAAGAGCATTGGCCAACCATGGTACAGGTATCAAGATTTACTTCTCTTACCTTAGAGCTGTCATCAATAATGGAGCACACTTTGAAGTTGCCATTATGTTTCATAATATCAACTATACAACGGTCCCTAGCAGCAAGCACCTCTTTCTGGAACTCCAGAAATATCTCATATGTAAACACTTCACTTCCATGCTTCTCAATTGGCCACTCTGTCTTCAGGACTGGATCTGTATGAAGGCTTGCATTGTCTTCCATCAACTCTTTTTCTCTTTGTTCTTCCACTGCAGTTTCAAATCGAACCCAGAACTCGACCAAACTTTGCTTAAAACCAATAAAGCATTTGAAAAAAGAGTTAGCACTCTCTGACCTTGAAGTTGTCCTAAGAATACCAGATAGGGATATGTCAGTGAAGTACACTGGTATCCAAGATTTACGGATGTCATACCGGTTAGCTAACCACTCATTATTTTCTAATTTAAAATGTGCAATGATTTTATCCCATTCTGACTCAAACTCCTCAATAGTTTCAGAGGAATATACACAACGGTTCACCCACTTATAAAATTCTTCATCTTCCCTGACAGGGTATCCAACCTTCTCAGGTAATTTTATAAGGATATGCCACATACATAATCTATGCCTACTTGTTGGAAACACAGTGGCAATTGCGGCCTTCATGCTTGCATCTTCATCAGTAATTATAAGCTTGGGTGAAACACCTCCCATTGCTTTCAGAAATGTATTGAATAACCATTCATAAGAATCTATCCTCTCATTAGAAATCAATGCAGCCCCAAACAATACGCAAGCTCCATGGTGGTTCACTCCAGTGAATGGTGTAAAGACCATATCATACTCATTAGTACTACGTGTTGAATCAAAAGAGAGCATCTCTCCAAAATGTGCATAGTTTTTCTTACAAGTTGTATCTGCCCAAAAGACATGCACCAGCTTACCCTCATCATCAACAACATAGTCAAAATAAAATCCTGAATTGATGGAGTTCCTTTTAGCAAGATTATCAACAAACATCTGTGCGTCCGATGACTTTATCAGAGCTCTCAATCTTCCATGATAATTTTGCAGATCTCTCTTTGTGCATCCCACGATATTAAATCCCCCTCATTAACACGAAGATACCTGTATGTTAATGAGGTCCCGATGCTAGCTTTATGGCAATCAAATAATGTAGTCTTAACCTTTTCACTTACATGTCTATTTGATCGTAACAAGTGTCGGCTACGAGGTGACACAAGTATATGTTTATGCTCTGCTTGGAATGTCTCAATTCTGTATCTATTTTCCAAAGTACGCTTAATAATAATGAAGGCCTCACAACCACACCTACTGAATTTTTGCACATATTTCCTTTTCTTCTTCTTGGGGGCTGCTTCTTCAACCTTTTGCTCACTTTCCTTCCGAAAGCCTTCCCGCGAGCAATAGAATCGCTTTAGTGTCACATCACCATCTGCCAGTGTATGCTGACCGATCCGAACAGAAAACCCACCTTCATGTGCATAGGCGAAGTAAAACTCCTTAGCTGAGGCCAAATCATCAAATTCCATCCCCACAACTGGCAACATGTTACTAGGCACTTGAGGTGTGCATGTTACTCCCTACAGTAAGGCACACAACTTTTCTTGTCACCAACTTTGTTTATTCAAGCATTAATACAAATGGTATATTTATACTCACAATGATTGGAAATACACGCTTTTGCGGAGTAATATACCCATCATCCTTGCATGGGAGAGAATTGCTTTCAGTGATAGAAGTGCACTCATCCCTTGGGGAAATATTTTGCGACAGAGCAGTGCTGCATATTGGAAACGTCAAAGGTGCTGAAAAGTTGCAGACATGAAACAATTAGCACGGCCAACTATGATGACAAATTCTAGCTTTTACAAAAGATCCTATAAAGCAGTGGCGGAGGACGAACAAAATTCGAGGTGTGGCAAATTTCATAGCGTAAAGTGGATTGCCAAATCAAAGTCAGCTTATTATCATTATTTTAATTTTTAACGAAAGTAAGATCAGCTAATGGCACTGGTGATGGGATCATCCTCGTGTCCGTTGGTTTGGTCATCCATAGGGCTCACGACAGGCAGTAATATGCCATAGCTAAGCTTCTATGGACCAGAACAAGAAGAACATATAAAGAAATTGGCCGGAGACTGAAACCAGATTGATCCCCTAATTCTTGGCCCTCCTTCGTTTGTCTGGTTGGTGTAGAAGGTTTTTAATTGGCTGCGGGCAAAGGACATGGCAGATAGCTGCAGGGTAGGGGGATGTCTTGCGCAAAATCGAGGTATGGCGAGTGCCTCACCTCGCCATACCGGGAGCTCCGCCGCTGCTATAAAGATTACAATTATTTTACAGGCTGACCATGATTGATAGCATGGAGGCTACACTTACCTGTCATTATTTTTGGTACTGCTGAGAGAGAAGACACACATTCAGACGTCATGGAAGTGAATGGCATGGGTACGTGCTGTTCAGAGATATGTGTCATGGGTGTATAAGCAGTCCAAGCAGGTGATGCGGCACTGGATGGTGGTGTCGCCATAGATGGCACCATAAACATTGACGACATGGCCGTGGTCATCGATGAAGAGAGCAGTGTGTGGGGGTTTGAGGAACACAACATGGCCGTAGACTCGCAACTAGCGAATGTCGTAGATATGGGCGTCAATGGATGCGAGGTGGCCGCATTCTCAAGCCCAGGGGACATTATACTTGGAATTGTGGCAACTCGATTAGTCAATTCTGAGATGGGTGGATGGAGTGCTTGCGTTCGTGGGCGGCAAGCTTGGACTATTTGCGAGTTCATGGCGGCTCGACTCTGGATGGGTAGATGGAGATCGGGGAAGACGACGTGCTTATTGGGTAAGAGATTAGGAATTAAGCAAAGGGAGTTTCGGCAGCTGCAGATTCCTAAGAGGAGGTTTTGGGAAAAAGAGATCGGATAGGGTCAAAGGGATACGTGATTAAATCTCTGATTGTCGGATGCGGATCGCACGGCTGCATGCGTGGATTGCACGGATTGCACAAAATATGCCAATTGCACAGAATATTTCCCCGTGTAAACAAGTCTCTGCCAATTTCACCGTTCAACTTAGCAACCAATCTGGGCCAAGGCAATATAGGCCCTTGCCAATTTTACCCTGCACCTACACATGCAGTCCAAGGCTCCAAGCCACCTTACAGCCCAACAAAACACTCTACCTGATTCCAGTTTAAAATATCTGAATTCTGAAGCTTACATCCTTACACTAGTAGGGCAAAATTATTTCCTTTCTTCTTAAGTAAATATCACATACAAATGGAACTAGAGCTCATAACTAAACAATATGTCAGCTTTGAGAGCTCTGTTACAGAAGTGCAGTAACCAGAACAACGAGGCCAAGCAAGATACACTGATTGAGGGGCAACTTCGGAAACAACAAAGACAGAAAATGCACAAGCATATTACACTTGCATCAGGAAGTTCTTTTCATTGTAGTTAGCCGTCCTCGTTACATTTACACTGAACTTGTATAAAAGGTATGTTGTCACCGGTCAGAAGCCCTTTGTATGTCAGCCCACCCACAGCTCCCATCTACAGACACTAGAGACAAGGTGAAGATTTACTACATGGTGACTACCTACAGACTACAGATTGTACAAAATGCCCACACCAATTTGTGTGATGTGAATCTCAAAAGAGAAAAAAAATATTTGCCCCGTGCGTATGCTTGGCCTAGACCATTCCATCTTGCTGACACATGCAATCAGGCATTGGGAACGTGTATACAGAATCGTTTGGTTTCCTTAATGCAATGCTCCTCATGTCACTGTGTTGCAGAATCTCCTGCATGTGGTGCTTGAACCGATCCCATCTGCAGGTCATGTGTCATGAATCATGATAAGATAATATCAAATATTACATGTGAAGGCCGACAGAAGAGGTGTGATAGAACTTATTAACTGCAGTAATATAAACTAAGAAAAGTATGTAAACGAGAATGGAGCCATCAAGCATCAAATTCAGAGATGAGGTCCCATATAAGTTTGGTATGAAGGCACAATGTTTAAAGCAGTTCGTAATACAAACAACTTTTCTGGTCAGAACGTGTTGTTTTAATAATTAATTTTAGTAAGCAGTATCATCTGTGCAAAGTCAAATTCAAACTTATTTAGTGGCCAGTAGTGAACTGACCACTTCCCCATAAAGTTACTGGCAAATGCACGATGATTGCTGAAAACCAACCTGATATTTGGATCATCAAAGGATAAGACCAGCTTCCGCTTGTCTGGTTTTGTTGTCTTTGCGTTCCCTCCAAACAGGTAGCGCCTGTGCCCCATCACAAAGTGAGGGAAGTTTCCCCCTTGAGTTGTCACAAACACTTCACTCTGAACACAGACAGTGTAATCTAATGCTGCTAGCCGAGATGAGTGTCCCTGTAGAGAATATGTTGGTGAGATAATCCATCATAAAGAAACATATCTGTAATGTAATTTATATCCTTACTTAAATAGATACTGCTAAACATCAAATGTATCAAATTTTATATTACATTGGAAGGGAACAGTGTTGTTCATATTCATTCAGAGAAACAATAGCTCTGAGTGGCTGGTGCAGGAAATACCTCGAACTGAGAAAGCTCTTCAGGTAAAGCAAGAGTTTCTTTTGTCACTAGAAGAGGGAACATCTGGCGAAGAGGAGCCATATATTTTTCAGAATTATATATTTTACCAGAAGCAACATAGAGGGAGGTGGTATTGTCAAAGCCCATCCCTCGTAGCATCATACCAACCTGCATAAATTCATTCAGGAACCAAATTATCTTCAGAAAATCATTTCACATATCCAAAATAGTTTTATAAAGGAAATTTTCTTACTGGAATAAAAATTAGCACTTGATGATGTAAGCTAATGCTTAGCCAACTACATTGACTAGGTAACTCAATACAAATAAAAGCAGGATAAACTATTATGAACCATACTAATTTTAGTTACAGATACAAAAAAGGGTTGCCTCTCTACAAAGCCTAAAACAAGCCGAAACATAAAAAATTCTGTAGCAGACAGATACAGATACAGTGAGTCAAGAAAAGCAAAAACGAGGTAATAACCTCAAGGGGAGTAAGAGGACATTTCCCATCCCTTCTGTTTGCTTCAGGATTTATTATTCGACCATGTCGACGGAACTTCCCTCTCCAGCTCCTTTCGCGAGCATTGTCCATTTCAGTTTTCTCCTTCCAGCCACCATCATATGTACAGCATGAAAAGGCTACCATATCCTAAAGTGTACAGCATCTTAGTAGGGTGTAAGGAAATACCATAGTTGTAAACTTGTAAGAGAGAGTTAAAACCTCTTCGAAGCGAAGATGCACAGAAACATATTTCCCACCAGTCAAAGAACTCTTTTTGATCATTCGGTCAACCAAGTCTTCTGCAAGAGTTCTTATTGGCTCGGCAAATCTCAATGCATGGTAGTTTACGAAGCACCTTAAGGCCTGGATGTTTGATGAGACTGACTGAGCTAATCTATTCGAGAATGGGGCAATACGTACAACCCTGCACAGAAGAGAATAAAATTAACCCATGCCTTGGCTTTTTGACAGATAAATTAAGCCTTGTGGTGTGGGGTTGTTTATCATACCCTAACTCCAGCATTTTTGGAAGAACCTTTTGAACATAGTGGTTTGGAGATGAATAGGCTTTAGTTCTCATATTTGGTATGCTGCTGATATTATAATTGAAGCGCAGCAAAACATCTTTAGGAAGTGTCTTCACAACTCTTACATGTTCTCTCAGCGTCTCAATGAAATGATCATCATCAAATATATCACCAAATTTGCTGAAACAATATAATGGATCAGACGAACATATTTGAAGAACCTCATCAAACTGCTTATGGTGAAGCAAATAGAATAAGGGTAATTCTTATTCTTGAATCAGAATTTAAATTTGCAACCTACCAATATCTGTAAACAATCATTCATTTTAGGACTTACGCAAAGTGCTTCAGACTGAAACTAGAATTGTCTAACAAAAGGGCAAGTACACACATATTATTCTTAAATCAGAATCAATCGTTCATTTTAGAACTGTTTCCCAACAAAAAGGCACTTTTATGTATGGAAACAATGTGAAGATCAGGCAAAGCCATACCTACGATCACGCCATACACTATTCAGATGAAATGATGGGATCACAAGTGTTGCATTAAGCATGCTGGCCACCGCAACTGCATCACATATCTGCATAGGAAAACCTGAGCTAATGACTACTCAACATAGTGTGAAGGTCTCAAGAACTTCAGAAATATAATGGACCAGCTAACGAATAGGATCACAGCATAATTCCAAAGTTAGGGGCAACAAGAAAAACAAAAGAAACCTAAATAGCATAGAAGCATGTTTATGGCAAAATAGTCGAATATAACTTTCCTATCTTAGACATTTAGGCACCTGATGTTTGGTATTTATTTTGGCACGTTTTAACAAGAAAATTCATGGTTCTGCATGTCAAATGAAATATAGCCTTTTCCGTGGATAACCTCTAGCCTCCCTGATTTTCGTAACCAAGTGGTTAACTAAGCCATGTCAATGAATTACAGTGATGCTAAATATGAGACATTGGCTACGGTATATCTACAGAGCACCATAACGGGTAATTTTCCAAAAAATAGCAACCCTGGAACTTACAGAAAGTCGTTGTTGATTCAGACCACCATTTGCTTCGACCATGAGATAACCATTTGAGGGTGGAAACTCTGCAGAGAGCCAAAATGTGATGTAGGCTATCAGTATTGGCTTAATTCCGAGTGCTCAAGATTATGCAGTGCAAGACTACCAAAAAGTAAATTCCAAGTAAAAATGCATTTGGTTTACGAAATCATAACAAAGGTGTCAAAGAACAACCTGATCGAGTCAGCCTACTGTTGACACAAGGCATCCACGGCTCCGCAGAATTTTGATAATGTGATGTCATTAACTGCAGAGTACCAAAAAAGAGAACTATTATATAACATGACAATAAATAAGACAAGCTAATTGGGTAGATGATCCTCCTGATTTTATTGTAGAGTATTTGATTAAAGATGTAACTATCCTATATGATCAATAAAGCTCGCCGTCTGGCTTTCAAAAAAAAAAAAAAATAAAAAAAAGATGATACAGGTCGGTTCTCACGATGGACAAAATAAGGTACCATAGATGTGAACATTTCGCAGGAAAGTCTCAGGTTTGGTCCCTTACCTACCAGTAGAGGCCTAATTTTAGACGATTCTAAGACTGATTTAGTTTAACACCAGAGTACGAGCAACTAACATTTCCTGGTTCAATATAAAATTGAAGCGGCCACCGAAGTCATGTGCCAACCTGAAAGATTACTTTGTTCCTATGTGATGGCAAGAGACCTGAATCGCGAAATTTCGTGTTCCTTGTTTAGCAAAGCAGACAGCAACGCAACAGCTAGTTACTTGGGAGTGCATCTAGTTCCGATCACGAGTGCAGCATAAGGAACCCATCGTGAAACAGTGAAACGGTTGCTACAATACCCATCCTCCGCAACCGAAGGCAAAGGAACAGTTAAGAGCCGAGTTTTTACAAAAGATAAATACAGTTGAGCTGAAAATCGCAGCAGGGATCACCAATTTCACGGCGCAAGAACACATTGCCCATCCTTCCTGGTGAAAATCAGGGCGAAAACACGAAAACGATCCTGAAATTCGCCAACAACCTTGCCTAATAACCCGGTAAAACCCGCCATTAAACCCACCACCGAAGCAGCCAGGAACCGCGCGAGAAGAGGAAATGTTTCCCCAAAAAAGCCGGAAACTGCCGCGGCAAGGGCCAGGGAACACGGCAGGAACCAAGCGAGAAACGCGGCACGGGGAAGAAGAACCGACAAGGGGCGGGCGCGCGCTCACCATGCTGCGTCGCCACGAGGCCGCGGAGGCGAGCGAGGCCGCGGCCGCGGCGTGCGCGGCGTCGTCGCGCATGGCCGGCCACAGCCGCTCGAAGACGAGGTGGCTGCGGTACACGGACCCCGGCCGCGGCGGGTCCTCCTCCTCCGCGCGCCGCATGCCGCGGCCGCCGGAGCGAGGCCACCTCGGCGCCCGACGGCGGTGACACCCGCCCGCCGAGCACGAACATGAGCAGCCCCGCGGCGTAGGCCAGCGCGAGGAGCAGCACCACGGCGCCGCGCCTCCGCGCGCCGCCGCCACGGCCCGGCCTCCGCGCTGCGGCCGCCTTGGCCCCCGCGCCGGCGCGCATTGACGCCGCCAGGGACATCAGCGGGAGACCATGCGAGCTCGGGGGAAAGGGGAGGTTGGCTGGCCGGCGGCGAAGCGAGAATTGATGGAAGCGGAAAACGAAGCAGATTGGAATTAATTAGTGTGTAACCGCCCGAATCTAGGAATGACGGTGCGGAGACGCGTCAACGCGTGACCTGGTCACCCAGGTGTTAAGCTACCCAGCTTGATCGTCTGTGCTACTGCTGCGTGGGGCCAAATCTTAGATGCCTTTCTGATTCTGGTTCGGTATCCTTCGAGGTTTAGCTCTTAAACGGTGAAATGTTTATCCAAGGCGTTGCAATTACCATTGCTCATATAAGGTGTGCTATAGCCGTGTAGTTACTTTGCCATTTTCATATGACGGTGGAAACTATAATATGTCTAGAGTACTGCTAGAGCGAGGCTAATGGTTTAGCCAGCTCCCTGTGAAATGTAACAGCCAGCTCATCTTGAGCTTTGGTGAAAGCCAATTTAATTACCGGCCAGGCTGTTCCACTGACAATTTAGTTTACTTTATTTAAGATTTAAATATTATATGCTCTCAAATACACGTTATTCATTGGTTAAGGAAGAAAGCGTTCATTCTTACGCTCGTATAGAGCCTGCATGCAGGCGTTTCGTCCTTGGGTCTTGTGCATCGGCTGGCGAGGAACAAACGCTCCTCCATTCTCTCTCTCTCTCTCTTCTTCTCACTCACTCTTGATTCATCATCTTCAAACAAAAAAATTTTGATTATATGGACTTGCATTTCGCCGGCTGACAAGGACACATTATACTTGCTCTTATAGACTCAATCTAAACGTTCCACTTGTGTACAATTCAAGCCATCGAAAAAATCAAGACATTACCATTTGAAAACTTTAATCACTTAGTTGTCGTAGATTTATCAATATCAGAATAAAGCTGGATAACATGATTGGACCTACAATAATTCTTTTACGTGTACACTAAAGTCAACATGGATATATCCTAGGTGAAGATATGGTACTCCATTACCTGAAAATATGAATAGAATGTTTACATAAAATTAATGCGATTTGAACATGTTCATTATAACTTTCATCTTTAGTTAAATTATTTCTCTAAATTTTGTGGATTCTTTTTTTATTATTTTCTGGTGACATGCGAGATCAAGTTTGAACGTACCATGAGCAATAGATCCAGGTGACCAGGACCTACACCCTTTTTGGACTCTTTTGAGCTATTAGTCTACTAGGATGATGCAAACTTTCAACGGACCTCGGATGGGCCTGTCGAATTTTAGCGCTCGAAACCATCCATGAATCCCAAAGCCACGTTTGTAACGTAGGCCCTGTTCGTTTCTCTCATAAAATTTAAGCATTGTCACATCGAAGAGAATCTTACTTATTTATGAATATTTCGATCAATTTAGTGACAAAACCCTTTGACGGATTGGTGTTAATTTTCAAGATAAATCTAATGAGCTTAATTAATCTATGTTTTGTCAAAGTGATGTTACAGATAACTCGTCTTCTAATCACCACTTAATTAACCTCATTAGATTCGTCTCAGTAAATTAGTCTAAGGGCCTGTAATTTATTTTATAATTAAATTTTATTTAGTAATTCTATATAGTAAGATTCTTTTTGATGTGACAATTCTAAATTTTAGACCCTAAGAAACGAACACACCCTAGTGGAGCTGGCACTACCGGATGGTCTCTCTCGCGCTCAACTTTTTTGGGTGTGTTCGTTTCCTGAGTCTAATTTTATAGTTGTCACATCAAAAGAATCTTACTATTTAAGAGTACTTAAATAAAGTTTAATTATAAAATAAATTACAGGCCCCTAAACTAATTTACGAGACGAATCTAATGAGGTTAATTAACTCATAATTAGAAGACTGTTACTGTAGCACCACTTTAGCAAAACTTAAATTAATTAAGCTCATTAGATTCATCTCGAAAATTAGCATCAATCTGTCAATATGGTTTTATCATTAAATTGATCGAAATATTCATAAATAGTAAAATTCTCTTTGATGTGACAATGCTAAATTTTAGAGGACAGGAAACGAACAGGACATTTATCAAACACAACGGCGTGTCCACCAAAAAAAAAGGTTTACCTTAACTATGAGCTGCACTTTTTTTTTGACTTCAACTATGAGCTGCACTTGCCCAGGACAAGGACAAGGCCCTTCTTTTTCTGCAAAAATAAAAAAAACGATTTCGACGTAATATACGCCCTGTTTTATCTGAAATCAAATTCCTTGCATCGCACCCGTGCTCACCCAGCGAGCGGCTCGAGTCTTGGTCTCAGGCGGAAAAGGAGGAACGAGTACAGTACTGTTGGTGTCTCAAAGGAAGCATGTGGCGCTGTCCTCTCGGGTCAGGCGCCTACCGTTGCGTCCAAGGAGAAAACTCAAGCCAGCCATTCCACCGTTGCTCGCGGCAACCAATTCAGGCCCCTTTGTTTGTCCTCCATATTATGAAATCTGGATTCTATAATTCAAAAGCTCAAACAAAGGGTTAGATTTTGATTCTGGATTCTATAATCTAAGCATCCAGATTCCATAATCCGGCAATATGGCAAGACCAGATTTTGCTTGATTATGGCACAAATATTTACTGCTTTGCCATCGTGGCGTCTTGTAAGTGACAGTAGTTGGATTGTGAAATCCACACAAACAAACATCCCTCAGATTTTAAGACTTAGATTCTTACAATCCCAGATTCCACAATCTACGATCCATAATCTAAAATCCACAATCTAAAGCTGAAACAAAGGGGCTCAAACGTTTCTGCAGCTTTTGCAGCTCAAAAGTCCAGACTCCAGAGGCAGAGGCAGCGAGCAGCTCGTGAGTGAGATATCCCTCCTGCTCATCAAAAACGTTTTCTTGTGCCTTGTCGCCTTCGTCTTTAATTCAGCTGAGCTGACTGAGTGCAAACTGGGAAAAGCGACAACTTTATTGCAGGAGTGAAAATCCAGCCACCAGGGGAAAAAAGATTGATTAAAAAGAAACAACATGCATTGCTTAAAAAGAAAAAAAAAGATGGACGCCACACAGAAAAATAACAAATTTAAAAATATCCATTTGATCCATTACAGATGGATTCTTTGCACCACAGCCATCCAGGGCAATGCAGCCGCAACCAAAAGGAGGATCAAATATTTCACGGTTCAGAACCTAGTAATGAACCTAAATAAGAACCTACTCCCTCTGATTTTTTTAAATTATGACGTTAACTAGTTTTAAATAAAACCAATCAACGTCATAATACAGAAAAAAACGGAGGGGGTCCTAAACCTAACCTAACCTACTTCGTTTCTGACTTCACGGCTCCAAGTTGAGCGTGGCTTCGGCCTTGGCCTCGATGTCCATCTTGCTCCTGATCACTGATCTTTTCCTCATTCCCTCGTCCAGGTACCCCAGGTCTTCAGCAACCGCAATGTGTCCATACAGCAGTTCGTCCAGGTTGTCGTTGGGAGCAGCTTGCTTACCTTTACTACCCCTCATCTCCTGGAACTCTTCCTTACCGTGGTTTTTGGCAGAGAAATGGTCGTGAATCCTCATTGCTTCCTGAAATCCAGATATTGTCGCCGGGAACTGAACCAGGAAAAAGTTCTGATTGGTCGGTCTTCCTTGGCTGACCTTCGCCTTCTGAAGTGGTATCCCAATATCTGGATACAACAAGATGTAAGAAACTTTTAAAAGATCCACAAACGAAAACTGAATTTCTAGAATCTAAACGTTATTATGACAAAAAAACTTGCATTATAAGTAGAAAAAACTATTCATTTTGCTCAAAACATAGTAAATAGACTACACAGGTACACACACAAGGATATGTCTGCACTGCTGTGCTGTATATCTCATTGTGCCAGCTTACGAAGACATAACAGAAAATAAATGTAGATAAGTATCCAATTCAAGGAATCAGGGGCAAACAGCACATGAAAAGCACACCGATCATAAATTCATTTAAGGCTTGATGAAAACTAACCTGTCAGGAAACCTTCAATTTCTTCTTTGAATGCAATCTTCGATTCAGTATCCTTGATAGCAATTGAACTGTTATGTATCACAACAACTGGAGGCCACAGCAGCAGATCTCCTTTCATGGCATTTACTTCATCAGCTGGAATGAAGTGGTGAGATTTAGATGTGTCTGGAGCAACGTGCCAATTCCATCCCATTAGAACACAGAGTGCTTTGTGGAACCCCAAATGTTTGGTCTTCAGACCCACTTTGCATGTATCGTAGGCATGTGACACTAAGGCTTCAACATCTTGGAACTTCCTCGCGACACTGTTATAGGAAAGAAATAACAACAAACATATAAACAAAACATTTCTTCAGGTCACACAATCCATAGAAAGGCCCTACTAAATTAATAAAACTAAGCAAAAACTGCAGATAGACATTATTTGCATTCACAACTCAAATGCATGCAGTATGATGAGAGAACGTCTAAACAATTCAAAAGGAAGATATACATTCTAGGCCTAAATCTAATGGAAGAGAAAGAGCTAGAGATGAAACCCAAAGAAAACACGAAAAGGAGAGATCTAGAAAGAACACAAGACAAAAGGTAGAGAAAAGGGTAAGCAACAAGAAAGAAAAAAGATCTCGGTTCGGGCACGTCTATTGCTAGTCTCCAAGCGCTCCTATCCATAGCTAGTTCCCTAGAGATATTCCACTCCATGTCCCTCTTAACTAACTCATCCCAAGTCAGGTTAGGTTGACCTCTACCTCGCTTCACATTATCATCTCGCTTTAGAACCCCACTATGCACCGGCACCTCCGGAGGCCTCCGTTGAACATGTTGGAACCATCTCAACCGATGTTGAACCAATTTCTCCTCTATTGGTGCCACTCCAACCTTTTCCCGGATATCATCATTCCGCACTTGATCCCTTCGTGTAAGCCCGCAAAAAAACATAAGCACTGTTTCCAACTGAGATATTTGAGAAGAAAGGCCATAAACAAAATTCTGCAACTTTAGAAAACAAATTTCATGAAAAATATTGCTATCATGTAAAAAAACATCAACAAAAACCAGTAGATTGGACAAGAAAAAAAATTGCAGCATACTCATTGCAATCAGAAGTTCTCTTTCAATAAAAAAGGATGGACATTCAGTTCAGTCCTAGACTCCTACATCAATTATACATGGGTACAATTCCAAACATATAGTAGACCAAGTTCATTATACCTTAAGAAGGATTAAGAAAAATATCAACGCAGGAATTCAAATTTAGTGCTATCTCTAGTCCTTTTTTAGTTGGTGTCAACATCACAAAGAAAAAGTCTGGAAGTAATACTGGGATAGCACAGGCAGTGAGCCCTTGTAGTTTTGATAATACTCAAAGCCACAAGCATGGAAGGAAAAAGGCAATACATATGGAGCTGGCTAGTATTATACTAATACTGACTGCAGAAGAGAAAAGGACCACAACTTTCACTAACTCCAAACGTAGAAAATAGAATTTAGGGCTGATCAACTTACCAGGGCAGAGAAAAAATTAACTAAGACAGAAAAGTGCTGCAAACCTTCTACTAAGGGTTAAAACGTTCAGTTGAAACTATGTACTGGCAGAGGGCATAAATGTATCTGTTGGTCCAACGACAGCACAGCCTACTGGTCAGTATCTTTAAAGTTCACTCTATGTGTCAGCCTTTCTCATACACTCATGCTAAGTTGTTAGTGAACTTCTGCCTGACCAGTAGGCTATATACAACCTAGGTTGACATGCTGGCTATCTTACTAGCCATGAGGTTACAAGAAAAACTTAGCAAGGATAGTACATATGCCTGCCTCGTGTTTTGTCCAGGTTGTCCAAAGAGAAACAGCAATCTGGCTCACAGAATGCAACATAGCTGATAACCGTTAACAGCAGCCAGATGCCCCAAAAACTATCTACTCAAGACTGCATTGGTATTCTGAAGTTCTGATCAATAACACATTGTTACTTCTACTTCCAAATATCTCCCTATGAACTCCAATGCATTACTCCAAAGAGCATCACCATCCAATCTTGTGTCAGGATATGGCATCAGTCCACAGCAAATACAAATACTGAAATTGTTCAATGCCCTGTGAGCACAATGTTCCATTGTCTAAACCTTATATGGTTCAACATGCTTCAGTGTATTATGTGTCTCAGGAGTGAACCTTGAAACCATAATGCTGGCGCAGTTCAGCACATCTGAATGATACTTCCTTGGGCCTACAAGATATCATGCCTACTAAATAACACATCCTGAGTAAAAAGATAGGTTGCTCATGACGAAGGGATCTATAGATCCTCTGCCAAGTACCTAGGGTAAATTACTACATATGACTCAGCTAGTAGGGCCAATAATCGTATCCTTATCTACCGTATGGTCTTCTATGTCTGATTCCTATGTTTCAGTCGCTAAAATCAGCAAATGCCCAACTTCTAACGAATTTATAGGAGGCACTAGTAGCTCGTAGGGTGTTAGCGCAGACAGAAACACAAACCTGCCACATACACAGCATGACAAAGACCCTTTCGCCGCATCACGGAATTTCTTCTGCGTGGCTGGACTCTCATTTATTATCTTGGTATACTTAAGGAAGGCTTCATGAACTTGCTTGGTGAACTCTTCTGAACCTTCTGGTGGATCTTTCTGCAGAGGAAGATTTTCACCCTCAGGAGTATCCTCATGAACCACTTCAGGTTCATTGGGATTATCCTCTTCTGAAGACTTTGGATATTCATTTGGCCTAATAAATTCATCTCTTGGTGACCCACCATCAAAATGATGACGGGCAACTCTCATTCTCTTTTTGGCACTTTTAGTCAGTCCTCCTTTTCCTCTTCCATGCATGGAAGGCGCCCCAAATTTTGAGCGGGCAATAGGTCTGGACAGCCTTTGCGACATAGGTTTGTGTTTTGAATGATGTCCATAGGCCAAGGTGCTCAAATGAGGATGATCTTGCTCTTCATCAGTCCATTCCTCACCAATTTCATGTGGCAAAGCAAGCCTTGAGAAAACATTGCGATTACCATATCTTGGATCATCTTCATCAACCAAATCATAAATTCTTGATGTTCTTTGAGGGGATAGATCATACCCAGCCATGCTATAATACCCTCGTCCAGCAAATTCATCATCAGCTTGACACATATCCATCTCATGATCACGAGAAACAGGACTCCGGTATCTTTTCCTAGAAATCATGGGAGAAACTTCTCTATCACTCTCACAGCCATCCTCAAATGAAGTAAGCTCATGCTGCCGAGCTGGGCGCCTTGCATTTCCAACAGGCTCAAATCCAGGAGAGCGAGAATAGCGATCACTGCCACCCCTTGCTGGCGGGTAACGGAAACCATAAGAATCCTGTAGATTGTGCTCAGAGTCATGGAGCGTTGCTTGATACCTGATCCTCATCCTCTTCCATCCTATGGGGCAGCCTCAAATGGTGGTTAATCCTTTCATCCTTGAGTCCTGTCAAATGTGCTGATCCTGATATGTGCCTTGGATGCTGTGAGACATTACCACGTAAGTCCTCTGATGCAACATATGGGTCAACTATTGGATCCCTTGTAACATATCCATGTTTATCATACTCCATGGGTTCAGACCTTGGTGGAAGCCTAGAGGATTCCTGCCTTGTGTTCAGCAATGCCTCATCACTATGATCGCTGCCATGCTCTACCGACCTTCCAGTGAATCTATGAGCACGAACCCTCCCACGTGCTACTGACTCATCAGGAGGCATTCCAAGGCCGTTCATTTCATATCCATTACTTGGCTCAAAGTCAGGTTCCCCACGCATCCTGTATTGTCTGTCCCTGGCAAGCAAGGATGTGGAAGTATCATCAATCTGCTTCAGCTGTGTACATGGCACAAGGTCAGACTCTAGCATTTCCCTACTAGTGTAAAGCCTAGTTGTTTCTCTATCCCCACGAATAGGCATATCCGCAGCAGGGAAAAGCCTATCAGTTCCTCCATTTTCCTCAGGAAGTGCATCCCTACTACCGGAGTAAAACCTATGAGTACTCCTCTCAGCATATGGATCACGCAAGTTGTCACCATACTTAAATTTGCTATCATCATGCAGTAAAGGGGCGCTTCCAGTGCCATAACCATCAACAGCCTTCATGCTAGAACTCCCAGCTAAGTATCCAGTATCTGCAGGTGGCACCGAGGGGTACAGTGGTGCAGTGGAGACATCGGTGCTCGTGGTGGTGGTGGTGACCTGCGCTCTTGGTACAATGCAGTAGTCCTTCCCGATTCAGTTGCATTTATCCTGAGAGTCATACCAACGTCATCGCCAAACAGCTCCCTTTCCTTGAAAATGTCCCTGTCGTCCAAGACTTCCACCAACATAATCGCTGCCCCTGCCCCTGAAGTCACTAGGGCCTCCAAGGTAGTCGCTGTCCTTCCTCCCACTTCGCAGGGATGGCCGGCTCAGGTCTGACGGGTGATCTGGAAGCATGTAGGCTGGCAGCGGAGCGCCATAAGCCCCGCTTGAACCACGATCTTCCCTGCCACGCTCCTGATGGTACGGAATCCTTTCGTAGACATCCCTGTGGCCGTCGCGAGGTAGGTCTCGAACGCCGCCGTAGTTATCACTGCGTCCATGGCGGTGCAAGTCGCGATCTTCGCCGTAGTCCTGCGCCCGCCCGGTGCGGGGCGGGTCGCGGTCATCGCCGTAGTGCTCCCTGCGCCCGCGGCTGCGCTCGTCGTAGCTGGAATCCCGGCGGCCAGAGGGAGGGCTGCGGTCGCCGCCGTAGCCCATCCGGCCGCGGTGGGGCCCGTCGCGGTCGCTGCCGTGGCCCACTCGACTGCCGCGGGTGGGACCGCGATTCCCGCGCGTCACCTCTCGGTCGTCGTCCTCGCTCCTCGGGCGTCTCCCGCGCGGGGGCGTTGACGGGCTGCGGCCGCGGGGACTGCGCTCGGGGCGGCGCCGGGGGCTGTATTCGGAGCGGCGGCGGGGGCTGTAGTCAGGGCGGCGGTCGCGCCTGTCCCGGTCATCCCGGGAGGCAGCGGCGCCCGGCCGCGCATCTCTGCGGCCGTATCGTCCTTCCCCTCTTCCTCCGCCTCTCCCCCTTCCACCTCGCTTGCCTCCGCTTCTCATACTCAGACGGGTCACCGGCAAGGGGGCGCGCGGTGCCGGGTCGCAACCGTGGGCGGCGGCCGGTCAAAGGGTGGATCGAGACGTTTCAGATCTAGAACTCCATGCCAATATGCAACAGGGCGGTGGCGGAGAAGTGGTAATCGTGGCGGTGGCGATGGTCGTCGACAAGGGTGATGGATCCGGCGGCGGCGGCGGATTTTGGATTCGGAAGATTCGAGCGGCGGAAGTTGGGGATCGGTGGGAGGGATGGCTATTTCAAGGGGAAGGGCCGATCTGGTGGGCCTGGTCCCTTCAGATGGGCCTGTGGAAACGTGGAGTCCAACTCCAAAAGCGACGGAGGATTGTGGCAAATGAAACTTTGCAAAAAGAAAGGACAGATCCTCAAATCAAAACTTTTGAAAGTTTTGAAAAGTCTCTGAATGTGAGAAAGGACAGCAATAAAAATTATTTCGATGTGAAAACTTAAAGATAAAGTGATGTAATTTTTTTACCAATTGAACACAGTACAGACCCTCGTATAAATGCACGAACAATGACCCCTATATCAAATTTGCGTGGTTTTCCGGTCTATTTGTTACTTTATGTATAAATAATATATGTATTACCTGGAATTCATATTATTAGCAGTCAATGAAAATATCATGGCAGTTTGAGAAGTATATATGGGAAAGGATATTGTTCGATAACCGTTCTTTTTTTTCTATTCACCCGTCTTTATTGATTTCCCCTTCTCTACTTGGTTACTTAGATTATTATTATTATGATATGTTAACAATTCAAGAAAAGGTACGCAGACACTCATACTCGGCACTCCATACGAAGGTACATCTCACATTATGTGGGTCTCCAGATGACTAAACAATTCACGAAGTTGCGATAGACATCTTGCTATCGATGCGTATATAGTCTCCCACTAAAATAATAACAAATCTAAATGTAATGCCCGTATCAAATATGTTAGTTTTGAACCTGAGTAGATTGGTTCCACCACAAAAAAACTTACCCGATAACCTATCCAATTGAGATACTCAGTTTGCCATGCATCAATTAACTAGCTGACTATCATTTGCCCATCCTGACATTTGAACGATACACAAAAAAGAGCAGAAGTATGGATTTATTCGGGATGTTAAATTCAGAATCTAACGGCCAAAGGGCATGTGTTCTACATGATGTTCCATGGTTGAGACTTCCTCACAATCCGCAGTGATAAAAAGACTTTGTTCAGGTAATTTGAATCATACCTCCTTTTCCTGAGATAAACTTGTTATTTTCCAAATACGATTACAGATTCTAATATGTCAGAAGAAATGAGAAGACATTCACGTTAGGAGGGATTGAACCTCTTTAAATACATCGATTCATAATTTACAAGCCTTCTAAAAACTAACAATTCTAAAGGAAGATAGTACCCCCAACCAGCTATGGGATCCATTATCCACCAAAAAACCAATTGGTGGTTCTGAAACACAAAAAGTTATTTTTACAATTTATAAACTGTATGTATCTGTACAGGACGATATTCCATATCCTTTGCCATAGAATTGGCAAAACTTGCATACTGTGACCGGGCAACATCGGGCATCAATGATGAGGATACAAGGAGTAAATGGCCCAAAAAGGAAAACAACCTGTCATGTGATAAGAACAGATGATGGTTTCTTGAAGCTGGAACCACTTGTTTTGTTCAGACATGTGACCGCCCTATCCTTCGTCACAGCACTGCCTAAAACGAATTCTGAAGAATTTAATGGCTGATCTTTTTCACTTTCACCTGGTCTGGCCCAGATTTTGATGAGACCCTCACGACAGATTGTAACAATTGATTCACTGGTGAACACCAAACCAGAAAGAGGATCCGTGTGCACTCGATGGGCGACAAGGGGTGAGAGCTTCGGCACATGTCGCATTTTTGGTGAAGGTTGAAGAACACCAGTTGGAGGGCATGCACTGTCCCAATGTGCAGAAGGGCTTCCACTACTAAATGTTGGGGAGCCGCTTGAAGGATGACGTAGTGGGACAACAATCTCATCCAGTGCGAGGTCCCACAGAAGAAGTTGTGTATCCTGGGAGTACGTAACAACGAAAATTTGTCAGATGGGAAAAAAATCATGTTATCAGTCAAACATGTCTAATGGATACAAGTAAAGCATATGCTCAAGAAATGATGTCGAACCACAAATTCTAGCTAAAACTCAGCATGTTCAAAACAGAAATATGACAAGGGAAAATGTCTTTTAGTACTTAACTAAGATACATAGAAGCTTAAAAAATAGATGCAGCTATTACTCCTCTTCAAAGGAAAAAAAAATAACTGCAAAGTTACTGTTTCAAAAAATTAACAGCAAATAGATGGTTTGTGGCATCTAAAGGAGCATAACAATGGATTGTGCAGAACTGCCCATGATTCGTTGATATAAGGTCTCCAAATAACTCAGCAAGAATGAACCATCTTTCAATTTCAGGTATTCGTTATTTTCTTCCCAATATCTATGCCTTCTGTAAATTTTAGTAGTTAGAGATTGGGACCCGGGTATGCACTGCATCTGTACTGCTTATTACTGTTACCACTTGATTTCAATACACATAACATACTGTAAAAATATGTCAAACTCATCCAGTTGCTTGCTATACCTGTCCGACAGAACCAAAGCGATACACATTTTCTCCAGTTCCATCAGAACTTGGGGAGACCAGTACGAATCAAAAGCGACTCCACTAACCTGAGAAAAGGAAAAAGTAGCCTTGTCATCAACTATCAAGTTTTAATAAGGTAACAATGGTAAAATTTAATGCAGGTTAAACTATTACCCAGGAATTGTGCCCTTCACCCCATGCAACTATCTTTTTATCCTCCATGCTCCATACTTGCACAAGATCATCTTCACCACCTGTTAACAGATACTTGCCATCTGAGCTGTAGGACACAACATATTAGATTAGGTCAGCAGCTGAAATACTTATTTGTGTGCCTTGCCCCTCGTAAGTGACAAACCCGTATAACAGTGAAAAGCTATTTGCAAGATAGGAGACAGTGAATAGAAAAATATCTGAAGGAGAAACCATTGATGAATGGATCAATCAAGACAAACATGCAATTTTATCGATGTGGGATTTTTCCACAGTATCAAGCAATTTCATGTAAAGAAGACCATGTTGCCAAAAAAACTTTATCCACATTATTCAACCTTTATCTTTCTAGCCCTAAAGTTAGTTAACCTCAAATTATATATCAAGTTATACAAAACAACAACTGATCCCACATGCACAAACAACCCATGGTAGATGCAAATAAACAATAATGTATTTATTTTCTTTTTTGAGAAAACTGTAATGTATTTCAAGATGTGAGACATAAAGCCAAGCGTATGGTTGCAAGCAGAACAGGCATTACTGGCAAGTACCTATTGATCTGCATAACTAGCAAGTACCTCAAGAGACCATTCTAATTAAGGTATTAGATACACTATAACACACTAAGGAGCACTAAAACGATGCTAAATATCAGTCACGATGTCTGTGTTTCAGATTAACAGAAATACAGTACAGGAAAACTTCAGCAGAAAGAGCTTTGAATACTAAAATCCATTAATATGTGACTAAAATAAGAAACAGGAACCGAAAAGTGCAAATACATAATGATAGGGAACAGTGCATAAGTGGGTACTCCCTCCGTCCCTAAATGTAGGGCTTTCTAGCATTCAAACATGAAATTAGTCAATGTGTTAAAAGACTACTATACCCTTCATTTTTAACTCCATCCACCCATCCATTAACTCTCCCACTAACCCCAGAATTTGTCTTATCTGCAAAACGCCCTACATTTAGGGAAAAATTCAAACTCCAAAACGCCCTACATTTAGGGATAGAGGGAGTATATAGATATAATATCAAAGAATTCAAACTGCACGTCATTTACACTTACCTCCAAGTGCAACACAAGAGTGCACCATAATAACTTCTTCCACCAAATACTAGTTGTTCCTTTGAAAAATCATAAACTCTCAAATATCCTACAGTATTTATCAATGTTAATTCAATAAGAATCACGTCAAAAATGTTAAGAAAGATAAAGCTCAGGGACCTTATGATGGGTAAAAAGAACTTATAGTGCCTAGGCAAAGTAAGTACCATCTCTCCCAACAGTTGCCAAGTATGCACCATCTGGTGAAAACGAAATTGCATTGATTGAACCTTGGCAGATGTGCCATCTTGCAACTGGGTTGCACTGTAAAATAGTTTATGATATAAATCACAGTTAATTATGGGCCAATTTTAACATCAGCAATGTATTACATCGTCATATAAGCTCTTATCATCAAATGTTTAAAAGTGACTACTTGTCACTTTCTGTAACAGTACACTCATAAAACTATTTCATGAGATTCATTGTACATGGTGTACTTTGGTCATTGTTGGGCAGTGGTCCTTCATGGCTTGTACAATAAGCCCTAAAGTTCTTGTAGAAAAATAGATTCTACAGCTAATTTCCCTAAGCCCATGCAGGTGAAAGCAGGATAGTGTTGAGGCCAGCCAGAGTGCTACCAAAATAAAATGTTGAATGCCAGAGCGAACTTGGAAATGCAGGAGCAAATCAATTAAGTAAGAAACTAATGTTTCTAAAGGACATTTGTGGCATTTTATTAGTAATATCCATAGAAATTTTTATGGTGGTTGTGCCTTTGCTTGGATTTCTGTTGTTACATGCAACACTAAACAAAAGGAAAGTTTTATTAAGCAGTTACCACTGTTTAGCAAGTATAATTAACAAGGAGGAACAAGAGTATCCATTGCTTCAAGGTCACTTAGTCGGATAGCTACTACACCACAGAATAGCCACCAGTCTACTATATTATTGAAACAGACACAAAAAAGCACCCTGCACAATGTTACCTCATGCTAAAGCATCTTTCTTCACCAAAGTAATGCCGTTTAGGCAGGAAGGAATGGAAAAACTTAAATACCTTACTCGATTTTGCATGTGAAACCATAAACTGCGATTGATCCTTCACAGCTGGAAATGTGCAATCTGTGTTTCCATCCTTAGTCTGAATACAAAAAGGTTAGAAAGTCAATTCAAAATAAACAAAACACAAAATCTGCCTACTTATTAGAAAATCCTTACAGATGCTCACTTTATCATACACATACAAAGTTCCATCAGAATGGCTAACAACGAAAATTCCATCACGGTCTGGAACCCACGCAACAGATGTGCACCTGCAGCAGAACATTAGTGTCCCAATGTTAAGTAGATTACTAGAAAGTGTTGTACTTATATGGCAGCAATGTCACACTTACGATAGCTAATTACCCAGTAACAATAATAAATAATGTTCAGTAAAAGAAAAGTGGTTCCAGAGAAGACAGCATAAAAAAGTAGTCCCTTTAATTTCTCTTTTATACATGTTGAAGAATTCAAAGGCGTGCAAGCAGGGCAGCAGGCACTACTAGACAGCAGAATATAAGCAAAGAAAGATTCCTTCTCCCTTAATTTCATGAACACATTCTTGGGGCGCCGCCACTAAGAGCACAGAAGGAAGATGGCTTCAGTGGACTAGGCTCCAGCAGGACCATCTACCGCATCTTAGAGACATTGTCGAGTTTTGCTTAATCAGGTTTCTTCAGGTTGTTACTGTCTTTGTTCAGCAAGTCAGGTAGAATTTGGTGGTAAGTTATTTGGCTGTTAGCTTCATGTATAGCTGGCTATATAACGCTAGGCCTTTGATGAACTGAATCAAGCAGGAATTGTACCTAATACTACTAAGAGATTCTGTAGCGATGCAAGTTGGTCCTAAACCCTGTATCACATCAGTTGATACAAAACTCAAACTTTTAAAACAGTAAATGATGAATCATGCCTTCCACTGGACGAAACATCTTTGTCACCCTTGTTATAATGCTGAGCTGCAGCAGGCTTCCTTCCAGGGTCCTGTAATTGTTGCCTCAGCGACATTGAATAGACTGCACAACAGATCCACAAAACAAAGAATGGAAATGAAACTCATGCCTACTCCAAAATGAAGCATCATAAAGCAAACAGTTCTACTAACCATCCCCTGATCCCATCCCGACGATCAGGTCATGCCCCTCTTTGGCCTCCGGGTCAAATGCATGGCACAGCGGGTTTGAGTTGTTGAAATGGATGGACTTTATTGGATCCTATAGTTCAAGTAATCAACTGATCAGAAAAGAACAAAGGATGCCAGTGAATGTATTTAGCTGCATCTGAAAGAAGACTGAGGAACACCTTGTCCGGGGAATTGAGGTCACTGAGAAACAGTGTGTCGGCAGAATTGAAGATGAGGTATGCACCCTTGCCATCATAATTTGGTGCCCCTTGTGATCCACCAATAGCAGTAGATGTACCAAGACCTCCTCCTATCTGGTTACTTCCAGACACAGCGCGGTTTGCACCGTTGCCCCCAGCAAAGCTCAACGCCTTGTTACCGTTCCCAGTGCCCAGAAACCTTGCTGCCGCCGATCGCATCCCGCTTCTTGAGCTTGGTGTCGATGGCGCGGAGCCCTGACCAGCAGGTTTCTCCTTCAGGTACGCCACCGTCAGCTGTGTTGATCAAAAACCAGCCATCACTACAAAAACTTAATTATTTCCTTTCCAAGACTAAAAATTGCTTTACTCGTGCAATCCTTTGGTTCGTAATGCATAAGAAAGGTGTTCTGAACAAAAGGAAATTCCTACTAGTGTTGACACTCAGACCAGACCAAGTAAAATTTCCGACTTTGCTGGTGAAGCACGGGTGAGCCGAACTGCCCACAGGCAAAAGCTAAAAATTATGTCTCAGGCTAGTCCTACCTAATTCAGAGCACCCTACCGGAGACACAAAAAATTCACCTCAACTGATGCTAACCGCACAGAACCTCCCCCCAATTACCCAACAGTGCCGCTTTAAGGAAACCATAATTCCGGAGCCAACCGAGGCGGCGGTCCGGTCGCCGTTTCCACCCGACCGACCCGCTGACCCTCGCCCCATCCGTACCTGCGAGACGGTCCTGCCGCCGTGGCCGTAGTGCGGCACGGCGGAGTGCGTCTTCTCGTACTGCAGCTTGTACCTCCCTTCGGGCGTCTTGAAGTAGGCCTTGAGCCCCGTCCCCACGGCGCCGGAGCCACCGCCGCCACCCGGCCCCGCCCCGGGCACCCCCGCCATGCCGGGCGCCACCGCCTTTTACACCCCGCCCGCCGCCGCCCGACGCGGCGATCGGCTCCCGCGAGGCCCGCCGCACGGCCCCCGCCACGGATAGAGCGTCTCGGAGGTAGTGGAGGCAGGTGGAGCGGTGGTGACTGTCGATTTGGGAGGAGGCGACGGCGGCGAGGACCTACGAGGAAACAGACAGCTAACTTGGAGGCCTCTCGAGGAAACGAAAGAAACGTTCTTTTTATTTATTTTTGTTTAGTTTTTGCCCTGGGCCGGGCCGTGCCGGGCGGCCCGTTTAGCCAGGTATACTAGTTCCGAGTAGGAAGAAGTCTGAATTGCCTCCCTCAACTATTATCACGGTTCGGTTATCATCCCTCAATTACAAAACCAGGTAAGACGACTCCCTTAACTTTCAAATCCGTTCGTTTTTCCTTCTCGAGCAGTTTTATGAACAGTTTTATCCTACGTGGCACTCGTGGGTCCATAAGTCGGATGATACGTCATCTTCTTCCTCTATTGTGCTTGTCGGACCGGAATAACGGGGGCTCCAAGAAGGGGAGCGCTGCTTCGATTGGTGAATCCTCGCCGATCCAGGTCGGTGAACGTCCACGACGGAGCGGACGACCTGCAGATGAGCTCCGCGCTAGGGCCTACTGCGCCGCTAAGGTGATCTATCGCTACAACAGCAAGGACAACGACCCCGCCATCGAGTCCACGGCTGCGCTCCGCCTTGAGCACGCCGGTGCGCTGCACTTCCTGGAACGCGTCAAGGACATCTCCTCGAGGACCAATAAGTCGCACCTAATCTAGTTAGCTCCCAATGTAAACACGAAAGGGAAAATGTGAGAAAAATTAAGCTGTGTTAGCTCCCGACTGATGCATATCCTAGGCGCAAGAACAAAGATGGTTAGTCCCTGTTCGGACACGGGTATCAATCAAATCAATTACCGTCGGCAATACACTACTTTCGGTCGGAATTACTCCGGGGAAGCAGGAATTGATCTAGGCCTAAGAAGATGAGAAAGCGACGACGGCGTCGAGCTCCGCTCGATTTCGACGGGGAACTTCTCCTGTCTCCCGTCGTAGAGGAGCGTGAGAGTCTCGTGGATCCGCCCGTGCGTCATCCACGAACCGTCGCCGCTTGTCGTAGGTCCGCTCGAGACGGCACTACAGCTTGGTGGCTCGCGCCCCGCCCGCTCGAGCTCCGCCGGCGCCTCGTCCAATCGTGCTAGCGCCGCCGCCGACTGAGCGTCCGCAGCTCTCCCTCCGCCGCATCCCCGCCGCCACCACCGGACGGAAGGAGAAGATGAGGTGACACCTCGAAGAGAGAGGGACAACTTGAAAAAAAAAAGGTGTCACCCGACTTGTGGGACCCATAATGCCACGTAGGACAAAACCATCGATAAAGCCGCTCGAGGAGGAAAATCGAACGGATTCGAGAGTTAAGGGAGTCGCCTTACCCGGTTTTGTAATTGAGGGATGATAACCGAACTGTGATAATAGTTGAGGGAGGCAATTAAGACTTCTTCCTTCCGAGTAAGACGTGATCACGTCGAGCTTCCCGGTGCCAAACTCGGTCGTGCAGGCCCACCGGCCCAATGTATCCGGGCCTTTTTTTAAATGAAAACCGATGCCATTTGTGACGCGGCTTCGATGCTTGCATGTCACGATCGAAATGTATATATATATATATATATACCTTTTGTAAACACTCGACATAATTACAATCTTCTCGTACATAGTATGTATATATCATCCGTACTCATCTTACAAACAGGGTCACTTAACACCGACATATAGATAAACACACAAGATACAGAGACATATATCGGCCCAATGTAGCGCGCTCATGGAAAATTCTTCAGCGCCATTGCGCAAATTCCAACAGCGTGAGTAAGCCATATGTTACCGGCCATGAGGCTATTACTCATTCCTTTCCTTGGACCTATGTGTGGTTGTTCAGCTTCACGACGTTTCCAAGTGGAAAGAAATTTGATAGGATTATTACTCATTCCTTGCAACTACCATGGGATGGAGGGCACATGCTCCCCTACCATTGTACTGAGTTTCATCTTTATGGACTTGTGCATCACTCGTGATTGCATGAGGATGCGATGATCCTATATCATCCGTACTCATCTTACAAACAGGGTCACTTAACACCGACATATAGATAAACACACAAGATACGAGAGACATATATCGGCCAAATGTAGCGCGCTCATGGAAAATTCTTCAGCGCCATTGCGCAAATTCCAACAGCGTGAGTAAGCCATATGTTACCGGCCATGAGGCTATTACTCATTCCTTTCCTTGGACCTATGTGTGGTTGTTCAGCTTCACGACGTTTCCAAGTGGAAAGAAATTTGATAGGATTATTACTCATTCCTTGTAACTACCATAGGATGGAGGGCACATGCTCCCCTACCATTGTACTCGAGTTTCATCTTTATGGACTTGTGCATCACTCGTGATTGCATGAGGATGCGATGATCCTCGTTCCGTGTAATGCTATTTCCTATTCTAGTTATATGCTTTTTTAGAATAAAAATTATTTATTAAGTTTGATATTTCTTAAAAAAAATTTCATTCCTCACTTGTTTGATAATTAAGGTCTTTATTTGCCAAAGAGAAATGATAACTATGAGTCAAACTCAATAGTATTGAATCCATTCAAAATAGCAAGAATTAGAAATCTTGATCCCTCTCAATCTCTCTTTCTATTCGAGGATCCAAAGAAGTGTTTTCATAGTCATCTTGTGTTAATAAGTTTTTATTCCGATCATTTTCATAACCGTGAATCTCTTACTTGTCTTTATCACAATCTTCAATTGGTATAGATATAAACATCATGATCCATAATTAATTAGCTTATTAGGATACACGTTTTAAACATCCTCTTGTTTTGTTGCGCCTAAACTAAAGTCCTGTAGATGAATGAGACCGATCTATTAACCTACTGATTCAGATAATTAGAGATACCGAATGACATATGAACTTTAGCTGAATATCGTCAATCAACCAAATAGTCGTACTAATTAATGAAGACCTAGCGAAACGAGCACTCACCATCGGGACATAGTAGCATAGCTTCATTTTTTTCCCTATCTAAACTCCTGGCTCCTTTTTTTTTTTTTTTGAGATCTAACTCTTGGCTCTTATGAGAGAGCAAGCAACCAATCTTGTCACAAGATATGTGAGCATATCTTGCTTTACATGAGGTCCGTTTTCTTACGCACCTTGAATTTACGAGCTGCATTTCTCAGTGCCCGGCGCAGCTTGCTCCTTGGTTCGTACGCGTCAATAGTTATGTTCTCTGGTCGCCACTGATCGAGAGAGCAGGGAGATCCAGCCGGGTCGTAGAATTCCTTGGCGTTGGCAACACCCGATGCCATGTAACTGGGGCGAATTTGTATAGCAGCGGGAAAAGTTCACGGCCTCACGCACATGCACTTGGCACATGCGGTCGCACAGTACTTTGTTTAGTGCACGGTGTATTGTTGACACAGTGTTATCTATATCTTGCTTAAAGGTGACTCTGTACTCTCCTTTCCCATAATGTAATATAATTCCCTATATAAAAAAATCGCACCTGCGTCAGGCTCTGCGCGGGCATGCAACACGACCGTGTCGGGCGAGGCGCGCGGCGGATGCATGAAGAGAGCAGCGAACCTGATCAGTCGATTCTCATCCACGCAGTGTGGACGCACGCTAGAGCAGTAGCCAGGCCCCCTTGTTTCGTCGGTCACAACGAGAATCCCGGCACGGTCCAGGGACCAAGATTTGTTTGTTTGTCCATCTAATCAAAGCTCCAAATTGCTTGATCATGCAGTAGTACGCCAAGTCGCCAACATTCGGCTAGAAACGTAGGAGGACCTTGCAAGGACGGCCCAAACGAAGACAGCAGATCGTCAAGGCCCTGTGGGCCCCCAACTCCAATGGCTCATCACTTGACGTCACTTATAGTTATAGCCCGTGACAGGCCCAAGCTGTACTACAGTGTTGTGTTGTGCTGGTTGGTGAGACGGTCCTGCCGTCGTAGCCGTAGTGCGGCACGGTGGAGTGCATCTTCCCGTAACCTTGAGCCCCGCCCCTGCGGTGCCGGCGCCACCGCCACCACCGGACCCCGCCCGGGCACCCCCGCCATGCCGCCTTTTACACCCCACCCGCCATCGCCGGACGCGGCGATCTGCTCCCGCGAGGCCCGCCGCATGGCCCCACCCACGGATAGGGCGTCCCGGAGGACGTGGAGGCATGAGGTGTGGCTGGAGCGGCGGTGACTGTCGATTTGGGAGGAGGCAACGGCGGCGAGGACTAGTAAGAAACGGATAGATAACTTGGAGCCGGAGGAAACGAAAAAACGTTTTTTAATTATTTTTGTTTAGTTTTTGCAGCAGACAAACAGCCCATCTGTCTGTCACTCTCGGCGCCCACCGATGCGCCCCTCCGAATACGTGACGTCACCGCGCGTCGGACCTCCCTCCTCGCGCCAAACATCCGAGGGACCGTACGTCGTCGGCGCCCGAGAATGCTTACGTGGAATCCGACCCCCACCTCCATGCCACGGGAGACCTCTCGCTTGTGCAGGCCCAATGTATCTGCACCTTCGGTACACAAACACAAACCGATGATCGTACCGGCTGGGCTTAGCGGGCCCAATGTATCTCAAACTAGCTGCACTAGGGTACTAGGAACGGTCCTCCAGCATCGTCATGGCTGTAAAAACTGCTGCATCGGGGTACTGGAAACGGTCCGCTACCGTCTCGCACCATCTCTCGCACGCCAAATCAAGCGCTCGTACGGACGAAACGCCACGGCCGACGTGGCGCGGGACCCGCACTGCATCCCAACGGATTTGCGCCCGAGCAGGAGAAGAGAGAGGAGGAGGAGGAGGCGGCGCCGCGTGGAGATGGAGGCCGAGTGGCGGGGCAGCGACCCGGGGAGAGCGGGATCCGCGCTGGCACGGGCGGCGAAGAGAGCGGGACCCGTGGCGGCGCACGGGGAGGAGAGGAGGGGACCAATGGCGTGTGCCCGGTGGCGGATCAGTACTCGGACACGGATCGTGCCCGGCGGCGCGGGGGAGAGGGGGGCGGGAGGGAGGAAGATCGACGGCGAGGGAGGAGGAGGATGAAGGGCGGCGCAGCGGGAGGCGCGTGCGGCCGCGGGGAGGAGGAGGAAGTGCAGCGGCGCATGAGAGGCGGGGAAGCCGTGCGCGGCGTGGCGAAGCAAGAGGCAGGTTGGGGGAGGTGGGGAGAGAAGCAGGAGAGAAAGGAGAGGGGAGGGAGAAGGGAAAAGAAAAAAGAAAAAAAGGGAGAAAAAAGAAAGGGGAAAATTATTAAATATTATTTAATTTAAAAATTGATTGTAAAATAAAAATAAGTGATAAAAGAAAATAAAAATAAAAGAGGAGGAGAGATGAAAGGAGATGGTAGTTGAAGATGGTTGAATAAAATATTGATAGTTGATATAGAGGATGGATATAGAAAATGAACGGATGCAGCAAAACTGAATATATAGAGAGAATCTTGTTGACTAGGACAAATTATTCCTTTTAGAGGATGAAAATAGATAATGACGAGTGTGCTGACGGTGATGCAGCGACGCTGCGGGAGAGGTCGTGTTGCGGCGCTGGGGGAGGAGGAGGAAGTGCAGCGGCGCATGCGAGGCGGGGAAGGCGTGCAGGAGGCACGTTGGAGGGAGGTGGGGAGAGAAGCGGGAGAGAAAGGAGAGAGGAGAGAGAAGGGAAAGAAAAATAGAAAAAAAGAAAGGGAGCAAAAAATTAATAAATATTATTTAATTTAAAAATTGATTGTTAAACTTGTAAAATAAAAAGAAGTGAAAAAAGAAAAGAAAAATAATAGAGGAGGAGAGATGAAAGGAGATGGTAGTTGGAGATGGTTGAATAAAATATTGGTAGTTGATATAGAGGATGGATATAGAAAATGAACGGATGCAAGCAAAGCTGAATATAAAGATAGAATCTTGCCGACTAGGACAAATTTTTCCTTTTAGAGGATGAAAATAGA